>OY997264.1:638588451-639164064 GCA_963921465.1 Triticum timopheevii | reverse complement strand
GCGCTCTCTCACATACTAGAATTTTCGGTCTAGACAAGGTCAATGGAGTGAGAAAGACGAACAAGGTGGTGGGAACACCATCGGTAGCAAAATTAGTAGAACAAATAGATGATAGTGTTGCAAGTACAGCGAGCTTGGTTTCTCGAGCAGGGATCATATGGTTAGCTCATCGACTGTGAGAAAGAATGGGTCTCGGGGAAAGAGGATTGGGGCGGTGCGATAACACGGGGGACTACCTTGTAAGCCTAAACATTTGCTTTTGTATCATTTTCATGAGAGCAGATCACCTACACTTAATTAACCTTTTAAAACATTTCCTTTTCTTTTGTTTTCTTGAACAAATGAAGCACATTAATTTACAACTTCGCTATTCTTCCTTTTCACACAACAACACAACATAGATAGACTGGTATGTAAATCCGGGAAATAAAAATCAAACGATCCATCCACCATCTCAATGTGAATGATGAGGAACGCTCTGCTCGTGTGAAGGGATGAGGATTTGCTACACGCAAGTGCGGGGGCATTCATGTCCCTCGTGTCCGCTTTTTTTTTGGCTCTGATATTCAAAGTGCTATATCTTTTAAATAAAATTTTCAAATTAAGTTTTGTTTTCATATTTGTGTTTCTCGCGACCAGTGCTTTTAAATACTATCAATTTTGAATATATTTTGACGACTTTTGAAAACATATATTAAGTTTCAATGTTCAACTTAGTACGAGCGACTGATAAAAATCAATTATTTTCTGTCTATGACCTACGGAAAAAAATTCTTAAAATGATATCTCTGAAACTTGTTGAAACTTGGCAATTTTAGATGCAAAAATCGTAGGTTTCATCGTTGAAACTTAAAAAAATTAGGGATTTTCTTTTTTTTTTACTGTGCCAGCGTGTGGGATTCAACTACTTCGTGAATCGCGAAGTAAATCGAGCGAGGGGCAGGGCTTGGCAGGCGGGTGCCCCTGTGAATTTCCAAGTGTGAACTATGATTCAGAAGAAGAAATTTCTGCAAAGAGTGATACAGAGATATTTATGACACTATTAACTAGATTAAGACCACTGATTAGTTCTTATCTAGTGATATGATAGTGCTTTCATCTTTTTCGTGACATTTGATTGGTCTCGGCACACAAGCTCTTTTTTTTTTGCTTGTTGAGAACTCAGGCACACGATCTTGGGCTCGTGCTTTTCCACGTGCGTCTCATTGTACGTACACATATAATTTTCAGCTCAAACTTGCGCTCAACCACCCTTCGTTTACATATGTGATATGACCGAGTTTCTGTCACACGTCAAATCTATACCTCTATATAGCGTACGAATAGCTTTAAATAACAACCGTTGGATGAAGTCAATCAGAGGGTAGAGAGGTGGCAGATCCGAGTGTTGATGATCGCTGGATATTCTTTTTACCACACCAGATTCTGCCACCGGTACTAGTATTCAACGGTTGGGCTTAAACCCCATGGTCATTTTATAAAAAAAATTAAAACACACTTTTACTTTGTTCTAGACTTATACTTAGACTCTCCTAACTTCTTTACTTAGGTTTTGTTCTAGACTCTTCTAGAATGGCCTCACTTATGTCTGTGTTGCCGACCTTTACGCCTTTGGCAGAGATGGATTCTCATCTCCTCATCAGGGGTCACACCTTCTCCACTCGAAGGGCCTATGATCCTCTTGTGCGAGAAGCCGAGGTGGACCAAAATGTTGCAAATAATTGGGGTTTGCATGTTCCTAACAAGATCAAGGTGTTTCCATGGCTACTCTTGCGCACAAACAAATCATTCCCAACCACGATTGCCCTTAATGTGCCAGCTCCCCGGAGATTCGGATCATCTATTCATCACCATGCCCCCTCTCCGATAGAATTTCGCAATGACACGGTGTCCCCCCCCCCCCCCCCCCCCCCAACAATTTGACCACTCTTCATGTCATTTTGTTCTCCTATTTATCCTTTGAAAATTTTGGGATGCTAGGAATGCTAAAACATTCAGAGAGACCAGGACCTTCACTCCATTACGATGTTGAAGCTCATCATCGAGGACATTGACCTTTTGTCACATAGATTGGTAGGCAGTATGACAAGGATGCTATCTTCTTGTATGTAATTTATATGTTTCGCTTGTAATCTACGGCTCGCCGTAGTACTCCTTGAGTAATATAAATAGAGCAGTAGCTATTCTTATTACTTTTATATTAAAAATTGCTATGTGCTATACTTTAAAACACACCTAGACAAAACATACTCGATATATTTTAGAGATTTTTTACGGTAAAGGACTCACATTTTATCCTAGTTTTACATTTTTATACTTCACGCATATGCCTCAAATTTTTCATTTGTCTATTATAACAATATGCCAAACTCTAGATGTAGCTTGATTATCTGAATTGCAGGTATAATTTACTGGTGTCAAGTAGTAGTGGTATCGTGGCAAGCCGCGTCCTCTTTCCTTCTCCACAAGAAAAGACTTTATGCTTTCCTCCTCCCCTTGTCGGCGCCGCCGCTAGTCCACTCCATCTCTGATGGCCTTTGGGCCATGTAGGCGTGGAGGTCCTTGGCCTCTCGCCATCGGGAGGAACCTCGCTTTCGTTCTTGTTAGTTTCAGCGTCTTGGTTGGGACTGTGTGGTAGTGGTGATGTCCCTCAGTAGGAATAATATCTCCCATGTTTCGTCCTCGTCCTAATGGTGCGTCTAGTGTCATTGGATGTCGCGCGAGGTGTGTCTCTGTCGGATCTCGCGGGATTTGGTATGTGCTGGTGTTCGGTGGATCTGTTTGGATCCAGTCTCCGTCTGAGTGTTAATAACAAGTTTGATCCTTCCGATCTACTCCCTCTGTCCCATAATATAAGACGTTTTTTGCCACTACACTAGTGGCAAAAAACGCCTTACATTATGGGACGGAGGGAGTACGACTTTCTTCATCGGCCATGGTTGCTGCTTTGGTGCGCTGGTTCTATGATGCCTTAGCACGACGACTACCCGACGGTCTACTACAACAGAGTTTGCTTGGGTCCGATGAGGGAGGGGCGATGACGGCGGCGCGTTTTCAATTCGTTTCAGTGCATGTAATCATCGCTAGGTGTTCCACGGATCTGGTTGTATTTTTTGTTACCTCTGGTGTTCTTTGTAGTGGCATAGTTGACTATGAATAGATAAGAAGTTTCTCCCGCGATAAATAAATAAATAGCAATGGTACCGAGGCGGTAAGTAGGGTGAGTGTGCATGGATGGCCAGGCAAATGATCAGTGCGTTGCACCCACACGATCAAAGCAGTAGCATATAGATATCCGTGTAGCTACTACGACTAGGTAGTAGATGGATCATGTGTCGACACCGGCGTGGTAAACATGCATGATGCATTTTGCCATACGCTCTAATCATTTCTCACCTCGGAACGTCCCTTCGCTGGTGCTTACCGTGAACGCCATTCCACCCAGCTGAGCGAGCCAGCCGGGGGCAGCAACGGCACACCGGAGGCGGAGGAGAGGCACGTCGCTTCCTTTGCCGGGCAGAGCAGTCAGGCGCAACCCAAGTACGCCAACCGCCTGCTCTGGTGGTGCTTCTCATGTGCCACTGCCCGCCGGCGCCGGGTTAGCTGCTCGTGTGTCCCGGAGGCCGGAGCCCGGACGCGCCCACTACGCATGATGCAGACTTGTTGTCCCGGAGGCTGCGACCATCACAAGCTAGCCGGGTGCAGCTGCAGCCCCAGTCGACGCGCGGGCGGGCTACTGCTAAGCGATAGCTACAGCCCCACCACGAGACTGAGGAAGCCTATTAATTCGCTTCGGCGCCACGCATCGCCGGAAACGTGGGGCGTGGGGCGCCGGAGCCTTCTCCCCTTGCCTGTACCTCTCAACCCTTTCGCCCATCGACTTTGACCTGAATGGAGTCTGGGGGATAGCTTGAGCAGCAAACAACATATGGATAATGAGCCTGCATTAGCAACAATAAATAGATTATTATTGGCCTGGAGTCCAGGGTTCGTTGATGCAGACTAGACCGGCCATTTTGTCTGATGTCTACAGAAGGGATCAGAGAAAGGTGCGTGTGGAGGTCTCAAGTGTGTAAGCTTGGTTGAACTACATCAGAACCAGGCTGACAAGTTACCTAGTAAGATTTTCCAAGTTGAGGTCAGCATTCCATCGCTTCGGAAAACAGGGAACAAAAAGGGTCGGCGTTTCAGAAAACTAACAAATACTAGTAACAGATGTTTCGGGCACCAAATTAAGCTCTGATGAGATGAGGCCACTGTTTTGGGTACCGCTCGAAATTTCGTGATCCCGAGCGGTTACCGCGTTTACCGCTACCCCACGAAAAACACTCATACCGAGCAAAAAAAATCATTTTTTTTGAAAATTTTGAATTCAAACTCTGACCCTGTTAAATACTCCCTCCGTTTCTTTTTAGTCTGCATATAAGGTTTGGTCAAAGTCAAGCTTTACATAGTTTGACTAACTTTATATTAAAAAATATCAACATTCATAATAGGAAATCAACATTTTCAGACGCACCATGAAATGTATTTTCATATTATATAGTTTAAGTATTGTAGATGTTCATATTTTTTTATATAAATTTGGTCAAACTTTATGTAGTTTGACTTTGATCAAAACTTATACGCGGAGTAAAAAGAAACGGAGGGAGTACATGGCATCTTTGATGAAGTAGCAAAAGCGGTGATGGCGTAGTGGCAAAGGCATGCTCTCTGGAGCTGCGAGTCGCGGGTTCGGGTCTGTTACCCACGCGTATACCTGGCCAAACCTCGGGCTGGGCCGGGCTTCGGGCCGGGCCCGGCCCGGCCATCGGGCCTGTGTTTCTGGGCCCAAGCCTGGCCCGAGCACGTAAAAGCCCATCGGGCTTCGGGCAGGCCCGGCCCGACCTTCAGAAAATGGCAAAAACGACGGGCCCGGGCCCGGCCTTCGGGCTCAAAAACTAGGCCCGAGCCCGGCCCAGGGACAGTGTCAGGCCGGGCCGGGTCGGGCTTTTTTAGAATGCAAAAGAAAAAAAACTAAAAGTTGTGAAATTCTGGAAGCGGCCAGGAATCGAAATCAGGATCAGAGAGCTAGCGAGAGTGGTTGGTGCGTAAGAACAGCCACTACGCTAGGCAAGGACTACTAATATGATTGAGCTAAAAGTTTATCTATATGAATCTCCAAATATTTGAATTCAAAATTTGATTTTAAATTTCATCCGATTTTTTTTCGGTATTTCGTGGTTACCGTGGTAACCGTGAATTTCGGTGCCCCTCGAGAAAAAATGACCGCTTGGGATCCAAAACCTTGGATGAGGCCATGACCACATACATGCCGACTGACAAGGTCCATGGGAGTGATTCGGCGTCGTGTAGAGAGAGCGAGCATTTTCGAAATCCCATCACAGACGCGGTGCATTGCAGGAAGGAAACTGTATTTACCTGATCGAAGTGGACAGGGGAACACCAATTCACGCAACCTAAGAGTTCTGCATCCATACACTCACACACGAAGAAATTCAGTTATACACTTATACGTCACAATCGGCACGCCCAAGGTTCCCTGTTTTCCCTTTTCCTTTCTAAAATCAGGTGGAGTGTGCTAAACAACCAGATACCTTCAATGTGTGCCTAAGTACCAAAAGTGGCATAGGAATCTGTTGTGTAACGAAAGACCATACCGTTTTTCGTTTAGCTAAGCTGGTTCGGAATGCTAGCAAAGGTAGCAACTTGGTGCCAGATATTGGCCCGGTCAGCTCCGAAAACCAGAATTGCAAGATTCAGACAAAGAAAGCCATGGGTGCATGGAATGCCGACAGAAAAATGAAGACCTGAATTTACTCAAAGCTCAAAACAGAGGAGCAAATAATGGATAGAATTTCATTGGTGGATGACACTGGGAGATAAGATATGAACGAAACTAAGCTAGTTAGCTTCATCTACATAGAAAAAGGGAAAACGACAATGCTGGCGCTATGGTCACCTGAATCCAGCGAAATTTTGGTGCTGACCACTATTTGGATATGGAAAATGCTTCGATGATAAATTTGCTAAATGCGCCATGTCGATAAGTAGGCACCATGTTCTATTCGGGCTTCGAGCTGGCTTGATAGCCTATTTAAATATATTTTTAATAAGTAGATAGAAACATATTTCAATACACTGATACTAAATGCCTTCATAAGTTTGAAAATCCGCAAAAATATATTAGGTCTCTTGGACGGGCAAAATTTCCTTAACTAACCCACCAGCTAATCTTCTTTGATAATAAGATTAGCGACCGAAGATGATCGACCGCAACAACATGAAAGGGCAACTGGTTATCATTGTCACTTCACAACATTTCCAACCCAGGTATACATCTAAAAGGGAAAGACAATTCCCCCATGAGCTCCACTAATAGAGAACGGCTAAAACAATATACTACTACCAATAGGAAAGCTAAAAGTGGCAATAATGTAACTAGTAATGTTCATGGCGAGTTCGGCCCTGTGCCGAAGAGATGTGTTGATGCTGAGAGAGACTCATAGAGCAATGGCAATTGCCTCATGTTTTCACTTAAGTCATCTAATAACTACGAAAAGTTAAGGGAGAGAACTTCCCCCTTGACCTCGTTTTAAAATGTTTTGATGGTTGCCGCAAAATTTGAGTATGTTGTCATTCTTGTCGGCAGAGTGCAACCAACAATTTGTGCTCGAATGGTTGTTTCACTGCACCCGCGTACGAAACTGATGGTGGCGTCACCAAGGAGAGAGGTGAGAGCAAGCTGGGGCGATAACCCCCCGAAATGTTCCATTTGTAGTTCGACGGTGTTGGTGGCAGCTCGAGTCGCTGGTCGCATTCTGGACAATTAGAATATGGAGACGGCTCCGGCGAGCGTCCTCTCGTGCCATGCTTGAACAAGACATCCCCTTGCCTGACGCACAATGTCTTCTCGCCATTGTCAAACCAAACGCTAGTCGGTACCTTATTGTTGGTGTATGCGGTGAAGCTTTAGTGCAAATCCCAGCACAACTTGTTGTCGTCACTGTCGGTCCACTGGTCCTGCGGTAGTAGTGACATAACCCATAACTGGAGAGCTGGAGGGAAGCAGGGCACTTTTACGGCGAGGCATAACCGCCCGCTCATCTCGAAGGCCTTCACCAACAGATCCAAGGGATCATGTTCCAGGTTGACCCTCACTGGGAGACGGTATATGCGGTGCTTCTCGGTCGCCACGTCGACCACCAGGATCCCGCTAGGACGGCATTCGGTCACCAAGTATAGCTTACCATCGACGAGCACCGGGGGCAAGGTGCGCACCAGGGAGGAGCCGAAAATGCACGATCCTTGGCGCCACTCGAGCCACCTACCAGCGCCACCGCCTAAGGTGCACACACACTGGTTGATTTTGATTGGGTTCCCTAAGATAGAATCGTATGGTGCCAAGGAGGAGAAGCGGAACAGCTTGTGTTCCTTGGTGGAAGGGCTGAACCCCAAGGCGAAGTGATGATAGATTTTGGGCCGGCGCCAGTCGTCCCACTCCCAGATCCCGAAGGGAGGCGCCTTGGCAAGTGTTGTCGTCTCGCCGGTGAGAGGGTTGCAGATGAACGCCCGCGCATCGGAGATGGAGTCGAGGGCGAAGCAGAGGAGGCCGTTGCAGACGTTGGAGAGGCTGTAGCCACTGGGGATGGCGACGCGGCGAGGCATGGGCGTGGTCTTCGACGAGGAGACGCAAAAGAAACTGGCCTCGTCGAACCTGCCGTGCTCGCGGCTCTCCATGACGAGCAAGGCCTCCGGCGGGGCGGGGACGTCAGCCTCGACGTGGAGTCCGCGAAAAGTAGGGTCGGCGACCACATCGCGCCAGAGCCTGGAGACGCAGCGGCAGCGGGTCACGTCCCTGGCCGGCAGCTTGAGCAGGATCTCCTGGATAATGTCTGCGGATTCCAGCGGCGGAGCAGGTTGTCCGTTCATCGTCGAAACCAAGATCGATCGACGACTGCTAAGCGGCGGCGAAACTCGATGAAGCCGAAGGAAATCGAGCTGGACACAAAAAGTTTCGGAAATGTTAACGCCCACACGTGTGGGCGTTCACCACCCCATCCACACGCAAGCATCGCCGTTGGCTTCGGTACGCACAAATCTTCGAGCAAACAGGCCGGTTTTAGGCGCCACGTAGGACGAGTCTCGTGTGCGGTGTGCGAGTGGGTTCGCCCGCACGGTGGTTTCCATCCCGTGGTCAGCGATTGCCACTGAGAGGCGTGCGGTAGAACTGCCATGCGCCCGCACGCCACGCTCCGACCGCGGTTGACGTCAAACACGTCGCACACCCCTCCACCCTCTCCCTCACGGTTCCATTTACTCACCCGCGACGCATTTACTGGCAGAACCCACTCGCACTTCAAACCACTGGAGAAGAAGGCGAGGGGAGAAGGCGACGGCGGAGGCGGAACAGTCAACGGTGTTCGCGGCCGTCGGTGGTGCTCGCCGGAGCGGAGCGGCTTCGCCGGAATGCGTGCGGGTTGAAGGTAATGCTCGCTTCATCTCTCGCATCCCCTCCCTGCATTTGTTCCCCTTTCCCTCCCTGTTCGATTTCTAGATCGATTCCTAGAGATTCTGGCGATTCGGCGGTGCGCCGGCGTTCCCGCCGGCGCCGTAGTTGTGTGCTTGCCGTTGTTTGGTGAGAGTGGGCAGTTTCGTCGCCGCCGCTGCGGCGGCATCATCGGTGCGGTTATGCCTGTTCGGAGGCACGCAATAGTCTTGCGTTTGGATTTGGGAGTTGTCCGCCGGGTTGTTTTGGTGCACATTGGTTCGAAATTTGGGTTTGCAGTCATTTCGTGCGAGAATTGTAAGGGTGATTTTGAGGTCGAAGTAGTTGCCATTGAAACCTAGATCTAGTTTAGTTTGGGTTTGAAATTGCAGAATGTGGCGAAATTGGCAGTATGACTGAACGTGAAACAAATGTGTGGCAACTAAACCCCCCGAACAAATGTGGTAGTTGCCACAAACGTGTTTTCCTTTGCGGCAACAGATTTCCGAAAATGACTGTCATAGTTACCACACTCAAGCTTTCACATAGGGCAACTAATTTTATTGAACGACTGTGATAGTTGCACACGCATGCTCTTCCCATGTGGCAAACTGAATTTTGCTGAACTTGTATGATAGTAACCACAAATATGCTTTCTGAATGTGGCAACTATGGCAGTATGACTGAACGTGAACAAATGTGTGGCAACTAAACTACCTGAACAAATGTGGTAGTTGCCACAAATGTGTTCTCCTTTGCGGCAACAGATTTCTGAAACTGACTGTCATAGTTGCCACATTCAAGCTTTCACATAGGGCAACTAATTTTTATTGAATGAATGAGATAGTTGCCATACACACGCTCTTCCACGAGGCAAACTGATTTTTTGCTGAATTTACATGATAGTAACCACAAACATGCTTTTTCATTTGTGAGATCTATTTTTTTCTGAATTATTTGTGACAGTTTCCACACTTTGATAGTTGCCACAATCGGTAGCACTGGACGGAACTAATGTGCACATCGAGTGTGCGTGTTTGCCACTTGGATTGTATAATCATGTGGCAAATAGTATGTGAACACAATGTCTGTTGCCACAATACAGATATGACAGTGTGGCAAACTGGCTGCATAATATGGCAACCACATTTGCATTCAAATAGTTGACATTTTCTGTTAGGTGGCAAATGCTTACCTCTTGCATTTACATTTTCCCCCTTAACAACAGAATGACTCGGGGCGATCATCAAAATGATGACGATGATTTCATGGATCCACCACAGTGTAACCGGGCAACTGGACGGAGAAAAGAGGGCGACGAGGTAACTGTCCACACACCCGCCCCATCTTCCCCCAATTTTTGTTATTGGTTGGCACCTATATCTTTTGTAGTCGTCTGTCATGAACCACATTTTCATGACATTGCAAAAACATGGCAACAGCTGATCACTTTTGTGTCTGTTTTTTGCAGAAGAAGAAACGTATTCACAACAGAGCCTCCCAGGAACGTCTGACTGTGTTGATTGAAAAATTCACCGACGATCAAAAGGGAGCTGCTGCTGAGATGGGTATGCAGGCTCTGATGGATGTCCGGTGCACGAACCTTGTCAACCCTGTATGCGACTGGCTTGGTGAGATCTACGAGCCGGCCTCCAGGGAATTCGTGATCCCGGGACGCGGAAGACTTCCGTTGAATGAGGAATCTGTGTTCTGCACTCTGGGTGTGCCTCGTGGACATATCAAAATCCCGTACGAGGTCAATAATGAGATCGAGGAAGAGCTGTTCGCCCGTTTGTTTCCTGGATTGGAGTCCATGCCGAACACGTCTGTACTGGCAGATTCGTTGCAGGCCATGACGACGCACAGAGATGTTTTCAAGATGAAGCTACTCATGTACCTCATCTCAGCTGTTTTCGCGCCGACCACTTCCCTTCGCCCAAGCAACAAATGTTTCCCCATCCTGGTGAATGATCCATCCTTACTACTTCACTTTTCCTTCAATCTCCTGGCTCCAATGTCACCTGTTAAGCTAATGACTGCAGTGTTTTCGTTGTTGTTTCCGTTTGATTTCTGATGCGGCAAACTTTTTGCCCTGAAATTTTGTGTGGTGCAGGCGAATCTGAAAAATGTGAAGAACATGAACTGGTGTAAGTTTATTGCCGACTTTCTCCATGATGCTTTCAAAAACAAGATGTACCAGAAGGGTTGTCGACTGCATTTAATGGTATTTATTTTTTACCATATCTCTGTGTGAACTACTGTTTTATAACACAGTTTTATTCATGCATGGCATCCTGATCATAACAAGATGGCAACTACCATAATGACAATGTGGCAACTGCCATAATGACAATATGGCAACTGCCATAATAACAACGTGGCAACTGCCATCATACTGGCATGGCAACTGCTATCACAGTATGATGGCAACTGCCAGCACACTATGATGGCAACTAGCACACACATACTATCATTGGATCATACATTATCCCGCTCTTTTTTCCCAACTACAAAGTAGCCATGATGGCAACTGACATTTCTTTCTTTCTAAAATTGTTTTAAATCAGCTCATGTATGTCGACTGTCTTGATCTGTCCACCGTGGATTTCTCTGGGGTAGGAGGCCCGCCGCCTACGCACAAGTTTGCTGTTTCTGCGTGGACCATCAACGCTGTCAAGGCCGTGCTTGCCGCAGACAGGGCAACTGATAGCACGTATGGAAAACTACAGGTTAGTTTTTGTTTATCTCTTCACATGGCATGCTAACAAATTCGACATGAGGCAACCGTCCGTGGTTTATAAGGCATGCTTACAATTTATTTTTTGTTTTTCCTAGCTGATGGCCAAGCATGCTATAGACTACAGCGTGTTTGGGGGGCCTCAAAAATTTGGAAAGTGGATGGACGTGCACTCAGCTCCGTCTTGCCCTTCTGAGGTAATCAAAATATTGACTTCCATGGTTTGCCGTGGATTACATGTTGATGGCGCGCAAGTGACTGCAATACGGGTTGTTGTTGATGCTTCTTGTTTTCGTGGACAGGCGAGGGCACCAGTTGAGCATCTAATTGCGCAGTTTGCTTCCGGAATGACCGGATTGCTCGGGAAGTTGGTTGAGGGGTGGACGTCCCTCAGTGCCTCTGACAGCGACGCGGTTGCGAGGCAGTTCACTTCATTTGTCCCAGAACGTACACATCGGCCAACCGGTTGTCGTGGCCGGTATGACTACAACAGTTCCCAAGAGCCCGGCGACACACAAGATGATGTAGATGGAGACGCTGGCCTCAGCAAGGATGACGACGACGACATGGACAATGTGCATCAGGACACGGATGACGATGAACATGCTGAAGTTCGCACAGGCGGCAACAAGGGCAAGGATGCAACAGATGCCCCCCCACCGGAGAAAGTGAAAGAACAGACGGCTGCGAGAGGCCAGGGGGTGTTGCCATCAAGGAGGGGGAGGGCTCCAGATGATGTTCGGCAGGGTTCTCATGGCAAGAAGTCTAAGACCGATCCTGTAGCTGCCAGAAGGAGGTTCGACTTTCAATTTTAGTTTTCCACTGTGTCTATTTTCTTGGAACAATCTCATCCATTTTCTTTGCACTTTTTTTGTCAAGCGCGGCAACGGGTTTGTTGTCTGACATTTGCCACCTTGCCTTTTTCCCTCCATCTGTTATTTGCAGCGAGCCGACCGCTGGTGGACGAGCAGTTACGAAGAAACAGGCGCCAACGCCAACCCGTGTTTCTGCTCGCTTGAACAAAGGTGCCCCCATTGCCGGTGACACCCCTTCCACTAGGTATTCTCCTCGTACGACGACGACCAACACCGGGGATCCTGTTGTGTTGCCAGACCTGAGGAAGCCAGTCAAGAAGTATGTTCATCCATGTGCTTTCATTTACATAGTGGTTTTTTTTCCTTGAATTTTCCAATGCTATTGTTAAGCTTTGACACATGATCTTCTGTCACCGTCCCCCACGCGGCAACCGCTCTTTCCCCAAATGATTTCTTCCTTCATTTTTTTTAGTTTACGGCAACTCATATTTGCTCTTTACATGGCAACTGGCATCTAGGCTAACTGGCATCTAACCCTCTACCTAATGGCAACTGCCATTTTTTACCTTTGGCTTTGTGAGCTCATCCCACACACAGGTTTCAAATTGCATTCCTGACAGAACATACATCTGTTTCATTCTTCAATTTGCTAACATGGCAACTACTGCTGGATGGCAACTGCTAACCATGACACATGGCAACTCAAGTTCCCATTACATGGCAACTACCAACTTTCCACTTGTTTTTCATTCCCTTTAAGGTTTCTACCATTTGCAAACATATTTTTGTTCATTTTTTCACACCTTTCTCATGTGATTTTTTTTCTTTTTGCAGGGTGAAGAAGACTACTACGCGCGGGGACAAGCATAGCAGCAATGATCCGCTTGAACGACTACATTCAAAGTTGTCAACGGGGGGCAACTCAAATGTACATGAGGCACCCGGCGACAATACTGCTGCTGCACCGATGACCACTCCCACCAACTCTGATGCAAGTGGCCGACCATCTCCGCCGGCTGCGGATGCCCAGGCTAGAATAACAGGCATCCGTACATTGGGGAGTGACGAGTCGGTATCTGCCAGGACAGCTGAAATATTGCCAACTCTTCTTGCAATGAAGGATGCCGCAGTGAGCCACGCCACCCCATCAGCAAGTGTTGAAGTGGATGCTCCCAAGATGAACCTAGGCAAGGAAGATTTCCGCTCTTCTGACACTGATTCCAAGCGCGCGCGTGGTGGCACACCTGTGTCCACGACACTAACTGCTGAGGCGGCAGTTCATAAGGATATGCCATCTACAGGTGAGAGTCCTGGCACAACAGCTCCAGCCCCTGTCGGTGCAGATACTGCTAAGGTTACCGTGGCACGTGTTGGTCTTCCACCTAGGCGTCGTAGCCCCCGTAAGCAACCAACAGTCATGCGCAATGCACCGGCTGTATCTAGGAGCAGGAGAGATGAGTCTGGGTATGTTCCTGCGTCCACACTGTTCCCGCCAACCGCCCAAAGCAATGTGATGGAGAACCCGCAAGACCGGAGCACAACTGACGCAGGTGTCAAGGCTGGCACGAGTGACGCAGGTGAACGGCCGGAGCAGACTGCGCCTTTACCCGCAGTGGAAATCCCCAGCATAAATCTGCGCACTTCTAGGCTGCCAGTTAATGTTGGTGTCCCCTACAGCCCAAACAAGAAGATTGCCATGAAAGCTGCTGCTGATACCGCTGACAACACGCCCCGCCCTGCAAATAAGCCCGAACATTCTGTAGCGGCCGATTCATATATGTTTGTTGATCTTTCACCATTGGATTCTGCCCCGCAAATCGTTCGTGGTCCGGCCAGTAGGAATGAGAGGCACCCAATGGCATTTACCCCATCGAGCTTCAGCCTTGGCATCAGTCAAGACCAACCGGTGGTGCATGATCCTTTGCCAGTTGCCTTTGCTTTCCCAGGAGGCACGCCCGCAATGATGGCGCAGCCAATGGTCGAGGGCAGGAAGGCTGTCAAGTTCGCGGAGCCAATTGTGCAAGGTACACTTGCCATGTCCTTATGATTTCCTGTGTACATCTTTGTAGTTTGAATTTTGTCCCAATCATATTCTTTTGGGGTGTTCTCACTTGTGACGGCAACTGCGGTGTGATGACATGACAAGTGGATTTTGATGCATCATGTCCTTCATTTTTTTTCTTTGTTGTTGCCATGCTGCATTTTTGACATTTGGGGGTAAACACGTGGCAACTGAAGTTGATTCATCATGGCAACTGTATTTGCTGGCACATGGCAAATATAATGCATTACATATGGCAACTGGATTTGCCACACCATGTCACCTGCATTTTTTTACCATTCTGCATTTTTTCTATACGGCAATCACATGGCAATTGCAGTTGACACAACATGGCAACTGCATTTGATGAGACATGGCAATCACAGGCCATCTAAACGGTAATTCATCACAACTGCATGGCAACTGTAGTTGCGATGACATGGCCAGTGTAGTTGCATCACACATGACAATTTTGCCACTATTTTCTACCTACATCTCACATCATACACCCTATTTCCTCACAATCCATATATTTTCTGACTTTCTCCTTTATCCTAACACACTTTTTATTTTTTCTTGAATCATTGCAGGCACCCCTGAGGAAATTTCACCGTCACTTGATGAAGCTTACCGCGGGATCGAGGAGGCAGCATTGCAGAGGAGGACCTCGCGAGGGCAAGGGCAATCAAGTTCCAACTTGCCTGCAGAGACGGCAACTGAGGATACCATCAGAAGTGCGACCCCTGGTTCTGTGAGACAGCAGAGGGTAGTTCACGCACCTCCCGTGGAAGACTACGAGCCTGAATTCAGGGCCACTAAGGAACAGACCCAGCTGTACGACATCATCAAGCGGTTTGGAAATGCGAGGGCCAGCAGCAAGCACATGAAAGAGTTGAAAGCGTAAATGACCACACCCTATAATCACTCATTTTGCTTTGTTCATTGTTTAAGATTTCATCTTTCTTCATACTCTCTATACATGATGTGCTTACGTTTTAGTTCTTTCATATATTTTTTACTTAGCAGGCATGATTCTTCCATGTTATGTCGTTTTCATACAGCTCATGTTTGGACAGAACCAAAGTCATTCAATGCGGAGCGACGTACGTCGACCTGGGTGATCTCGCCGAGTCCGTGAGGCCAAACGGTAAAATGTCGACGAACGTAATTGCATGCGGGATCAACTACATCAACAATCACATCGATGTGTGTGCCGACAAGATCATCATGCATTATAGCGTGACATGCAAAATATGGGATGGTGACTTCCACCACAAAATCCTGAGGAAGAATTTCGCTCAGCACGGTGATTTCAAGCTAACACTGAAGAAATATGTGAGCACTCCTCCCCTGTCTGCACTGTTTTTTCACATGGTGTGGTTATTGCCATCTTCTGCACTTTGTGATTGTGTGGCAGATGTTTTCCATGTGGCAACAGCTGCCATGCACATTTTTCTTTCTTTTGTTTTTTGCATCCCATGCGAACTATGTGGCAATTTGATTGTAAAATGCACGGCACACTTTGTTCATACATGGACGACAACTTTCCTTCAACTACCCCCACCCACAACCAAAAACATTCTATGTGATTCTAATTTTTTTGTCCCTCTGCTGTTCTTTATGTGAACTATGCTTCTCATTTCTTCACTTTTCAAATGCAGGTCATGTTCCCCATGTTCCAGGAGCTTGCACCACATGACCAACACGACAAGCGTGGTCACCACTACGCGATCTGTCTTGACCTGAAGAACCAACGTTTCGAGGTGCTTGATTCAATCCGTTCGGGAGCTGATTCAGATCTTACTACGCATGCCGAATTCTTCATCAACAACCTCAAAGAGATATGGAACCGTCACTACGAAAATTCAAAGGTCCAGATCAGACATTTCCCGATTGAGTATGTGGCGACTGCGAAGCAAGGGAACACGTAATTTATTTTCCCCCTCCTTTATGTGTCGTTTACATCAATGCAATCACTCTTTTTGTTGTCACATCTGAATTGAAGTCTATCTTTGCTACGTCTGTCCTTTTTTGCGTGTTCATCTGAGTCTTTTTCTCGTGCAGTACGGACTGCGGCTTTCATGCGCTGGAATATTTTGCAAAGTGGGAAGGCAGAGTTGTCCCCGCTATCACAGCTGCAACGATTGTTGAGCTCCGGAAAATCCACACATGGAACTGGTTGACGAATGAAGATTTCAACAAGAGGTCTGGAGCACGCGAGTTCGTGGAGGAAGCTGTCAAGAAAATCAACAAGAAGTACAAGTGATCACGTGGTGTTAGACACCGGACGCATACCTTACATTCTGTTGCTGAGGAATGTAAGGTACTTATCTCTTTGTTATCGTCAAAAACTATGTTTGTGTGCTATGTTACGACTGCAACCCAGCGTATGCTACTATGTAGTGGTGGTGTGTGAGCGACATTTTAGTAGTTCATGTAATATATGTGTGGACGTGAACCTATTTTAGGCGTTAATGCACATATGTTTTTATGTTTTATCATTATTAAAATGGTTTCATCGCATACAGTACCAGTTTGCTGTTTTTGATTGCGTCTATGATGTTTTAAAACAGATGGCAAATGTAGTTCCACATACATGGGGTAGCACCGGCTAGCACGGGGTAGGGTTGATCATGCAGCCACAACCTTGGTTACGGTTTATGCACGTTACGCCTTTGTCCAACTTGTGTTCCCATACATTGCCCACAACACACTATGTTTCTCTAAACCGCGTGGTATTTGTCATGGAAATATATGTCATGCATAGTCATTTCAAATACCATGGCATATTTTCAGCACGCTAACATGGCAGATACAGTTCAAACAACATGGCAGATCAAGCATAATTAACATGGCAGATACAGTACAACTAACATGGCGGATCCAGTACAACTAAAATGGCAGATCCAGTACAACTAGCATGGCATATTTAGTACAAAGTAGCATGGCATATTTTTAGTATAAAATAGCATGGTATATTTTTAGTACACATAACATGCCAGATTTAATACACATAACATGGCAGATTAAGCACCCATAACATGGCAACTGCATTTCTGCACTCAATGAATTTTTCCTTTCCATTTCTGATGTTCCTCAATAGTTATTCTCCCAATTTTAAAAACAAAAAATCTCATTGTATAGGGTACAAAACAAAATGTCCACAAGGACCATGCCACAATGCCCCAATTTCTGCTCATGGATTGCCCGCCCCTTTCTTCGTTTTCTTGTGTTTTGCTTGAATCTCCAATCCTGACTTGTACCTTATCTCTCTTGGGCGACCCTTTGTGATGGAATGGGGTGGGTTCCTGACCTGGGTTTGTGTGCTTGCTGTTCCAGATCCTATCTTCGAGTTTTCAGACGATGGCCCCGTCGATGAAGGCACACTTGATGTGCGGGGGAACCGGTGTAAGGCTTCCTTAGCTTTCCTCTTCTTGATCTCATCAAGCTCTCTTTTCAGCGCCTTCCTGTGTTTTTCTGCGACTCTTGCTGTCTCATCACTTTTGCACGCTTCATCAATTAGCTCAGCATAGTTCTTTGTCAGCACTACGTGCCTCACGGCTTCCATGGTTGACTCAGGTCTCTCGTCATGCACAGCCAGAACCGCGTGTGTTGTCTGCGGCGCCAACGCGTCGTCAGCGTCCCAAGTCCATCATCGCCTTATGAAATGGCGGGGCATCCGTGTCACAGCGTTCATGTCCATCACTTTTAGTATGTGACAACACACAATGCCGTCCCGTTCGAACTTGCAGCATTAGCAGTAGTACTTGCCTTCGCCTATCGAGGCTTTCACAAAGTAGTTCCTTCCTTTGTCTGGGTCTTCAGGTTTTGAATCCGACATGCCCAAAATAGAACACACCTTGAACGTATGTTCGTCCACCTGGAAAGCCGTGAACATGCTGGCCCGCTTTATTTCTTCCTGGAATCTGCAAGTTTTGTGTGTTTTATGTTAATCTATCGTGTGATCCTTTTTTTTGTAGCACGTTATGCTGTCATGGGAATAGAAATAGATTTTTGTTTTGAATATGGCAATCATAGTATACTGAACATGGCAAACATAGCACACTGAACATGGCAACTGCAGTACACCAGACATGGCAACTGCAGTACACTGAACATGGCAACTGCAGTACAGCAGACATGGCAACTGCAATACACCAGACATGGCAACTGTATTACATTTTTAACTAGCCATCGTCGTTTCCACACCAATATTTCCCCCAATGGAAGCACATTGCATCAAACATGGGCATCTACATTTCAGTAAACATGGGAATTGCATTTTCAACAAACATGGCAGTTGCATTTTATTAAACATGACAATTTGTATATTCAGCATATGTGTTGACAATATGACATTTTTTCAGTTGACATTGGCATTTGCATACCAACATGTCCCAATGGAAGTACAGTTCATTAAACATGGCACCGGCACTTCATTGAACATGTAAAATGTATCCGAGTAAGCATTGTAAATAGAAATTTCATCAAAACATGGCAACTGCAGCTGAGTAAGCATGGCAAACAGTATTCCATTAAACATGGCAATTGCATATCATGGCAACTACATTTGCACTCTATATGGCAGCTACTGCCCTAGTGCTTTTTGCGCAAATAAGACCGTAACGCAACTGACTTACTTGTTAAAGATATTGTTTGTGTATATCTTGCTCATTTGCCTCTCCATTGGTAAGTACGTTAGCAATTTCAGCTGCTTTAGCGCGGTGGTAGCTTCTTGCTGCAGCTCAGATCCCAGAATTTTTTGTTGCAGAGTTGTGTACTGCTTGGCAAACTGTAGCAATGAGTTGCCAGGGCTCACGTATCGCTTCAACACAGCATTGAACCCCTCGCTGCGCTGCGTAGTCTATAGAAAAAGGAAGAAGCACTGCATGAAGTAGGCGGGCACCCAGTACATTTGCTTCTCCCACAGACTAGCAAGCGTCTCATTGTCTTGGACTTGATGTGTTTCAACCATGGCCATCCAGCTCCTTTCAAACTCCTCGACCATCAAGATGTGGTCCACGCATAGCTCGAATGCCTTGTGCATCTCTGGACGGTCAGCAAAGAACGGTCCTAGGGTCTCCTCGGCCTTCTTTATTATGTGCCACCTGCAGTGCCTGTGCACTGCCAACAGAAAGACCTCCTCTATGCCTGCACGCATGCTAAAATCCTGGTCTGTTATTATGTTCATCGGAGCAGGTCCATCCATGCACTCCAAGAAGGTCTTGAACAACCAGACGTACCCACCCGTGTCTTCGCTCCGAACGAGCCCGCAGCCGAACTGCAACGACTGACTGTGGTTATTTATTCCCATGAACGGAGCGCATGGCATCTTGTACATATTGGTGAGGTACGTCGCGCCGAATGAAATGCAATCTCAGAAATGTTTGTAGGCTCTCCTTGCAGCACCATCCACCCAATACATGTTCCTGACACGGTCCTCATCGTCCAACCTTATCCTGTAGAAGAAATCTGGAGCTTCCTTTGCTTTCTCATCGAAGTAGGCAATTGTAGCCTCTATGTCAGCCAGCCTGCTCTCTCTATGGTACTTGGCCTGTAGGTTTGTGACGTCAGCTGGTATGTAGGGCATGCTACTCAGTTTCCCCTTTTTGCTGTGGATGAGTGATAGTATCTGGACCATTCTCGATGGACCGACATTACAGTCATGTAGCAGCTTTACGAATTGCCTTTCGACTGGGGTGAATCCTCTGTGGGCGGTTAGAAATTTGACCAGGTCGAACTTCTTTATGAGATTGTGGTTGTGCTCGTCAAAATATTCAGTGACCACATACTGTGTTCCATCTACGTTTAGCTTACACCGGACAGGGCAACCCGTCTTGAGAATGATTCCTCTTTTTCGTTCCGGAACGACAGGCGCAACACCTTTCACCTTCTTGTTCCTCCGTGCCTTGTGGCACCTCATCTCACCTCTGCTGTACTCATTAGTTTTCTTAATTTTTCTATGGTACTCGGTGTTGACCGCAAATCCATGGAACTTTGCATATGTCTGGTAGTATTCCTTTGCTTCCTCGAACGATTCAAATCTCTGCCCAATGTACGGTAGCTGAGGTACCACGATCTCTGATTGCCCACCATCTTCATCACCTTCTGCCTCGTCATCACTTTCATCATTCACTTCAGTATCGGCGTCAGTTCCTTCTACTTGAGTGTTGGCAGTGATTGTGTTCAAAGGGGTGCTTGTCTGTATTGCTGGAATGATTGCCATTCCCGACTGTGACTCGAAATTGTCTGCGGCATGAGTGTCTGCTGGCTGGTGGAACGCGTCTTCCGTGCGCTCAGAGCTCCCCACAGTAGATGTCCCTGCGCTATTGTTAACTGTAGTTGTAGGCCCTATAATAGGAAAAACAGGTACGAGATTTAAGTTTTCTGTTTGAATAACATGTGTATCGCAACGGATCACACCATCTACGAGTGATTTTGCACGACATCATTTTTCAAACAGCAAGCCGTGAGTCTGCGCGTGGGCATGCACGGCAGCTATAGCTGTCCAGTGATGGCAGTTATTGTTCAACAAACATGGCAACTATTTTGTTTTTGCATGCAAATAACTTCAAATATCAAAGGTACTGTTGTTTTCGTGGTTTAGATTTTTTTTCTCTTACCTTGGTGTGTTGCATTCGACCTTCCTGTGTGGCCTGTGACACCAAAATGACGCCCCCCACCTGCAATTTGTGAAGCTTGCCACGAGACGTTTGCCGGGGTACCACCAGCGTAATAACCTGTGTGCATAGTAGTGGTTGGTCAAATTCATGGCAACTGTATTTTGTGCTAGCACGGCAACTGCAGTTTCCCCTGATGTGGCAACTGCAGTTTTATTGGCAAGGCAAATGTATTTGCATCGGCATGGCAACCGCAGTTGTTCCTCCATGGCAGCTGCAGTGCCATGACATGGCAAATGTAGTTGCACTTGCATGGCAACTGTAGTTGTTCTCCCCTGGCAACTACAGTTGTCCATGGATGGCAACAACAGTTGTGCATGGATGTCAAATGCAGTTTTCTAATACATGGCAACTGTAGATGACCAGTCATGGCAATTGTAGTTGCCAACTATGCTCCTTCTACTAATTGATCATCCGCAACTTCACCTTTTTTTATGGACTGACCTGTGTATGACGTCGATGGCAGGTACATTGGCGGTGCCTGATGCCACGCTGCATGAAGGCTCTGCATTTTCACCCCGCGGTAACTCGTGAGTCCTTTTGCCAGTTTTTTTGCATGTTCATTTTTCATGTCCACAGCAGTAGGCGCTCTTTTTGTTGTTTTCGCATTACCTTGATTATCCATACAAGCTAGTTGAAGTTGGCTGCCTGTACATTTGTCAGTGTTAGCGCCTTGTGATTGAACTTGCCACGGGGCCTTCCTAATTGTGTTTTGGTCATAAGAACCTGCTAAAAAATGCCAGTGTACGACGTAAGTAGAATGTCATCTTCATCTTCGCGAAGACGGCAACTTTTCTCTTGTTTTTGTTAGAACGCATCATACCTATGCCTGCATACTGTTCTAGTAGTGGCAGCAACGGCCCTGAAGAGATGAGCTGATTGTACTCTGTTGCATCCCAAGGGGCTGTTTCTGGCCTTTGAGAACCCCAATCACCAGCGTCGCCTTCGTGATTCATTCTTTTTCGTGTCTCCCTTCTTTTCCAATGTGTTCTCAATCTCTGCATGAACAAGAAGGCATCAACAATCAACAAGAATTGTATTCTTCTGCTGCTTTGCACATAGAAGATATGGCTAACAAACGACGGGTCATAATAGGTGGCAGCCACTGACAACGGAAGGTGGCAACTGTCATCATACACAAGTGGCAATTAATTTCTTCGAGCCCTCCTCATTCCAAATTTTTGCCCCACGCGCCCTTTCTTTAGTGATTCCTACTCATCCATTTTTCATACCAAACTACTTGCGTCAATTAAACTAGGAAAGTAAGTCAATTTCAAACGTAGTACATGGCAGATCTGGTGTACTCTGCCTGGCAATTGCGACTACACACTTAACCATGTAGTGTTCTACCCCTATAGCACAGATCCAGCACAAGATCAGGAGATCTTCAGCCTTAACGATGAGAAGGTTGAGATCGGGAGTTTTTCACCTGGTTTTTGAATGATCGTCTCCGGATGGCTTGGTTGGAGTTTGGGGCTGGGGGTGGGGAGGGTTGGGGTGTGTTTTTGAGGTGGGAGTGCCCTACGGATCTGCTCCGTTTGCCATGGCAACCAGAGAAGGCCGGCGACGGAGATCAGGGTTCGAGAGGCGCGGGACGATGGCGGCAGACGAGGGAGGGGATGGATCGGAGGCCGGGAACTGGTTGGTCGTGCGGGCAGCGGGTCGGCTTGCCCGGACGGGGCAGTGCGGGCGGGGTTGGCACGGCACGAACGTGCGGGCCGTGCGTTTGTGCGCGCGGACGTGGTCGTGCGGGCCTGTTCCCGTCCATGCCACACGAGGCGTGTGGGCGGGTTCCTGTCGACGCCACACGTGTGGCAGTATTCGGACCCAAAAGTTTATATAGCAGGTACAAACGAAGACAGATCACGTACGATCGGACCGGCGGCTTGAACACAACAGGGCAACCGACCTAGTTTTTTTTTATCTTTTTTTACATCGCCAACCGACCTGGCTTGATTATAGGGAACGGAAACCTTGATCAAATCTACGGCGAAATGGCCTCCTTCCATTGTATACGCTGAACTTCCTATATTAAAAACACCAGCTCGGGAAATCTCAAAAAATAAAAATAAAAAACACCAGCTCGGGGACCCTGCGTTTCGGCTTGTAGCTGGCTCATTATTCATTAACATCTTCCGGTATGCTGATACTAAATATGTTGTTATGTTTTTTTTTCGAGAAAACTTTCAATCTATTTATCTTCAATTATGATCGTACAACAAGCACTAGAAATAATAAAAATTACATCTAATAAATCCGTAGACCACCTACCGACGAGTACAAGCACTGAAGCGAGCCGATGGCGCACCGCCGTCATCACCCCTCCCAAACCGGAGCCGGGCAAAACTTGTTGTAGTAGACAGTTGGAAGTCGTCGTGCTAAGACCCCGTAGGACCAGCGCACAATAGCAATCAACACCGATGAAGAGACACGTAGATCAGAAATATCAAACCTGAACACGCATGAACATCGACAAACGAAAACCGAATCCGAATAGATCCACCAAGACAAATACCGATCGAATTCTACGAGATCCGCCGGAGACACACCTTCACACGCCCACCGATGATACTAGACACCACCGGAACATGAGCTAGGCGGTGAGAATCTTATTCCATCATCAGGGAGCTGCCGCCGTCTCGTCTTCTTGAGCAGGACACAAACCCTAACAAAACCAAAACAAACATAAAAAAAAGATGGAGCCCTCCCGCCGGCAAGTGTTAGGATCCACCATGTCCCCATGGCCTAATGATGCGGAGCATCCCACGTTCATCCCCATGTACACTCCGACTACTCTCCAAGCCCCAAGAGGACATATGACGAGACCTCAAACATACGCCATTGGACACAAGGTGAATTCACTCCTCTTCGAACCGTCACTTTCCACATGTGAGACATGGCTACTACCTCATGCATGGACCTTGCATACACTCAGGTACAACCAAGATGACCATGGAGAATCCAAGGACCAAGGCCAAGCATGGAAGAGGAGAAGGAAGAAGAAGAATGGAGCAAGACTGGACTTGCCCGGATCATCCGGACACCCAGCCGGACGATCCGGACCGAGCCCGGACGATCCGGACGACCACCCGGACGATCCGGCTAATGTGCCCGAAGACACCCGAAGCTGCTCGACGAAGCCGGATCATCCGAACGGTCACCCGAATCATCCGGACCCCCGACACCCGGATCATCCGGGCCACCATCCGGATCATCCGGACCCCGCCTGTGTGCGCGACTTGGGCTGAGCCCATGTACCCCTTCGCCCCCTAGCCTATATATAGGACTCCTCCTCCTCACTTTGAGACTTAGCATTGGATTAGCTCATATTTGTGTGAGAGCCTTTGCTCATCCACTTGGATACTTCTCCTCGGAGATCACGACCTCTTCGGAGAAGATCCCCCAACGGATTCAAGACCCCTTCTAGGGAAGAACATCAAGGCCTCCTCTTGGAGAAGAATGGTTCCTTTGTATCCTTACCTTTGTTGACTTTGGATCTTGTGGATCTCTTCTGTGTGTGGTGATCTAGCACTTGTGTGATCTATTCCTTGTTGGTTGAGTGATTCTCTCTTGTTTTCCCCGTGTTTTCCCTTTGTGCTTCCGCGTGTTCTTCGTGATTCCCCGTAGGATCCACTCCAAACGTGAAAGATCGACGCTATAGGGTTCCACCCTACATCATATGGTATCATGAGCCAGGTTGATCACGTTTTTGGAGCCCCTACCCCGTGTTTTCTAGCTTGATTTTGTTGATTTCGTCCTAAATCCGAAAATCCCCACCAAAAATAGCCCCCAAATTTTTTTGTGATTTGTTGGTTTGATGATGTTTTGTTGATTTTGATCCGTTGATTTGCTTGGTTTCAAGTGGATCTAGCATTTCCCCAAGTTTCCCCACCTTCCATCCACGAAATCTCGTCAATTTTGACCCCAAAATCCCCAAATTCCGCCCAAAAATTCGTCCTCGAGAGGAAATCCCGAGCAGTTTGACCTGCCCGGATCATCCGGACCTTCTCCCGGATCATCCGGACCTCCCCCGGATCAGCTGGACGCCCCCCCGGACGTCCGGATACCCCACGCACCCAGAAAACAGAACCGGAGCTGACGAACCCGGATCATCCGGATGTACACCCGGATCATCCGGACCTAACCCGGATCATCCGGATGTCCTCCCGGATCATCCGGACATAGCCCGGATGAGCTGGACCTCCTCCCAGATGTCCGGTTAACCCTGACACTGCTTCGGCTGAAATCTTGTTTTGGTCGTAACTAATTCATCCGAACTCCGTTTTTGACGTTCTTTAGCTCGTTTTGAAGCTATTGACATCCCCTATCCCACAAAAATACCACCAACATCATTTGACTCCATAATATTTTCTGAAATTTGGCAAGTTTGCCTAGGCCCTCCACCATATCATCCGCATTACCACCACCGACTTCTGCAACCTAACCCATTTTGTTCCCCATTGCATATGTGGTTGTTTGAGTTGTGACTAGAGTCTCCTAAGGTGTTTCGGCTACTTAGGGACAATTGCTTCTTCATCAACCACCACCACCACTTCCGCATAGACGTGCCCACCATACATTTCCACCCCAACTTAACCCAATTTTGTTTGAGTTGTGGCTTGTGTCTCCTAAGGTGTTTCGGCTACTTAGGGACGGCAAATTCAACTCCGACTCGTGTATAGCCCATCATTCCACTTCCGCATTGCCTAGTGCAACACCACCACCGCTTTCCGCTACCACCATTTGACATTTGTCATTTGAGATTTTGAGTTTGCGGTTTTTCCGTTTCCTAAGGTGTTTCGGCTACTTAGGGACGAGTCTCCATCATCTTGATATCTACACCAAGAACACCGCCGCTCATCATCGCAAAGGACGGTAACCTCGACGACACCTTTGTATATTCCCTTGCAATTGCATTGTTCACCCCTAGCCCATTTTGCGTTACTTGCCTATCGAGACTAGCCATTTGAGTATTGCCGGCAGCGTTACTTGTGCACATTAGTGATCATACCTTCCATTACATGCATACCATATCATCTTGGTATCATATCATCCATTGTGTCTCAAGTTTGTTCCCGCATATACACAATTGCTATCTTGGTTTGTGCATTGTGCAAAAGTGGCCATAGAAAAAAAAAGAAATAAAGCTTTTAAGCAAAAGAGAGAGAGCAAAGAAGCTTGTAAGCAAGTGCCATAGCATCATACCACATTGCATTTAAGATTGTCATATCCGATCATCTTGGATCATCTTGAGAGAAACACCGGGAACCATACATACATAGCATATTTGGGATAGAAGAATATCCATTTTGCATCTTATAGGTTGTGCACAAGTGTCGTATCCGCCTATTGAGCAATCGTGCTAGCGTCTCTCTTGAGTTGTGCAACACGAGCGTTTTCCGTGGATTCCACATTTTGTGCTCATACCTTGGTTGCACGACCCCATTTATCTATCTGTGTGTGTGTTTCCGTGTGCCATTCTTTGCTATTGGTCCATTTGTTTCACTTGCGAATTTGTGAATCTCTTTCAACATTATTGACTCTTGCTAACATTTTGCATCAATTTTTTGTGCCACTATCCTCACCGAGCTCCACTATAAGCTTTACTTGTGTAGGTGTGAGAACCAACAAGGATTGGTACCAATAGTGCTATTTCATTATCCGCATTTGAGTGAACTTGATTCATTGTCAACATCGGTCAAGGTACATTGGTATAAGTTCTTCTCTTTCTCCCACTCATATTTGCTCGAGTCTTGTGATGGATAGGCAAGGCATTTCCTCTCCGGTCTACGACAACAATGACGGCGTGAACAACTACATCAACAAAGCGCCCATCTTCAATCTACAACGATAAATGCAAGGCGCACAATCAAGATTGCAAGAGCGCATCGAGAACATCTCCATCGACATTTTCCACTCTGAAGCAAGGGAAAGGGACTACATCGACAAGAAGCTTTCCGTACATAAAGAGGAGCAAGATGCAAGGATGGAGGAGATTAGAGCCTTGATCAAGTCTTCTTGCCCTTCGTCATCCTCAAGGCGGCGACATTCAAGACACAAGTTTTCGGAGCGCGAAAAAGATGCAAGTGCAAATCGTCCTCGTCCACATCTACATGGCGACCACCATTACGTTCGTGATCAACATCGTCATGAAGGACAAGTCACCTCCAAGCAACATGTGCACGATGACGACGAACGACATCTCCTAGGAGCTCAAGCACGACAACGACATCATCATCATGAAGATGCTCCACAAGCGCAAGTGCACAAGTCCCAACAAGCCCTACTTCACGCCAAGTCCAAGCTTGAAGAGCACAAAAGAAGACCGCGAGACATACACCACCAAGACGGCGCTACGGCTACAACAACCACTTTGGCATCTTCGCCAAGTGCTATCAAGGCATCTTCGCCTTTGGACGTACAGCATCTTTGCCTACTTCCCACGTGTACGCCTACATCGACTTCATCAAGTTCAAGGTGACTACCTACGAGTGAGGGTGACACTTCCATCTTCGGAAGCCCCTCAAGGAAGATGGCCGAGCATGGGACATTCCCTTCGGTCATGGAGACGAGCTACGAGGTGCCACATCATATGGACCTCCAACACCAAGACGGCGACAAGAAGGTCGAGCAAGGGCCATCCCCTTCGACCACGGCGATAGGAGTTGAGTATGGAGACATTTGCACCAACATCTCTCCGACACCCACATATGTCGAGATGCCCCAAGTGCCATGTGAGGAGAGCCACCACCCCATGAGTGAGATGAGTGACTCCACCATATGTGACATTGAGAGCATTTCCTTTGAGAGGATGAGTGTGACCACCACTAGCCCCACACATGAGAGCATGCCACACATCCTATGTGAGGTTGAGCGCCATTTGAGTGACTCCACCAGCCATATGAGTGAGAGCATCCTTGAGGGAGTGATTGAGCCACAACACTTAGAGAGTGAGGTAGTTGACACGGCATGTGAGGCCACTATGATTTCTAATGACTTAACCTCTATTCCTAGTGTGTTTTCTTATTTTGCTAGGTCTCCTACATGACGACACACCTATCCTCGACGAGTCCTTCCCTCCAATGGACAATATGATGGCCATGGTGGACGATGATGCACCCCCACATGGTTCCATAAAGATGAAGATGACAACGATATGATCTTCAACACCTCACCTACAACACATGAGCAACCTTCCAATGGTAACATAGGTGATGGTGCTTCTCTTGTCCCACTAGTGGACGCTCTTGACAATGATTGCTCCCATGATGATGACCCACCTATTACCATGCTTCATGCTAGTGATACTTCTTCATGCCTTGACTTACCTATTTATGATGAATATGATGATGAGCATGTTGAGTTGCCTAGTTGTGATGCTATGCTTCATAGGATATCATGTGAAAATTCTATTGGTCACTTCATGTTTGACAATCCATTGAACTTGTCATATGCTATGAGTGAGATCTCCCATATTGCATCCCTACAATCTCAACATAGTAACTATGCATGCCCCATTAAAATCAATCCCATTTGCACTTATGGCATAGATGACGAGATGATGGTCATTGGCTTTTGTTTTTCATGTGATGATATTGCCATGCTTCCTTTACATGATTTGTGCAATTCATCTACTATGACATGCCATGATCACATTGTTTCGAATATGCATTGTTTTGGATGTTGTCAATATTCTCCATGTGATGTTGCTACTCATGCTCATGAGGAGACCCCCATAGTTTCCTCATACATATTAGGAGATCTTGATGCATTTCATACTTTGCATGATTCCCATGATAGTGTACACCATATGCATTCCATGAATAACAATGCTCTAGATATTGCTCATGATGCATTACACAATTTGAGTCTCCATTATGCGATACATAATAACAAACCTCTCATGATGGATGACATGTTTCTATATCACGCATCTCATTTATTTGAGCATTGGCTATTTTGTGCTAACAAACACATGCACGTGCGCATCATGATGGATGATGTGTACATATACCACGCACACACAATTTTTCCTTTGTCTTTGTTTTGTTTAGGTACTCATGTATACTCGTCAACCTCTCAATCCCAAGAGTTGACGAAACGAGCTCTTGAGAGCAACGATGCTTTGGGATCCCGTGGACTATGCTTACCACCGTTCTCTTCGTGCATCGACTACGCGCATCTCTTCAACTTGGCTCTCACATGGCTATGGGCCATTTACCACTTGTCACCTTATGCTCATTTTACCGTGTTCACATTGCATGCTATGCTTGCTCCTATGCCTTTGCCATGCAATTGTGACCCTTGCTTGCATCTACCCATGTTTCATCATTATGCTACTTCTATGTGTATTTGCATGCTTGGTGGAGATCCTTGTTGTTATTGCCATGTTTATCATGTGCCCCATACTATTGATGCTTGTTGTGTTGGGAGAGTCATGATGCCACATTGCTATTTACATATGGTCTCTCGCCAATACATTGATGATATTTTACTCATACCTTGCTTTCATGCTTGTGCTATGACATGTGAATTATTCATGCCCACTATTTGCACACATTACATGCTTGCCATGATTCCTTCTAGTATGTTGCATCTTCGCACTACTAGCTTGCTTGACTTGATCGCTATGATTGCTTGCTATGTTGCATCACCCATGTTCCACTATTATTTGCTTTCTTGGGTTGATGACATATATGCTCATGCCTCTCACATGATATATCTTGATCATTGTCTCTTGTGTCCATTAGTTGCCTCTTTCATATCCACTTGTATTGAGTGCAACCATCCTATGCTTATTGATCTTGGAGACTTGGACACTTTACTTGTCATGCATGTTTGTTTGATTGAGCCTATCGCATTTGGTTGTTCTCGCATCATATGCCTCCATACTATGCAATACTCCCTTGTCATTTCTTATGATGAGCATGATACATACACTTGTTGGGTATCTTACCACACGAATGATCAGTTTTGCCATTTTGCTACCCTCATTTGTTTTTCCAAGTGTTTGTCATGTTCTTTCATTTTGAAGGATTTACAAGGCGGGACCACCACAAGACATATTGGTTATGTGAAGGCATACAAGATGTGCGACTCCATCATCCTTGAGAAACTCCTAAAGGTGACCTCCTTCTCTTTGAGCCATCCTCAAATACGCATATTGGATGGGTCACTCTTTCATTGTTGTTTCCTTCTTGTTGTCTACATGTTACATCTATTGGATGGAGGAGTAACACTGGAGATTGGCTCTATGGACCTTCACATTGAGGAGCGCTCGCACTTATGGGATGCACCTTCGGCACTCCACTCATGCCTCGAAATCGAGCTTGGGTACACTACCACCTTCATATTTGTTGATTGTGCTCATACATGTCAAGCTCGATGGACATATCATACTTACCACAAGTTTGCACCTCATGCATGGATTGACTCACATTATGATTGCCTTGTTGCATCTTGTATTTCCATGTCATCCATGATATATGAGCTTGCGCATTTCCTTAGCAAATTTGTTGTGATCTACCTTGAAGGCATATTCATACATCATGATCATATTGTCCATCATCAATTGCATGATAACATGTACATATTGAGCATCCATTGCCATATTCATGCTATTGATAAACCGTCTCACTATGACATCATTTTGCACCGTGGTTGCATTGATCATATTTACAACACATTTGTGTGCACAATGATTGCATTTCCTCCAATGAATGCTTTGCATCTCATTCTAGATCATCTTGATAAGCTTCATGCGCTTTGTCACAACCAATCTTGCCGCACGGACTCATTCTTACATGATGGACAATTTGTGTGCGCTAACCATTGTATTTCTGAGTGTTGCTTGTGTTTGCTCTTATTGCATGTCTATCACTCCGGCGACACCTTGGACTACGCGGATTGCACCATGTCTTCAACTTCGCCCAACTACAAGTCCGTCTACAACAACCGTTTCCATGGTGATGAGGATCACGATCCGAGGTCGGATCTTTCCCAAGGGGGGGGGATATGATGCGGAGCATCCCACGTTCATCCCCATGTACACTCCGACTACTCTCCAAGCCCCAAGAGGACATATGACGAGACCTCGAACATACGCCATTGGACACAAGGTGAATTCACTCCTCTTCGAACTGTCACTTTCCACATGTGAGACATGGCTACTACCTCATGCATGGACCTTGCATACACTCAGGTAAAACAAAGATGACCATGGAGAATCCAAGGACCAAGGCCAAGCATGGAAGAGGATAAGGAAGAAGAAGAATGGAGCAAGACTGGACTTGCCCGGATCATCCGGACACCCAGCCGGACGATCCGGACCGAGCCCGGACGATCCGGACGACCACCCGGACGATCCGGCTAACGCGCTCGAAGACACCCGAAGCTTCTCGACGAAGCCAGATCATCCGGACAGTCACCCGGATCATCCGGACCCCCGACCCCGGATCATCCGGGCCACCATCCGGATCATCCGGACCCCGCCTGTGTGCGCGACTTGGGCTGAGCCCATGTACCCCTTCGCCCCCTAGCCTATATATAGGACTCCTCCTCCTTACTTTGAGACTTAGCATTGGATTAGCTCATATTTGTGTGAGAGCCTTTGCTCATCCACTTGGATACTTCTCCTCGGAGATCACGACCTCTTCGGAGAAGATCCCCCAAGCGGATTCAAGACCCCTTCTAGGGAAGAACATCAAGGCCTCCTCTTGGAGAAGAACGGTTCCTTTGTATCCTTACCTTTGTTGACTTTGGATCTTGTGGATCTCTTCTGTGTGTGGTGATCTAGCACTTGTGTGATCTATTCCTTGTTGGTTGAGTGATTCTCTCTTGTTTTCCCCGTGTTTTCCCTTTGTGCTTCCGCGTGTTCTTCATGATTCCCCGTAGGATCCACTCCAAACGTGAAAGATCGACGCTATAGGGTTTCACCCTACATCACCTAAGGACACCAGAGACGAGGCGGACTGACGGCGGCGCCGGTGGGGGCAAAGAAACCCTAACTCTTTTGAGAAGGCGGCCGGCTCCGTATACGTTCAAATCTAGTGATTTCTCATGTTTGATAAAATCGCACATTTTTTCTTAACAAGCCCACCAACTATTGTGCAACAGATAGGCAACCGGCGAAGGACGCTTGTGCTGGTGGGTAGCGACGGTAGACAGATCATAGGCGACTAGCAAGGGGCGCATGCACGCACAGGTACAACCCTATTAGGCTGAGCACTACTTGTTTTCTATTCTAGTCCAATCTAAATTAAAAAATTTGTTCTCCTTTAACTGAAAGTATAATTTTCTTTCGCTATGAAGATTTGAACAAGTTCAGGGTGCAAGCTTTAAAGTTTTTTTTTCAATTGATAATTGATAAACTGAACTGATTGAATATTAGGGATTTTTTCCAACTCACAGTTAATAATTAACTTTAATTGTTGCAAAATGAAGAGCCAATGTGGGTGTTTTTGTCACACACAAGTGGCCACAGGTCTGGTGTATATATGCAAAGATTAGTCTCGTATTGGAAAACAAGTAACTGGAGGTTGAAATAAAGTAACGAGCGTAGAAAGTAAATAACATAAAAGTAATGTAATAAAGTAAATTGTCGATCTGTCTATAGTAGGAGGTTAGGCGCCATTAGGCAGGTCATCCCCTTGAATAGTTGAACTCATCCATGCAGTGATTGTTCTCCTGTATTGTCCTGCATCAACACTATCATATGCATGGTCATTTCCACAATAAAGGTCGTAAGGCCGGACCAACACTTTAGTGTCGGGGATTTTGGTTATCTTAATATTGTCTTCACTCCTTATAGATACTAACACTCAGTTGCGTAGGTGCGGGGTGGGCAGGTGGTCTATGGAGCACTCTGTAAATAGGCCCAATACTTCACTGTAGCTGTAGAAAAACTAGACTTTACTATAGATGTAAACAAAACTATAAGGCCACAGCGGACGCTCAAGGCTCAAGCCAAAAATGAATGACTGATTGCTAGCTCCCTTGTTTCGATGGATGTTGTTGTCTTAACTGTTTATGGATGTCCTTACGTGATGCCTAAGTGCAATTATTTCATGTATAATTATACTCATAAATATTCCATTTTAATCGATAAGCAATTGTAGTTTGTTCACCATGCCATGTTACCTTTATTTGAAGAGATGCCACTAGCGAAACTATGGATCCAATCCATTCATCCCTATTGCTTCCAACCTCGATCATTGTACTTCTTATTTCTTTTATAATCTGAACTTTTATTTCTTTTGCTGCAGTCAATACTTTCAAACACAAGTTGCATTAAACCTTGTAAATAACAAGGCTAGTAAGACTGACAATTTTACTAGTTTTGTTGCAGGTCGAGGCAAGTTCTGTATTTTTGTGTGCAGGTACTAATCATTGGTTGCAATTCAAAGCTCCTAAGGGTTCCATAAATACTAAGGCCATCCACTTGATGGAAATTGCTGCTTGCTACAACCATATGCACTTGGGGGGCCAGCACCTTCCTACATTAGAGGAAGCATGAGGCGGCGGCTAGCAACTGTGCATAGGGCAGGCCGAGCCATCGAGGCAGGAACTGCAAAGACTTGTCACTGTCTAATTAAAAGTATGATTTCCATCTTCAATTTATAGCATGATTTCGCCTTCCAGGTTTGTAAGTTCAATTGTGTGTGCAATTGGAAAATCAGAATTGATAAACTGAGACAACTGATTAATGATTACTGTGATTTCACTCGAACTTACAATTGATAAACTAACTTTTAATATGAGTTGTAAAATTAAACTTATAGATGCATTCTTTTAATAAATTATATACTAGTATGTAGTGTTTTAGCTAGACAAAATTTGTTTGGGGTGGGAGTGGGGGCAAAGTCTAATTTTTCCCCATCTAAACCCACTCGTAAATAAATTTTTCATAGATTGGTTCAAACGGGGGAGGGGGCAATTGCCCCCTTAGCTAAATAGCCGGCCTCTCCTAGTATGTTGTATCCGTGTTGTAAAGACTTTTTATATCAATTGTACCACCCTAATCCAAAATCATGTCTACGCTGCTGCTCGCTGTTGCCGGTCTGCGTGGTGGGCGCCGCCGGTGGCACCGCAGCTTTCACTAGTAGAAAAACACCTATTACTCCCGGTTCGTAAGGGCCTTTAGTCCCGGTTCATGAACCGGGCCTAATGGGTCGTTAATAATACCTCCACCCATTAGTCCTGGTTCAAACACGAACCGGGACAGATGCACCTCCACGTGGCCGGTCCGCCGAGCCCAGTCAGGGGGGCCTTTGGTCCCAGTTGGTGGCACCAACCGGGACCAAAAGTCCATGTTTTTTAGAAAAGTGGCTGCTTTAGAGGTTTTGGGGGTTATTTTTAGGTTGTTATTAGCTAGCTAATAGAGAGAAGTGTCCTCTCTTATATCTTCGTCCTTGGTTTAACAACGCTGCTGCTATGTTTATTTCACCCGCTGATATAACAACTCATGCATGCTCGCATCATACATCATCATATATAATAACAAGTCCTACTAATCATGCATCATCATACAACTTCTACTCGTTATTAATAATAAGTCATACGATCATCATCCTCATAGTCATCGAACCCAACCCTACATAATTGTTCTTAGCACATGATCATCAGTATCAGGTAGGACCTAAACACCCTTAAGGTAAAATAGCATAAAACAATATAGACCCTGACTCTCCATTATGAAGAATGGCGATCATCCTGTCTCCAATTCTTGCCCTTCGCTGCCTTTTGCTTCCAAGAAGCTCCTTATGACTGTCCATACATTTTTTCCATTCTTTGATTGTCATGTCTCCACTTCTTTTAGAAACCCGGTATGGACAGTTGAGATTCGTAGGAAGACCTGGTTGTATGTTCAAAACATGAAGGGTATTGTGCATATACATCAGATAAGGCACACAATCATTCGTGATTATCTGTTGAAAAACATAGTAATAACTTCGTAGTTAGCAATGATGTACTAGTTTTAGAAGTGTGCAAAAAGATGCACGGATGTCGTAATATTAAAAAATCTTACCAGGGTATCTCCATGGTAGTTACCGTAGTTCAACACGTGCACTAGTGGCACGTATTGACCATAATGTTGAGGAGTTTGATTGTAGATATTGTAATTCTCAAGATCAGTACAAAATGCGACCAGATGATTTTTCTCCTGATAAGTTAATTCGGATCCTTCGGTGTAGTAGGTTCTATCTACCATCTTCCGCACATTCTTTGAAGAATGAAAATAAGTTGTCAATGGAAATAAGTTGTCAACTATTTTGAAATAAACAATATAAACTACTTAATAACTATGTTAAGCTCACATGGGGGAAGAATTAGAGGTGTATCCACAAGGACCCAAATCGAAGGTCTCTCTTGCTCGATTGTAGGATTACCAAGATACATGGTGATAAGCAAACCCTTATCAAGACCATACATCTTGCAAAGTGCTTCCCAATTTTTGCAACCAAAATGGGTTATACTCTGAGCATTATACAGTTTTACTTGAAAATCCACACCATGATGGGTACTTAGGATAATTTTTTTGGTTTCCATACTTTCATGGTCTTCAAAACCCATCCTCTCCAAGACATAGCGTCTTGCAAAGCATGGGATAAGCTAGTCGAATTGGAAAAGATGAAAAATACACGTTAAAATAGTTGAAGTCGTGCTTAATTACGAAAAAAACTATTGTCATCGTTGCGTACCGTATGAACATCGAAGGTCTCGTCGAGCTTAATGCTGAAGCGCCGATGTTCGTCCAGCTCAATGAACCTGTCGCACATACCTCAGTCGTCGTGGCACCAGTCGCACTCCCCCGGGCGGTTTTCATCGTCCGAGTACGACATTTCCGGCCTATGTTCATAATTCAAATATTAAACTAGATTATTAATCACGGGTTGACTATCGGTGATGTACGTAGCTCCTCCTTTCATTCCCGAGTGCATTATTACATCAAATTGTCTAGCACACGGGAATGAAGGAGAACTTATCCAATATGAGCATTCAATAAGCAAAACCAAATCATAAAATAAGCAAAACCAAATCATAAAATAAAGTAGTATTCAAATTAGCATGCATTCAATAATTATAAGCAAAAGTACATCATCTCTTAGTGTCCCTACACTAGAACCGTAGCGCCCGACGGGTATCGACGCGGGCGGTGGACACCCAAAGATAAGGAACCATCACAGGATCATAGCTCCAGTGAGATCCCTGAAGAACCTGCCAGGTATTGTCGAACCTGCCCTCCAATGCAACCATGTAGCGACGGACGTGCTCGTCCTCCTCGCTGACACGGTGACGTACCACCTCCGCGGTGTCCGGAAGCCTCAGCACCGTCACTGGCCCACACGACCGCCACCAAACAAGGATCGGGTCAACAACGGGCTGCCTCCTCACCAACCTACGTCCCCCGGAAGGTAGCACCTCCCAATAACAGTCCGGCGGAGCCCAGTCTCGAACATGGCCCTGATCAAGCAGGCCTCCACCGCCGAGTCGACGACGACGAGGATGCGGGATAGGCATCGCCGACGTCGATGCGGGAACTACTTCTATATATAGTTAAATAAAGTAGTTTTATTAATTAAATCAACTATCTAGTTGAACTATTAAGCACTTATTATAAATAAATAAAGTAGTACTTACTAAAAACAAACTACTTCTATATATAGTAAAATAAATTAGTTTATTAAATCAACTAGCTAGTTCAACTATATATGAAGCACTTACTATAAATAAAGTAAAATAGTACTTACTAAAAATAAACTAGTATTTTTTTAACTAATTATATTAAACACTTTCTCTTCTTATTTTTTTCCTTTTTCTAAATACTATGAACAAAAAAATCATTAAAATTCTATGAACAAAATTAATTACATAATTTAAATATCACCAAAAAATCTATTAACAATAATATCACCAAACATGCATATTCAACAATAATATCATCAAAAAAATCTATTAACAGAAAAAAAATCTAACATAATATGAACAAATTAATTACACAATCTAAATTACACAATATGAATTACATATCTAAATTACTACACATCTAATCTAACAAAAAATCTATTAACAATAATATCACCAAACATGCATATTCAACAATAATATCACCAAAAAAATCTATTAACAGAAAAAAATCTAACATAATATGAACAAATTAATTACACAATCTAAATTACACAATATGAATTACATATCTAAATTACTACACATCTAATCTAACAAAAAAATCTATGAACTACAAAAAAATCTAACAAAAATAATAAAAAGTTGCTCACGGTGACGGCGACGGCGACGGCGAGGTGCAGCGCGGGGCAGCGACGGCGTCGAGGCGGCGCGGGCCAGGGCGGCGACGTCGGGGCGGGAGGGCGGGCGGCGACGGCGCGGGGCGGGGCGGGGCGGCGACGGCGCGGAGCGGGGCGGGGCGGCGACGGCGTCGAGGCGGGGCGGGGCGGTGACGGCGAGGTGGCGGCAGGGGACGGCGCCCGATTCATGCCACAAACCGAGACCAATGCCACCTTTAGTCCCGGTTGGTGCCTCCAACCGGGACCAAAGACCTCTTTTCAGCAGCCCAAAGGACGGAAAACGAAGACCTTTGGTCCCGATTGACGGCGACAGCCGGGTTAGCTGCTCGTGTCGTGTGTCGCGGAGGCTGGAGCTGCAGCCCCAGTCGAGGCGCGGGCTGACTACCGCTAAAAGCTACAGCCCCGCCACGAGACTGAGCAAGCTTAATTCGCTTTGGCGCCACGCATCGCCGGAAACGTGGGGCGCCGGAGCCTTCCCCCCTGGCTCTGGCTCTCCACCCGCTCGCCCATCGACTTTGACCAGACCACAGTGGATGCTGGAGGATAACTTGAGCTGCAGACAACATATGGATAATGAGCGAGAATTTAGCAACGGCATTGTTTGCAAGCCTGAAGCTGTGGGTCGTTGATGCAGACCAGACCGGCCGGCCAATTCGTCATCTGATGTTTACAGGATGGAATCATGGAAAGGTGCGTGTGGAAGCCTCAAGTGTGTAAGCTTGGTTGAACAACATCAGAACCGGGCTGACAAGTTACTGATTTCCTTTTTCTTTTCTAAATTGAGCTCAGCATTCCATCGCTTCGGAAAAGAGGGAACAGAAAAAGTCAGCATTTCAGGAAAGAAATGAAAAAGAACAACAGATGTTTCGGGCACCAAATTAAGCTCTGACGAGATGAGGCCATGACCACATACTCTCCGACTGACGAGGTCTAACTGAATGAACTGTAACAAGTGACTGCCGTCGATGGGAGTGATTCGGCGTCGTGTACAAACAGAGTTTGTTTGCAAAATCCCATCACCGGCGCGTTGTAGTCATCGGACAAACGACTATTATGGGGGCAGGAAACTGTATTTAACTGAACACCAACTCACGCAACCTAAGAGTTCGGCATCCATACACTGAACACGGGAAGAAATTCAGTTAAACATCACAATCGGCACGCCCAAGCTTCCCTGTTTTCCCTTTCCTCTTTTTTTTTCTATTGTTTAAGCTTTTTTCTAGAATCCAGCGAAATTTTGGTGCTCACCACTTGAAAAATGTATCCATGCTAAATTTGCTAAATGTGCCATGTTGGTAAGTACTCCCTCCGTAAACTAATATAAGAGCATTTATAATATTAAAGTAGTGATCTTTTTTTTTGAGAATCACCGGGGGAGGAGTCCCTCCACCTGAATATATTGCTTAAAGTGGCTGTAATGCCAGGAGAGTGATCCAATTTATAAGAAAAACCGGATCGAAAACCTTAACAAATTGACCCCGTTTATGAGGAAAACCGAGCCAAAAACCAGACAAGTAACAAGTGTTACAAGAAAAGGAGAGGAACATGACGCCCAACATAAGGCAAGACCTAGCTAGCATACTAACAGGACCGGATAGATGAGGGGTGCGTCGAGGGATCACAATACCAAGACTCTACAAACAGTCTAACGTACCGCACCGGCGTGCGTATCAAACCCCACAGCACAACAGAGGAGCATCCACAATCAACGAGTGCCAAAGCTTAACACGAACCTTGTGCCAAAGCTTAACACGAACCTTGACTGAGCGCTCCGCCACGGAAGTTCAAGACGATTAGCAAGTTGGGGAGGCGTCATTGCGTCGTCATTGAGCAAAGGTGAATCAAGACGAGACCAAGAGCCCGAGGCTCGCCTCAATAGAGCAGGGGCATGAGCATGCATAGAGCAGGCCGGAGACCACACGCAGGACAGCCGAAGAGAAACACCTGACCAGAGCAGGCAGAGCAGGCAGCACCACCACGACCAACCCATGGAGCGCGCAAACGGGATGCAAAGTTCTTCCAGGCGATGGCCCAAAGAGGGCCAACGCCGTCGCCCGACCCGACTGGGTCTTAGGCTTTCGCCCAAAGAACTGGATCCAAGGGTGCGTGAAGGGTCGACTCCACGGCGGCGCCTCCAAGAAGGTGAAACGACGTCCACAGACGCCGACGCCGTCGGCCGGCAAGAGCGCGGCAAGCTTTCGCCCTAAGCAACACCCACACCCCCACGCATAGCACCTCCGCTAACCCGCACACCTCCCACGAAGCCATCGCACCACGACCAAGTAGGAGCCACCACAATCCTCGCCGCCGGCCAGACGCCGACGAGCCGAACACGGCCGAAATAGGCCAGATCCAGCAACCCGCTTCTGCTGCTGCGCCACAGAAGAGCCCCGAGCAGGGAGGTAGGGCCTCCACCCCACCCCAACTCGTCGGATGAGCTACCAGATCTGCAGCCGACCGGCCGAAGCCCCAGCCTGAACCACCATGGCACCTAGCCGGAGAAGTCGTTGCAGGAGGCTTCCAGGACGCGCAACAGATGAGCCAAGCCTCCCTCCACAGCCCGCGCCAGCCGCCGCCTGCGGATCCCAGATCGGATCGGGACCGAACAGGCCCGACGACCGCGACCTCGCGCACCGCAACGGTGCGCCCACCAACGCAACCAGACGCCACGACGCACGCCGAAGACCGCCTCCGCCGCGAGCAAGGACGCTGCCCCGGGGCCGAACGCCGGACAGCCGCCACCCGCACGCGAGATCCCCTCCTCCGGAGCGAGCAACGGCCAGAGAGCACCCCGCCGCCGCCGGCTCCGCGCAGGCTTTGCTTGCCGACCGGCGACGGCGAGGAGGAGAGGGGCTAGTGAGGGGACCCGGGGAGGGAGCGGCGCGGGGGGGGGGGGGGGGGGGGGAGGAGGAAGAGGGGCTGAGTTCTTTTGTGGTCCAAATCTTATATTAGTTTACAGAGGGAGTAGGAACAGTCACACTTCTTTTCGAAGCCCTGGGCTGCAGAACAATTGTTCATTGGGGGCTCTGAGCTGGCTCGATAGCTTATTTAACTATTTTATTAAGTAGAAAAAAACATCTTTCAATATACTATTGCCAAATGTCTTCGTTGGTTTGAAATTCAGAAAAAGAAATTATCTCACGTGGACTGGCAAAATTTCCCTAACCAACCTACAGCGAATCTTTCATGAAAATAACGCTAGTTATCATTGTCACATAATAGAATCTCCTTCTACTAGTAATAACATGGAGACCACCTATACGCGTCGAAAGGGGAAGACAGGATTCCCCCATACGCTCTACCAATAAAGAACGGCCAAAGCAATATTACTGCTACCAATAGGAAAGTGATAAGTAACATTGATGCAGTGCAACTAGCAAAGTAGGAATGTTATGTTATGGCAGGTTCAATCCTGCACTGTAAGAGGTGTTGATACTTGCCGGCAGATTTGACATAGCTCAGTACATACGTGATGTTTCTACTCGTGTCCGCGCAATGTAAGCAACAATTTACGCTCGAATTGTTGTCTTTCTGCTTCGGCACACGAAGGCGATTGTGGTGTTGCCAAGGTGAGAGGTGAGAGCAGGCTGGGCCGATAACCACCGAAAATGTTCCATTTGCAATCCACCGGTGTTGGCGGCAGCTCGAGTAGATGGTCACATGGTGGACAATCAGCATCTAGAGACGGCTCGGGCGAGCGTCCCCTAGTGTCGTTCTTGAACAAGACATCCCCGTGCCTGAAGCACAACGTCTTCTCAACATCATCGAACCAGGCACCCGTCGAGGTGACCCGTCCGGTGTCGTGGATATCGAAGCTATAGTGCAGATCCCAACACAACTTGCTGTCATCGATCTCGGCATACTCGTCCTGCGGTGGCAGCCACTGGTCCTGCGGCAGCGGTGACATAACCCAGAACTGGAGCTTCTGGAAAGGGTGGAGGAAGTTCACGGCAAGGCACAGCCGCCCGCTCATCTCGAAGGCGTTTACCAGCGGATCGTAGTCCGCATAGTACTGGCTGTTGTACTTGACCGGGAGACAGTGCATGTAGTGCTCCTCGGTCGCCACGTCGACCATCAACATCTTGCCAAGGTTCTGGGGCCCTAGGGATTCCGGCCTTGTATGACCGTAGGCCAACAAGTACAACATGCCGTCAATGAGCACTGGCTGCGATGTGCGCAATAGGGGAAAGGTTGACATGTACGACCGTTGGCGCCACCCACTGCAGCCGCCTAACGTGCACACGCCCTGCTCAATCTCATTCAGGCTCCCGCCATGGGGATCGGATGGCGAGGTGGAGAACCGAAAGAGCTTGTACTCCTTGGTGGAAGGGCTGAACCCCAAAGCGAACTGATGGTAGATGTTAGGGTCGTCCGGGAGCCACGCGGACGACACCTTGGGAAGGATCGTCGTCTCGCCGGTAAGAGGGTTGCAGATGAACGCCGGCGCCTCGGTGGCGGAGTCGAGGGCGAAACAAAGTAGGCCATTGCACACGCTGGAGAGGCTGTAGCCGCTGGGGATGGCGACCCAGCGGGGCATGGGCGTTGTCTTGGACGAGGAGACGCAGAAGAAACTGGCCTCGTCGGGCTTGCAATCCTCGCGGGTCTCCATGACGAGCAAGGCCTCCGACGCGACGGGGACGTTGACGGCGACCTCGGCCTCGGCGTGGAGTCTGCGGAAAGTGGGGTCGGCGACCACATCGCGCCAGAGCCTGGAGACGCAGCTGCAGCGGCTCACGTCCCTGGTTGGCAGCTTGAGCAGGATCTCCCGGACCGTATCTGCGGATTCCGGCGGCGGAGTAGGTTGTCCCCTCGTCATCATCATCAAAACCAAGATCGATCGATGGATCGATCGGCTGTTTCGACGAAGCCGACGAACGAAATCGAACACGACACAAAACAATGCTCTTTATACAGGAACCTACGTTACGTACGGAGACGACACGGCAGGGCGACCGACTAATGGCTAGGAAAATCTTGATCTCTCCCTTTGAATTTGAGTCCGACTAGGAACAGGAACCCCGACTACATTTCAGTAGGCTGCTTCACGGTTTGGTGCCGAGCTGGTGTCGGATGAAGTCGCGTTTCGGCCGCTCTATATAATCTCAAGGGAACTCAGTTCCCCTCCTTAATTCTGTATTCTCATTACTTCCTTTCCCCTCCGTCTGCATACGGGAGACGAGGAGCAGCCAGCGAGAAGAGCCAGCCGGCCGGCGACATGGCGACCCCGGAGTACATCCAGATCGTCGGCGCGCCGTCGCTGCTCCCGGTGGCCTGGCTGGAGGGGGACGTCCTCGCCGAGTACCTGCAGTTCCTAGAGGAGGCGGCGGCGAAGGCCGCGCCGCTCCCCCGCGTCAAGTGGCTGGAGGGGGACGTCCTGGCCAACTTTCTGGAGTTTCTCCGAGAGGACGAGCCGGTCGTGCACTACGGTAGCAGCGACAGCAGCAGCGGAAGCAACGGCGACGACTCCATGGATGAGGAGGACGAGGAGGAGGAGGAGATGGCGTTTCTGCTGCGGCACATCACGAGCCTCCCGGAGGTCATGGCGCGCGCGGCGGCGGCCACCTCGATGCAAGATTAGACGGGACGGCCTGGTTCGGATCAAGATGTATGCTAGCTAGCTGCCTAGCTGTTTGGTTACTTGGTTGCCTGCTTCATGTTTTTGTTCTCGACAAACATCTTTGAAGATGAAAACGAATGTACTGTTATCACTTTGGATCATGAGCTCTGTTTTTTGATCATGTCGGATCAGGGCCAAGTCTCTTTCGTTATCCAAGTACTCTCAATGTTTAGATCGGGGCCGCCATGTTTGGCTCGAACAACCCCACGATTCTTTTTGTATATCAAACTCTGTAATCTTTGAGCAATAAAGACTTGGCTTCTCTCAAAAAGAAAAAGAAACTATTCGGTATTGCTACTTTGTATGACGACAAATTGTGGGATTACCACGGTGGTATATGAAGAGCTATACGCTGCGTCACAAATATACATTATCACTTTTGAGATAGAATAGAATAGAAAAAAAATATCACTAGTTTCCCACATTTCACAGTTTAAAAATGGTTTGTACGGTACACGTGGTATCTAGATGAAAGTTTCAACTTGATAGAGTTCATGTTCTTTCAAAATTAAGTGTTATAATCTCGTCCAACAATTTCCATAACATCATCTGGGCCAAAGCATAGCCAAACAGCTGTTCGGTCATGCAACCTACCAAAATTGCCATAAATGACTAGCCCTATTTCTGCTCCCCCGAAAACGAGTAATACAAGAATCGCATCCGATCCCCAAACTGATATTGATCTCTCTGATAACAAAAGCATAGTTTGACTTGTTCTCCTCTCTACTTTTGATCATAGCAACGGCCTCCTTGCAGTACGATTCAATGTCAATAGGCTGATTGCACAACTGGAGAGCCTTCTTTCATTGGCATGAGTTCAGCTTCAAGTACATCTGACCAATTGTAAAGATGACGACAAGAACAGAAGATTACAGAGCCACCATCGTCCCTAAGAAACATACCTCACCCAGCAGTACCATCCAATAAATGATACAACACCGTCATCTCGACCTGCCCTTGATGATCCAGACAACCATGTTGCTGACTTGGACGCGGTGGGATGGACAATCAATCCTCACACGTTGACTTGGATAGTGAAAATAAATCAGACGAATGTGCTTAAGTACCTCAGAGTTCCTTAACACTTGACAGCATTTCACACTTCACCCCATCACTGAACACAACGGTGATCACCAGCCAATCCCTGAGACAGAGGATCCTACTCCTGAAAGCTGCTTGGTGTTGACATCTTCTATTATATCACCAGCTGAGTTTGTCTCCAAGTCCACATGCCTTTTAACCCCAACAATGCGGCCCAAGTGACCTGAGGGATCAAACAGAGGGCAGACTATGCCCCCATCAGGAAACCCCTTCTTTCAGATGTAAGAAAATAATCAATCTTACCGATGCTACCGCCCAAGCTCGGACAAGGTGCTCTGTGCATGGTCGCTGTAGCTAAACTCAGATTCTTCTTGGTCCTCACCGTCACCCATTCCAGTGTATGACTCACAGTCTGAGTCAGTCACAAAGAAATAACTGCTTACAAACCCTGCAACACAACACTGTCATTTTCATGTGATACAAAGCGACCAATATTGCTCATAATAATTAGATTAAATCCATTCCCACATTTTTGTAATAAGCTGTGCTATGTGATAATGTGATAAACTAAAGAAGTCTTTGAACAGCAGGTTAACGTTTGGACCAATGTGTATGGCTAGCACGCTTGATGCAAAAGGAGAAATCCCTGATGCAGTGCCACTAACCGCCAAAGGAAATTTGCCCAGACAATGCCTAAAGCCGAAGGAGATGTGCCAAGATATCAATCTATGGCTAAAGCCAATGCCAAAGGAGAATTGTCCAGGGAGCGAAAAAAACTTGAGAGGAATAGCATCTATTCCATTAAACCTGGTGCACCATATCAGTGTTCACCAGGACCGAAACAAATTCAGGGGCATCCACAGCCCAGACGGAGAAGGGCGCATCAGCCGACAGGCCAAACTGTGCCAAGGCATGAGCAACCATATTACAATCACATTTACAGTACTTGAAATCATAGGATTCGAACGATGCATGGTATAAGCTCCTTGCTTCCCTGAAGAGAACACAAGCTCAGCAGCAGCATAGTCACGGCCCTTCAGCGCCAAAACCATTGTCTGGCAATCCGACTCGAGGAAAATGCGTTGAGCTCCCAGATCAGCGGCTCCCTGGACTATTGGAAGTAACAGCATATGTAACGAAGGATATCAGAAGAACTATAGGTACTTTTGTCAAAGGAGATTAGCTAAACTATAGGTTGGTTCTGCCAAAAGGAGATTTGTCCAAAATATCGGTAGGTTTTGCCAAAGGAGATTTCCCAGAAAAACTGCAGAACAGTCACAGTCTGAAATGTTCAGTGCCAAGGGAGGTTCCAGAAGAACTACAAAACAGTCATTCTGTTAAATGTTCAGCGCCAAAGGAGATTTGCCCTAAAACTGGGAATGGCTTCTTCCAGGAGATAATGTTCAGAGGAAAGTTCAACTGAAGTATGTTCGCTTTCGATGATCACCAGACATGAGTAGTCATCAGAGAATATGCCACCACCCGAAGTTCAACATTCATCAAGAAAGCAACCAACTGTTCAGATAAGCTGATCCTGCAACCATATCAGAAGAATGTTAACCCAACTGTTCGTCTTCTTAATAGAACACCATTCAAGTTGAGAATTAGACTAATGTGTTTGCATTGTTTCAATAAACATGGTTATTAGTTAAAACAGTTACTTAATTAAAAACCATGGTGAAAAGAAACTGAAAGGATCAGGATCATTCTATTTGCTAGAACATTCTAGCATACAATAGTAGACACTTGTGAATCTAACAATATAAAAGCAGATCGAGTTGCATACTTTTCAAAGATTTGCCGCATTCGCCAATGCTAATAATCATGCAAAGGCATTCATATACTACATACTATAAGCAGCTGCCTGATGATTTATTCAAACAAGGTGTCCAAGGTACTCTAAATCGCAAAAGAGGATGCCGATTGGACCCGAAATGAGAAGAATTACTCAAGTTTGGAGTATTTATCCTATATGATCCCTATCGAATGGAACTCCACTCTCCCATTCCCACTCTTTCAATTAGAGATTGCTTCAAACTCCTTGGCAATATCTGGAAATTAACAGAAACAAGACAAAGATGACTCTCTGGTCTGTCTGGCTAGAGGCGGACTAGTGAGTTTGTTACCTTGATATGTCTCCCTATCAAGCGCCTGAGCTGCCATGACCTTATCATCTGTTACTGCAGTTGCAGGATCTGTCAGGCTGTCACTCTTTGCTTTGTTCCATGATCATTTCTCGCCTTCCTCGTGGCTATCACTGAGTGGAAGCTGTGTGATTGGCAACATCTTCAACACGTTCGGACCCAAGCTACAACCAGAGTAAACTAAAAATACATGTGAGTGAGTGTTCGTTAAACCCATGCCTTTATAAACCTAATGACCATGTATGCCGGGAGCCTCAGTGCAATTTCCTCTGAAGAGAAATAATCAGTCCTATCTACCACATAGAATAAAGTTATCAGCAGAACATTAGAAGGTTTCTAGCACATTCATACAACAATTGGACACTTAGTACAGCTCATTTTTGTGCACCAAGTAAAGTACAACTCATTTTATGCATCATATTAGAGACGGCAGTGAAAGAGGCGCATGGCTGATCCTGGCATATCTCAAACCCATGCAAAGTTTAATAAGAAGGGCTTCTCACACAAGTATATAAGCACTTAATATTTTTCTTTCAATCGCAAACGAATCATTCAACGATCACTCAAATGTGTGGCATCCAGATTTTTAGAAGTATAATGAAAAATACTGGCTACTGACAATAACATGCGACAAAACATTTAGTGAAAAACACATGCTTGACTCCCAAGGCAACGAAGGCAGAACCATGTTCATCATCTGCAAACGAATAAGCCAGTCATGGCAGCAAACTCCCAACATTAATCCCATCCAACATCTCACATTCAATGCATATAGTAACATGACCGCTCATCATTTCTTACAATAATATCAGTTTTGAGAAGTGTTTTCCAGTTGATACTTCAGTCACATGCACAATAAACAATCTGATGAGCAATTGAGATATTAAAAATACATTATATATCTCTAAGATATTAAAAAATCTCAATATTTAAAGCAATCTTGATTCAGATTCGAAATCATCTAACTCAAGATCAAATAATCCAATATGAAGTTTCAGCAACTTTAATGCAGCAGTTCAATAGTTCAGTAAATATGACCATGAATTAAATTGCTTATTTAACATAGTAAGTTCCCCAAATCTACTTTCAATGAAGCATTTACAATATCCAGAGTTGAGGATTAGCACATCAGTATTATCTTCTTGCTTATCAGGATTATCTCAGCCTCTACCTCATCTGTTCTATTAGCCATCAGGATTATCTTCTTGCTTATCCTCATCGCATTTACTATTCAAAGTTGAGGAACTGGAAAAAGGTACGTCACTATGCAGAGAATACATTGGGTATGTCAATGACTGGATGGACACAAACAGCTGGACAGAACTTCAGAAATGCTCAAAGTTATTTATATAGAGACAAATTGTCTAAGAATTATTACCTTCTCTTCCACTACTAGGCTAAACTTCATTAGCAAAGATATGTAGACCGCAGTAGTGCCAATTAATATTGCTCATCTTTATGTGATTCTTGTCAGGTCATACAGTGCAGCCATCGACGACTACGGTCTTCTAAAAGTCATTGCACTCCTCGTCGCATTCCTTCACTATTACAGTGACAATACTTATCAGATTTGGTGAACATGCAATATTATAGTGCTATATACAATTCATTCCTAGTGGAAGACTCCGTACCACCATATAAGTTCACCATCTGTTATATTGCCAGTCAATTTAAACTTATCGCGGCAGAGCTAACCATTCCCCACAAGAAAAGCTTGTAGCTTGTTGCCACTCTGTACCCAGCTATAGGCTGGATTTTTCTGTACCTTCCTGGATTTCATTAATTTCCTGATCTTGTTTGCTTCATTCCACCTACCAGCCTCAGCGTACATGTTTATCAGCAGTGTGTAGTAACCCGATTGCTCTGGCTTCAACTCAAACAAATGTTCTGCTGCATATTGTGCTACTTCAATGTTTCCATGTATTCGGCAAGCCCCAAGCAGTGCTCCCCACACATCGGAATTGGCATGAAAAGGCATGTCTTGGATTAGTTCAACAGATTCAGCCAGTTGTCCAGTACGCCCAAGAAGATCAACCATGCAAGCATAATGCATTTGTTGTGGCTCTAAATTTTGGGCACGCATTTGACTGAAGTACTGTTTTCCTTTCTCAACAAGCCCACCGTGGCTGCATGCCGACAGCACTGCAATGTAAGACACATGATCATAGTCAACACCATCATCCTTCATCAGATCAAACAAATGGAAAGCAACATCAATTTGGCCGTGCATTCCATGTCCCATGATCATGGTATTCCATGAAGCAACATCCTTCTCTGTAATCCTATTGAAGATCTTTGTTGCAGTATCAAGCATTCCACCTTTAGTATACAAACCTAGCAGTGAATTGGCCAGAAAGGGGTGATTACTTTGTAATCTCCTTATTAAAACACCATGAATTTCTTTCCCTTGTTTAAATGCACATAAATTGGTACATGCAGTCAGAGCACCCATGAAAGAAATAGCATCATACTCAATTCCCGCAGATCTTATCTCCTTAAATAGATTAAGAGATTCAAAACTCCATGGACTCTGAGAATAACCCAGAAGCAAGGCGTTGTATGACACATCATCCTTCTCTGACAAGTCGAAAATATTTTGCGCCAAACTCAGCTGCCCACACTTCGCGTACATATCAATCAAAGCATTTGATATGAATAAGTCAAATACTAATCCTGTACGGATCGACCATGCATGGATCTGTTTCCCTATCTTTAGAGAGGACATCCTTGAACAAGCTGGAAGTACATTCACCAGGGTTATCGAATTTGGCCGTTCCCCGTCCTTTTGCATCTTGATAACAAGACGGAATGCCTCAGTCTCAGCTCCATTTTGCACAAGATTAGCGATCATTGCATTCCATGACACCACATTGGGTACCTCAATCTTTTCAAAGACAGTGCAGGCTTTCTCCAGAGAACCAAGTTTGGCATACATATCCACAAGTGAATTGGCAACAAAAATATCCGAGTCCATTGCTCTCTTTATACTATACCCATGCACCTCCCTCCCCAGATCAAAATAACCAAGCTCAACCAAAGCAGGTAGCAAACTTGATAATGTGATAGACCCCGGCATGACTCCACGCTCCGACATTTCCCTAAACATGGCCAGCACATCTCCATAAAGCCCTGAATTAAGAAAACAACCTATGGCGGAATTCCAAGAAACCTCATTTCTCTCAGGCATTACTTCAAACACCTGCATCGATGCCTCCACTTGACAAAACTTCCCGTACATATCGACCAATGCATTTCCAAGATTGAGCACGGAGTCCAGCCCAGTCTTCAACGCCAGTCCATGCACAGCCAACCCAAACCCCTGCTCCTGCTCCACGCCACAAGCAGGCAGAACCGAGACCAAGCTTGCGACACTCACAGGGAGCCCGCTCCCCATCATACTGACCAATGCCCGCCTCGCATCATCGAACATCCTGTTGGCCAAGAACGCGGACACCAGGGAGTTCCAGGAGACGACGTCCCGGGCGGGCATTTCATCGAACGCCCTGCGCGCGTCACCGGCGGAGCCACAGGCAGCGTAGAAGGAGACGAGCGTGTTGCCCGCGAAGACGTCGGCGAGGTGGCCGCTCCGGAGCGCGGCGGCGTGAAGCTCGAGGCCCTTGGCCGCGTGCGCGTCGTCGGCGGCGGCGGCCGCGGCGGCGTGGAGGGCGAAGGGGAAGGTGCGGTCGTCCGGGCGGACGGCGGAGCGGAGCATGAGGTTGTAGACCCGCAGGGCCTCGGCGGGGAGGGAGGCCGAGGAGAGCGCGCGGGAGAGCGAGTTCCAGAGGAAGGCCGAGCGGAGGCGGAGCGGGTGGTGGAGGAGGAGGCGGCGGGAGGAGGACAGGTCGGCGATCGCCGCGTAGGAGAGGATGAGCGCGCCCGCGAGGGGCAGGGACGCGGCGAGCGCGCCGGATGTAAGGGCGGCGGCGTGGGCGCGCCGGAGGAGGTTGCCGGCGCCGCCGCATTGGTGGAGGTGGAGGACGTGCGCGTGCAGGGACGCCGCTGTCGAGCGCTCGGCGGGAGCGCGCTGCTGCATGGCACAGGTGTTGGGGATTCGCTCCTCTGTTTCGGAGATTCAAATAAGAAATGGACCATATTTGTGATTTATCCAAGTCTACCAAAGTACTCCCTCCACAAATACTCCCTCCATTTTGATGATTTATCAGATCGGAGGGAGTATAAGATGTCTTAAATATTTCAATATGGAGTACATACGAACTGAAATAAATGAACAAACACATTAAAGTGTGTGTATATACATTCAATTAAGAAGAAGAAAATAAAACATCTAATATTTGTGAACGGAGCGAATATTGGTAACGTAAATATAGTGCATATACAGATTTGTAGAATAAAATGGCAGCAATATGTACCCTTGTGTTAGGGTTTATTTATTGTACTCCGACAGCGACTCGCTTACCGGCAAGAGTTTTTACCGGCAATCTCTATCGTCTCTTCATTCCCTCTCTTAGGTTAAACAATGGGGTAGCAGGCATGTCTTCCCAGCCTTGGTATTGATATGAAGTCGAATCGATTCCCATGGGTATCTTCTTGACAAAAACCCTAGCAAAGGCGGCGGCTGATGAGACAATTGGATTGATGATGATATTGAGAACAGTGGCGGAGCTTGACAAGGATCGATGGGGGGGCCAAGTAGAAAATATGAACTTTTGTGGGAGCCAAGTATAATATTTCTTCTAGTGTATTTTGACCACAAAAAAAATTCTTCACTAGTTTACCCCAACCTGGGGGGGCCATGGCCCCTGCAGCGTTGCACTAAGCTCCGCCAGTGATTGAGAACATGCTTCAACATTTGGATCTTAAAATACGACAAGCTTGCCCATATGGTGTGCCGAAAAGGTAAAGAGTATTGATGGCTCATTTTTAGAGAAAGATGATACAACAGGGGCTGGCATGGTCATACGTGATGATAGGGGAGCGATCATCGACTCGTCTTGCCGCGAACTGAGACAGTGTGGGAGACAGTGTGGGTCTTCATTGGAGTCTGAACTAGCTGCATAGGAGTGGTGAGAACCTCTTTATTTCTTAGATGCATTGCTTGGGTGACTGGAAGAAGAAAAAGTTATACTATATTGAGTACACTACCCTAAAAGAATACAAATATAGTGCTTTCTAAAACACGATTACCTCCCCTAAGAAAACATGATTACCTTTTTCTTGAACTCGTACCAAAAAAATGAAACAAATAAAATGCGAGGAAATTTAAATATATGTTGACCCATTTTCTTATTTATCTTTTGTGGGAAGGCCAATTTTCCTGGCGATTCCTAGTTGAATGTGCGTTCGCTCTTCGGCTGCGGACCAATTTGGCTTTTGTTAGCTTCCAATCGAATTTTCTGATTTTTTTTTGTGTGAATTTTTTCATTGTTTGTCCGGCTTTTTGGTGTATTATTCTTTTATTTTTCTCCTTTTCTGTTTTCTATTTTATTTTATAAATGCATCATGAACAATTTTCTAATACACGATGAATTTAGTAAATATGCACTAAATTATTTTTAATATATCTTAAAAATTTTCTAATACATGGTGAACTGTTTTTACTATACGATTAACTTTCTTGATATAAAATGAACTTTTATTTAATATATACACTGAGCATTGTTTTAATGATGATGAAGTTTTTAAATATACAATGCACTTTTCTAATGGTCGGTGAACTTTTCTTAATATACCTTGAACATTTTTAAAATATTTAAAAAAACTAAAATCATTTAATACTAGACTACAAAAACGTCGTATATTTAAGACGGAGGTAGTATATATTAGCTCCTTCGAACAAGTAAAAATATACTATCCAGCAGCCGTTTTTTCCAAAACGAACAGATAAAAAATCAAAGAGAAAAAATAAACTGCTCAAGTGAGCATGCCAGCCGAATTAAAAATCAATCAAAGAGAGGGAAAAAAAACCAGGAAAGCTGAACAAGTTAGCTTGCTACAGTGGGCCGGCCCACTTGCTCCACGAGCCACGCAGATCAAAGGCGCGCGCGCGGTCAAACCAGCGACGGGTGGATCGAGTCACTCCACAGCTCTCCCGCGGCGACGCAACTCCGTCCGCGGGCGCATGCACCACGTCCACGTACCCGACGCCCCCGCCATTCTCGACCTCCCCCGCCGCTCACAACCGCCTCCTCCTCGGCTCGCCACTCCACTCCCTCCCTATTAATTCGCCCCCACACCATCGCCGATCGATCGGACGCGGTCAGTCACTAACCCCCAGTTTCGCGCACGGAGCTGACCATCGGATCGATCGGGCCCGTGGAAACCAAGACGCGCACGGCGTTGTTGTCGTCCGGCTAGCCGGGCCATGGCGAACAGCCTCCTCCCCGTCGTGGCGCTCCTCGCGCTGCTCTTCGGCGCGTCGCGCGCCGCCGACTTCGAGGTCGGCGGCGACGCCGGGTGGGTCGTGCCGGCGGCCGGCGACTCCAGCACGTACAACGACTGGGCGTCCAAGAACCGCTTCCTCGTCGGCGACAGTGTCCGTAAGTCCCCGCTCGTTTGATCCATCCACCCGATCGGTACGCCTTTGTTGACACTCTTGGAACGTGAATATGTGATGATGCGTGTGATGGATTGATGGTAGATTTCAAGTACAAGGCGGACTCGGTGATGGAGGTGACGCAGGAGGAGTACGACAAGTGCGGGTCGACGCACCCCATCTTCTTCTCCAACAACGGCGACACCGAGGTGCGCCTCGACCGCCCGGGCCCCTTCTACTTCATCAGCGGCGTCACGGGCCACTGCGAGCGCGGCCAGAAGATGGTCGTCAAGGTCATCGGCCAGAACGAGCCCCCGCCGGCGCCGCCCGCGCCCCCCAGCGGCGCCGCGCCGGCCGGCATCGGATCCGCCGGCGCCATGGTCGCTGCCGCCCTTTTGCCTGCTCTCATTGTGCTCGGTGTCTGATCCCGGACATCCATACAATGTTTTTTGCAACTTCATTAGATATATAATCTGAGCACCCCCTCAAAGAAAAAAAGATAATCTGAGCGTGCTTATGTAGCCCATTCTTTTTCGTTGTGGTATTTAAGATGTTATAATTAACTTGTTGATCGGCTTTCCACCGTTCCATGTTCCCCTAAAAGTTCTCCTTCGGTAATGCAGCCGTATGTATATCTGCTCTTTCTCGAGGGGAGGCAAACTTTGCTCTAACTTTTATACTACTATATATATACATTCTTCATCCTAACATGGGAACGAATTGAAATTCAGAAGACTCGCCATGTGAAAACTGCTAGCAGAATGAGTGATGTACCTAGGGTGGAACGATGTGTGCACTACTTTCTGCTGCATGGGTTGATTGCTAGTGCTTTTCTGCTTCAACTCATTAAACGAAACAAGCAGATCGTTGTACATTCAATGATCGCCAATCTAGCAGGCGACCGGATCGTGTGGGATTGACCATTAGTAGGGCCTCATCCTTTGTCTGGAATAGACCCTTGCAGTAGCATGTGATCGCTGTTCTAGATCAAACATCTCTACGCTTAGATGAAAAGGAAACCATGAATAGAGATATCAGCTCTGCAAGGGTCAAGGTGACAGCAAAGAGAAACATTTGTAATAATCACCTACCTTGATTTGAGAAAGGGAAATTGGAATAACATGTGATTGCCAAATAGCAACCGGTAACGGCTCCTATGATGTTTTACAATTTTTCTTATCGGACTTGGTACTTGTCAATTACAGTTTGGGATGATAAATTATGTACTCCCTCCATTTTTATATACAAGGCCACTATGGAATATACGTTTTGCATCTATACAAGGCCACCAACAATAATCTAGGCAAATTTAATGATATTTTCTCGTAGTAGCAACATGTTTAATAGTTGCATGCATGCGGTCATAATGACAGTCAGCTAGTTCCTCCACTCAGTTTTCCTGCATGCATGTGGGGTATTAATGATCCCAGTAAACGAAAAAAAAAATTGACTTGTAAAGCAGACATTAAATTTTACATTGGTACCTGTAATTTGAGTTTGTGGCCTTGTATATAAAAATGGAGGGAATAATGATGTTTGAGATTGTAGAAGTACAATTCAATTTGATTCCAACAAAAGCACATAAAGTTTTTTTTTGCGGGGAACAAAAGTACATAAGTTGTTAGAGTTGTTCCTCTACAATGCTGGATTTGGGATCAACATTACAACACAGTATGTATGTTGGGGATCATACGATCTTCCTCCATCGTCATCACTGCGGCCATCACAACTCGTGCGTCCTTGATGAGCTCATCGACGTTTGTGAACCACGCACATATTTCCATCATCTTGCAGAACTTGAGGTGGTCGTCACGCGCATCCCAAGATCATCGACGTCCATCCCGGTCCTGAAACGGGTTGGCTATCATGTGGAGCCGCCGACGACGACTGCGGGATGGAGGTGGGTGGCCGGTGGCAGCGCAGTGGAGTCGGCGGTGACACGATGGAGCTGGCGGCTGCGACTGCATGATAGAAGTGGGTGGCGACCACAACTGTGGGATTGAGGCAGAGGAGGGCTAGGGTCAGACATGGGTTGCGCGACGCCGTGCTTATAATGGGGGAATGAAGGGGCAGTGGGCGTGAAAAATATATGAAGCGAAGCACATCCGACACTCGCCCTAGATTTGGTATTGTTTTTAAAGAAAAGGCATATGTAACCCGAGTATGCCATGAAAGGGCACTCGGCTTATAGAACCGGCCGCCATGGAACCGTCAAGTGCGGTGGGGATGGCCATGTGGCAGGTACTTCGCCGAGCCTAGTGCGTAAGCCGAGTTTTTTTTTTTTTTGGCAGAATATCCGACTTCCTTTGATGCAACAATGGACGGTGAGGATAAACGGTACACTGGCATGGGGGAAAACCAAAACTTTCTTCTTAATGTTCCACTGGAAAATGCCATGTCACTTCTGTTTCCATTCAGGCAAGCACGGACCATAATCGCAAGCCAAAACTGGCTGAAGGTAACAAACAGTGAAATAAATCTCTAGTTGTCTACACATCGACTTCATCGGCACTAATTAACTCTGTGTCTCTGTCCCCAGAGGAGAAGGGAACGACGTCGACGACAGCATCGTGTCGCAGTTGCAGGAGACGTCGACGGCAGCAGTGCCCTCGCGGACGCTGGTATCGGGGAGCCGGAGGCGCCGGCACTTCCCTTTCACCTGCACACACACACATACATGTATGGAAGATTGGCACATCGATCGGTCGTCGTCGCAGCAGAGCTTACTGGATTTAATGGAGACTGGCGTGCTGAATTACCTCCATGGACAAGCTCAATGTTCGCCGCGCACAGGATGAGTGCAGCTGCAAGGACCGCCCAGCAGCGGGCGGACGAGGAAGATGGTGCCACCCGCTTCAACATCTTTGATTAACTTGTCAGTCTGTCGATTAACTTGTCAGTCTGTCTACCCCGCCAGTTCCACGATGCTTCTAGTTGTATATATAGGCAGGTGCTATGAACGAATACTCTGGCAACTGTGCTATTGCATCCGTACCAGCTCTAGCTTTTGACTGATATGTACGTTTGCCCAATCCCTCAGACCACAATAGCTACACATACACAATTTCCACAAGAAAAATCAAAGTTGCATGCAGCTGGCTAGTAGTACTTCTTTGTTTTTTCTTATACTTTTGGTAACCAGATTTTGTTGACCATGGGAACTTGCTTGGATTTTGTTGACCATTGTAGATTGCGCTTGGACCCATGGTAGTTTCCTTGGACTTCTGTTCACCATCTTTGACTTGTGCTGCCCGTCTATGTGGATGACATGTAGGAATAAGATAAGATGTGCCGCTAGTACAGTTATGATCTTTAGCTTCCTCTGATCTTCAGTGGCCTTTAGCGTGGCGGTAGCCTTGACACACATGGTCGTCAAGCTCCACTGGCATGGTACTGTAGTCCAGCATAGGCGCGGCGACCACCATGCCCACTGCATTGTCATCGCCATCCACTGTCTACATCGCTTTCGCATTGGCGTCCCTATCCACCATGTCGTTGCCGTCCAAATTAATCACTGTTGGCACCACCGCCCACACCGCATCCGCCATTGGGGCCCGAACAAGAGACCGGTGCTTGGCCCTCCGAGTTCTCTTTCCGGGATCTTCGGACTCGGCCTCCTCCATCGCCCAAGGAGGATGTTGATTGGAAGCGCGCCAACACCATAGTCAGGGATCATGTGCTGCCGCTCTGACGTCATCATTGTGGCCGTCACAATTGGCGCGCATCCCATTCGATCTCCGACCAGAGCAGCCCGTTCTTGGCGCGCCAACTGACGGTGCGGAAAACCGTTAGATCTCCCGGTAAAGTGTCTGGCCAGGTCGGAAGTACCACGATGGAGCCCATGCGCACAAGTTACCTAGGTTCGGGCCTCCAGAGAGTAATACCCTACATCTTGCTTCTTATTGTTATTCAAGGTGAAGGGATATCTCATGTGAGGGAGTACAATGGTGTTGATGAGATTGCTACCGGGAGCCCCCCCCCCCCCCCCCCCCCCCCCCCCCCCCGCGAAAAAAATTCAGTGCGTACGGGCTATAAATCTCCCCCCGTGCATACCCTGCGTGAGATGACGCCACGTGCTGCACCTCGCCATCCGACGATTCACTGCTCAGATGCTCGGTTCGTTGGTTCTCGGCTTGGCAGCCCCTGTGTTCGGCTCCACAACTTGCCATGTACGTACGATTCCAGCTCCCGTCAGTTACGCATGGAGCGACCAGAACACATCTACGCGATGGGACTAGTGGCCAGTTCGCCGGCTCAACGCTTACTGCAGCGGACGGAACGGCAAACATCTCGGACGGGCGTCCGAACGCGTCCTCTCCATCTCCATCCTATGATCAGTTCGGGCCGGAGCGACAGCCGCGGCCGACACGGGCCATTCTACCGCAATCTGAAGCAGCACTACCGGTACCAGGGAGAAGGTTGGGAGTGGCCATGGTGGAATCTGACACCATTGCCTCCAAGGAAGACAAAGATTTCTACAGGAATTTAGTGCTATTGAACATTCACTCTGTGCATTTGAAAACCGAACCGAAAAAACATATCGAAAATAAACCGATCCGAACCGATTTTATGGTTTTTATGGTTTCTGGTTTCGGTATGGTATGAACTTTTTATACCGATTTGAACTTTAGTTTTTATGGTATATACCGAAAAACCGAACGGTTAACCGAATAAACCGAAGTAAAAAATAAATTTATATTTCTTAAGATGAACAACCATAAAAGTTGGCATTTTTCTTGTACATGAGTTAAATTCACTACTAAGCACGTAAATTTTCTTGTAACATAATCATTTTTCTCCTTTTAAAATGCTAAGCACGTCCATAACCATCAACAAATGAATCAAAGCATTCATATATACTTATATATGTAGTCATATACTATTTGTGTAAAATAGTATGTGTTTTGAGTCATAAATTTGCAAATTATTATACGTCATTTTTAAATTCGCGTCAACTTTGGTTTTTATGGTATATACCGAAACCATACCGAAATAATTTGACATATACCGAAACCGAACCGTATTTTATTTTCATACCGTATTTACCGAAGTATTAATACCATACAAACCGAAAAACCGTATAAACCGAACCATGTAAACCGAATAAACCGAACGCACAGGGTGATTGAACATACTGCGCGCAGAAAGATTGAGTAGCCTCCTTGTTGCAAAGGTTTTCATGAGCTATATGTTTTTCCCTGCAAACATCATCAACTATAAAGTTGTAGCTATTCAAAGGCAAAACTGTCGTAAAGTATCAAATTTTTGGGATTGCTGATTCATTTGCAATATAAGTATTTTCCAAATTGCCTGTGCTAAAAAAGTTCTCAGATTTCATAGTAAAAAATTAGCCTGACTTCATATGAAGTTTAGGCCTACACAAAAAGAGGTAGCATCTTTGCTACAGTTGAATAGCAAATCAGAGAAACTAGAGAAACAATAAAAAAAGTTAACTACAGATTTATGGCGACATCAGATAACACATGCAGATTTTTGGCAAGAAGTCAGATAGATATTTAAAATCCTGTTGTTTACATGAAATGGTCCTCACAATCTCATGGTACTCATTATACAAGCAGGAAGTTACATCATGTTTGGTTCATTTTGCCAAAACATAAGCTCCTTCAGTACATGACATATTTACATGACGACAGCTACAGAACAAATTTCACGGTTTTACATATGATATCATCAGTTCTGATGCTAGCTAGTATGGGACCGGTCTTGCTCTGCGCTCTTCATCTTGTTGATCAGCGACAAGCAATCTGGTGCTATTTCCATTTGCCCTTCTGGCTGCTTGTATAGATCCCAAGTGATCTTAGATTATCAAACCATAGCCCACACCTCGTGAATTAGACAAAACCATAGCCCACGCCTCGTGGATGTAGTCGAACAAGAAGCAATCAGGAAAGATTGCTTCGTCTTTGGTTTCCTGTCAGTCTCCTGTTCTCCAATAATGCTGAAGTGGTTCCCAATTTTTCTGCAAAAAATGAATTTGTAAGTTTGTTCAGTTAGACAGTGAAGTATACAGATGTGCTATCCATGACATCGCAGCTTCACGAGTGACAAACGTGGAAGAGACTTTGTCCAGGGTGAGACAATAGTAATCTTTGCGTTGCCACACATCATCAAGGTGGTTCTGCTCACACCAACGATTCCAGACAGCTAACGTACTAAACAGTGATTAATTAAATGTTATTCCTGACCACTTCCGCTAGAACGAAATAGATTGACTTTTTCTTGAGTGAAATAGATTGACATTAGAAACAAAAATCAATCAACATGAGACAAGGGGAGCAGCGGCGAGCAGAAGAGAAAGGGAAAGGGAATCGGAGACGTACCTGCCTCGTCTGGCTGCCGGCCGCACTCCCTCTATCCAGTGTAGGATGAGAGCGGGCGGGGGACGAAGCAGATGATGGTAGAAGCGAATGATCAGCCGGTGGCGTACGACGGAGACGACTGCGGCAGCGGCGGCGACGACTGCGCCAAGGGATGCGGCGGCGCCTGAATCTGACTCTAGTCCAGATGGGTAGGGATCGTGTGCCCAGTCCAGCCGAGCCGAAGTTCGAGAGGTTGCGGGCTTGTTTCCTGGAGCCGAGAAGGGGGTGCTCGAGCCGAGTGTTAAAAATAGAATAGTTGCTTATTAATTAAGCTAATTAGGATAAGTTAATTGTTAGATAGGTTGCTTGGTTCTCAAGCGACCATGTACTTCCTTGGCTCTCAAGGCAACTATGTAATTCCTTGGCTCTCAAGTAACTATGTGTTTACTTGACCGCCAAGTACCATGTGTACTTCCGCCTAGGTATAAATACCCCACTTTTATCATCAATAAAGACTGATGAATCATCTTTCATTCAAACTTTCTCATTCTTTATTTTTCACTCAAAACACGTTATCATGCACTTTGCTCTTCATTAGAGAGATAGGCTAATACAGAGAGGAACAGAGGCCAATTATCTCTGGCAACGGAGGCAGTGGCACCGGACTTGCACACCCAGCGGCGGAGCAACAGCGGCCCACGGCGTCGGTCTCCGTCGCACGGCAGCGTCCTCGGCACCAACTTCGGCGGCGATGCAGCCTTCAGCATGGCGTGCTTGCCATCACGGCAACCGAGGCAAACAAGACAACCCCGGCGTGCCCTCTGCCATGCAGCGGCTCTCAGTCGGCACACAGCCTGGTCGTGGCAATCGGCCGGCTCTAGCACACCATCCATGGAAAAGACGAACATGCATCTACGATGCATGCATACAAGAAATCCATCGGGAGAAAGCCAACTTGATTTGTCTATTTATGATTAGCATCACTGATTCATTGACCGATTGTATTTTCCCTGAATCAGCAAGCATTCCAAATAGAGAAAAAGAGAACGGTCATGTGTAATCCCATCAGCGGCAACCGCTTCAACGATGGCGAGAAGAACGCGACTTTTAGGATCGAAGCGGCGCTCTTTGTGCACGACGAGTGGCGCCCTCCAATGGAACCTTGTGCATACGGCTCCCCACCGGTCCGGTGACTCCCAGCGCGCGATGGCTCCCGATCCTGCGCGGCTTCGCCCTCCCGAGCGCTCGTAGCGCTGCTACCGGCCGTCGGCTGCAGGACGCCGCACCGAACGCTCAAAGCAATTCCGCAAAAAGGCACGCTTCTTCCGAGAGGCGAGAACGACATCACTCGGAACAAAAAATCTGCGAACATAGAGATCAAGGCAAGATGAGAGGAAGTGTTGAGACAAGAAGATGAAAATTAATATCCAAAACTGCATCTTCTCTGCGCGAGGCAGAGGCCAATCCAAACTCTGCAGATCGATGCGGCCGGCGCTGCCTCTAGATGCGGCGATCTCAACCATCCGGCGTGGTCCTCAGATCCGGCACGAACGCGGCCTCAAGCGCCCGAGGCCATCCGGCGAAGCGCTCTTCAGCGGTCGCGGCCACAATGCCCTCCAGCAACGCGGCGTCCACGGCCTTCGGCCCGGCGGCGGTTCGCACCTCCCGGCGTCCAGCATGCCATGGCGTCCTTCTCAAAGCGATGGAGAAATTGGGGAATCTTATCCCTCTGGCCATTTTTCAACCATAGGTTATTTCCAAATGACATAAAAATATAATTACGCACTATTTTACATCTCGTAAAATATCATTTGAAGCCTCGTGTCTTCATATATTACATAAAAATGTAAATTATTAAGTTTTGCATCTATATGTATTACCACAGTAATACTGATGCAAAAGAATGTTTTGCGTACATTTATTCCTTCAGAATTTAAGACATTATATATGTCTTTGCATCAAACATTTCCTAAGGCATACATTAGGAGAACAACTATAATTTTTGCAACTGACTTTTTGTTCTTGCAAATCAAATTATAATTCAAACATGAATTATGAAGTGTCGTACTCAATATGACTACCCGTATTTATTTGTGAATCACAAGGTAATGGTGCCATCTACTGCACATTTTGCAGATTATCCACTAATACTGTGAGGTCTACATCTTGCTACTTTAACAAGATGACTACCTTCAACGTGCTCTTCCAAATATTAATATTAGATGTGACTACCTCAAGATATCATAAGGTCATACTGGCATCTACTGTAAAATTTTGCAGAATATCCACTATTACTGCAAGGTCAACACCATGTCACTCTGACAAATGATTACCTTCAAAGTGATTTCATATATTTAGCATAACATAAGGTAATAGAACTATGAACATCTACTGACAGAAGTCAGACTATGTTTTCTATTACTGCAAGTTCTACACCATACTGGTGATTATCTTCAAAGTGTTATCCTATAAATTAAGGTCTACACACATGGTTATAAAGCATTAGCTATTCTAAAATTTGCTCCTCCGAGGAAATTGGTGTTGTTGTTCACTAAAATTATTTACTCTCATAGTAAATATTATTCATGTGCAATCACTATATGCCGAAATGATATTGTGTGCTAATATGAACTAGTCAAGCCTCATTTTGCTTGAATATGTCAAAGGAAACTACATACATATTTGCATATAATCATGATTAATTTCTATTACACTGGTAAAATACATGGCAGTGAAGCCTATGTCACTATCTATAATTATAGTGTTGTCCATTCATCAAGATGGATCCCATAATTATGGCAACGGTCGAGTCTCTCAACACTTTTGCAATGTCCACATCATATTGTGGTTATACTTTCACGGTGACTAACCAATGTCAAACATGCAACATCTATGTTTTTGGTGGTGACTCTGAAGTTGCAACGCTCATATGCATTTTATGTGTCCCAACTTCACTTAGTTCTCAAACTAAGTACATAATGGATGAATTTTTATTCACGCTAAATATTTCTCTTAATATAGACATGATGCCTTGAGCACATCGCGAATGATTACCATTCGTTTTTCAAGACCTCAAGTTTATCGCAGCTCACAGTTTTATCACATGATCAACTTCAAGTTGAGATATCGTGATCAAATATTTTTCCTATATACAGATCCAGTTGAAAAGTCCTCAATGCACTTTACATCCTCTTAAGGTGGTGCTACCATTTTTATGATGAAGAAACATAAAATTTCTTAAAATCATCAGATTTACCCAACGGGTGCTATTACATTATTTAAAATTCTTGCTAGTACTGAGAATACTAAGCAATTCATTGGTCACAAAATAGAACCATGAGGAATACGAAGTAAAGTGGAGGCTAATAGACAACCAAAGACATAATTACCTCTTGATAGGAATTGGTCATTTTCAACTGATCACAAAGACAACTCTCAAGTTTGTCAAATGTGTGGTTATATAAATATCATACCTATGACCACCAAACCCTCAAACATATGGTCAAACCACACCACAAATTTATTAAAAAGGCAATAAGTTCAATGGGATAAACCTGAAAATTTGCAAATAACAACCAGAAATATTCTAGTAAAGCATTGTTATCAGAATCTTCATCACAAGGAGGACCAAAATCTAGTGCCGAAAATGGAGGATGAACTCATTTGCACTCAATAATATCGGAGACCTCAGGTAATCTCCTAATTATCCCAACATATTATTAGCCTATACTTGTACTACTACATGTAGTAAAATGTGCAATATCATATCCCTTGGATGCAATATTCGATAAATTTGAATGTATGTTTCAATTCATACTCAATATTGTTGCGTACACAATGATTTTCTAATATTAATAAATTAAATATTAGGCTTGATAGCCTTAGCCATCCTGGTTTGGGATGATTAGAAAATTATTGACAATTCTGTTGGTCACAACTCAAAAGTTACAAATTCCCTAGATCATCATATTATATGTGCACCGCATGTGCCATAGGGGAAATTTGTTTTAAGGAACTCTCACCTTAAAATTCTAAATGAGCCACTCAATCTTCCTTGAATACATTCAGGGATATATGTGGATTAGTTAACCATTATGTGGAATTATTTAGATACTACATGGTACTCATAGAAACATTTATAAAATGATTTCAAGTGTGCCTCTTATCACACACAACCATGCATGATCTTGCTAAATAGATTGCTCAACTTATCAAAGTAGGAGCAAATTCTCCCGATCAAAGGATAAACCCATTCGAATGGACAATGTTGTTGAACTCATTTCACGAGAATTTTCTGATTGCATTCAATACCCTATGTACATACACAGAATGGTTTAACTAAAATTTCTTATCAAAGATAGTCAAATGAATTACATGACCACTTTTAAAGAATTGTAAATTTACCGGCCTCTTGCTGGACACATACGACCTTACACACCGTAAGTATGATCTAAATCATACCAACTGCATTTCATACTACTTTCCCCTTGTAGTAACTACGTGGAAATCATAAAAGTATTTCTCATCTGCGATAATTTGGTCACATACCGATATCACCGCTCCAGCATACATCAATGGGCACTCACAGAAGATTAGGGATCTATGTGAGGAATAACAATTTATCCGTCAATCAAAATTATTCATAGCCCGTATGCTGATTGCATCAGCAATAAGGATATTTTCCGGCATTAGGGTGAGATAAGTACCACAAGGAATGCCAAGAAATAAATTAGAAATGCTATTGACATTCAATCCTTATATCCACGTACTCAAAGAATATGAACTAGAAGTTTAGAGAATCATATTTTTGCAACACATTGCAAATCTGCCACATACATTTACTGATGACAAGGTGTCACTAAATTTTATATTCCTGCAATAATGGTCAGAAAGAGTGGAGGTACCTAATAAACCACTCTTCTCCCCAAATGAGAGCAAGAGGGGGAGAAAATCTGACAACACGAGATATAACTTCTCATATGCTTCCGCGGAAACAGAGGAAATCAAATCCTCAACCAGTAAATGTAATTCAACATCAAGTTGAAAGACACCTCACTGGATGCTCATCGTCCAAAGCCCGGCATAAATGTGACAAATGTTTTGTTGCCGGGACATCGAAACACCTTGACTCCATTTGTTATAGGAAATCACAAGGAGTTAAAAAGGAATAAATATTTTATCCACAAACTTCAATGATTCCATCAGAATCATATAAACTAAAGACTACATTTGTCGACATATATTTCTTCTCAAATTGCTAAAATCTTTTGGGCCCTGAACCAAAATCCATGGTAGCGTGCCTCTTGCACTCATATTGGTTCACATAAAAGGAAGCAAGTAACGAAGAATAGCACTCGCTCTGTAAACGAGTAGTATTTACCGCAATAATACCTACCCCTCATAAGTATCATCCCTACGGAATACTAAAAGCTTCTCATTCATAGACAAAGTCAATGAGGTGGTGAGAAAGCGAGGCTTGTAGCAAAGGGTTCACGCAGAGACCCGACGTCGATTACGATGTAACATACCTGCTTGGTATGAGTGGAATAATGTTTCGATACTAAATATCATTGGCAATAAAAAACAATAATATTATCCATGCAGTTGATGAATGAAGTGGCTACATACTCATATGAGTCACTCACTTCGGAAATCTCTATTGAAGTCCCTAAAGGGCTTATACTTCCGAATCCAAAAGCAAATTGCAACAAGTTTTGTGTAAAACTTCATAAGTCACTCTATGACTTGACATAGTCGGATATCATATGGTACTACCGACTAAATGAGTTCCTTCTTAAAACGGATTACTTGAATAATGATGATTATTTACATGTTTAATTAAGGTATCAATTTGATTTCCTTTCATCACCGCAGTGTATATTGATGACCTCATCATCAATATCTATACAAGACCTAAACATACACAAAATCATCTTAAGACGGAAAAATTGGATTTACCAAATTTAGCTTAAGCTTACCCCTTGAGCATTCTCTCAAGAATACATATCAGTCTACATATATCCAAAATATATATGAGAAGTTCATAACAATAAAAGGACATATATGGTCATACTGTCTTGGTAGGGTACAAATCCATTCATACCTAGGGGTGTTAATGAAGTGATATCAGGATCTGAAGTTCTATATCTCACTAATGTCAAAGCACTCACATAATTGCAAACTACGTCAGGCCTGACACTATATTTGCTATCTTTATTCAGAGTGCAACTCCCAACAAAAGGTATATGGTCGATATAAGAAATATTAGCTTATATCTCAAGCTCACAATAAATCTTGGACAATTCCATCAGGAAAATAAAAAATATGACCATAATATGATGTAATGATATTGGCTCTTTATTTGATCCCAACCATGCCATCAATGGCTGAATTTGCTGGAATAGCCTTCATATGGAAGTCATCTAAATGAGCTTTAATGGCTATTTCCAGTTATCATTCTGACATAATTGCTTTACCTAAAAGTATTGCAAAATATGCATGTCTTAGCAGAATGATTAGCCACACTCAAAATCATGTGGTTGAGATTCAGCAGAATCACATAACTTGATATATCAAGATGCTACCACTTGTGTTACTCAAAAACTACAGGTTATATGAAGGGCAATATCGTCAGTACATTGCTCGAACATTACTTATCCTCACGAATTATAGAAAGTGAGGAAACAATATGCAAACAACATACTTTACATATTATTCATAATGTCATGATCATATCAATGGAATTTGTTTCACATTCTCCAGGTTTGCAAAGTTCAGGGGGAGTAATTTCCCAAATCTATAACCTATTAACAATCCTAAGATCTTGTTCTCCTAAGATTGCATATATTGTACTCTTTTTCCCTTCATGAGTTTTCCCTAATGGTTTCTCATAAAGGTTTTTAACGAGACAATATAAACACAAGTGTCATCTACCGGCCGCACTCCCTCTATCCAGTGTAGGATGAGAGCGGGCGGGCGACGAAGCAGATGATGGTAGAAGCAAATGATCAGCCGGTGGCGTACGATGGAGACGACTGCGGCAGCGGCGGCGACGACTGCGCCAAGGGATGCGGCGGCGCCTGAATCTGACTCTAGTCCAGATGGGTAGGGATCGTGTGCCCAGTCCAGCCGAGCCGAAGTTCGAGAGGTTGCGGGCTTGTTTCCTGGAGCCGAGAAGGGGGTGCTCGAGCCGAGTGTTAAAAATAGAATAGTTGCTTATTAATTAAGCTAATTAGGATAAGTTAATTGTTAGATAGGTTGCTTGGTTCTCAAGCGACCATGTACTTCCTTGGCTCTCAAGGCAACTATGTAATTCCTTGGCTCTCAAGTAACTATGTGTTTACTTGACCGCCAAGTACCATGTGTACTTCCGCCTGGGTATAAATACCCCACTTTTATCATCAATAAAGACTGATGAATCATCTTTCATTCAAACTTTCTCATTCTTTACTTTTCACTCAAAACACGTTATCATGCACTTTGCTCTTCATTAGAGAGATAGGCTAATACAGAGAGGAACAGAGGCCAATTATCTCTGGCAACGGAGGCAGTGGCACCGGACTTGCACACCCAGCGGCGGAGCAACAGCGGCCCACGGCGTCGGTCTCCGTCGCACGGCAGCGTCCTCGGCACCAACTTCGGCGGCGATGCAGCCTTCAGCATGGCATGCTTGCCATCACGGCAACCGAGGCAAACAAGACAACCCCGGCGTGCCCTCTGCCATGCAGCGGCTCTCAGTCGGCACACAGCCTGGTCGTGGCAATCGGCCGGCTCTAGCACACCATCCATGGAAAAGACGAACATGCATCTACGATGCATGCATACAAGAAATCCATCGGGAGAAAGCCAACTTGATTTGTCTATTTATGATTAGCATCACTGATTCATTGACCGATTGTATTTTCCCTGAATCAGCAAGCATTCCAAATAGAGAAAAAGAGAACGGTCATGTGTAATCCCATCAGCGGCAACCGCTTCAACGATGGCGAGAAGAACGCGACTTTTAGGATCGAAGCGGCGCTCTTTGTGCACGACGCAGTGGCGCCCTCCAATGGAACCTTGTGCATACGGCTCCCCACCGGTCCGGTGACTCCCAGCGCGCGATGGCTCCCGATCCTGCGCGGCTTCGCCCTCCCGAGCGCTCGTAGCGCTGTTACCGGCCGTCGGCTGCAGGACGCCGCACCGAACGCTCAAAGCAATTCCGCAAAAAGGCACGCTTCTTCCGAGAGGCGAGAACGACATCACTCGGAACAAAAAATCTGCGAACATAGAGATCAAGGCAAGATGAGAGGAAGTGTTGAGACAAGAAGATGAAAATTAATATCCAAAACTGCATCTTCTCTGCGCGAGGCAGAGGCCAATCCAAACTCTGCAGATCGATGCGGCCGGCGCTGCCTCCAGATGCGGCGATCTCAACCATCCGGCGTGGTCCTCAGATCCGGCACGAACGCGGCCTCAAGCGCCCGAGGCCATCCGGCGAAGCGCTCTTCAGCGGTCGCGGCCACAATGCCCTCCAGCAACGCGGCGTCCACGGCCTTCGGCCCGGCGGCGGTTCGCACCTCCCGGCGTCCAGCATGCCATGGCGTCCTTCTCAAAGCGATGGAGAAATTGGGGAATCTTATCCCTCTGGCCATTTTTCAACCATAGGTTATTTCCAAATGACATAAAAATATAATTACGCACTATTTTACATCTCGTAAAATATCATTTGAAGCCTCGTGTCTTCATATATTACATAAAAATGTAAATTATTAAGTTTTGCATCTATATGTATTACCACAGTAATACTGATGCAAAAGAATGTTTTGCGTACATTTATTCCTTCAGAATTTAAGACATTATATATGTCTTTGCATCAAACATTTCCTAAGGCATACATTAGGAGAACAACTATAATTTTTGCAACTGACTTTTTGTTCTTGCAAATCAAATTATAATTCAAACATGAATTATGAAGTGTCGTACTCAATATGACTACCCGTATTTATTTGTGAATCACAAGGTAATGGTGCCATCTACTGCACATTTTGCAGATTATCCACTAATACTGTGAGGTCTACATCTTGCTACTTTAACAAGATGACTACCTTCAACGTGCTCTTCCAAATATTAATATTAGATGTGACTACCTCAAGATATCATAAGGTCATACTGGCATCTACTGTAAAATTTTGCAGAATATCCACTATTACTGCAAGGTCAACACCATGTCACTCTGACAAATGATTACCTTCAAAGTGATTTCATATATTTAGCATAACATAAGGTAATAGAACTATGAACATCTACTGACAGAAGTCAGACTATGTTTTCTATTACTGCAAGTTCTACACCATACTGGTGATTATCTTCAAAGTGTTATCCTATAAATTAAGGTCTACACACATGGTTATAAAGCATTAGCTATTCTAAAATTTGCTCCTCCGAGGAAATTGGTGTTGTTGTTCACTAAAATTATTTACTCTCATAGTAAATATTATTCATGTGCAATCACTATATGCCGAAATGATATTGTGTGCTAATATGAACTAGTCAAGCCTCATTTTGCTTGAATATGTCAAAGGAAACTACATACATATTTGCATATAATCATGATTAATTTCTATTACACTGGTAAAATACATGGCAGTGAAGCCTATGTCACTATCTATAATTATAGTGTTGTCCATTCATCAAGATGGATCCCATAATTATGGCAACGGTCGAGTCTCTCAACACTTTTGCAATGTCCACATCATATTGTGGTTATACTTTCACGGTGACTAACCAATGTCAAACATGCAACATCTATGTTTTTGGTGGTGACTCTGAAGTTGCAACGCTCATATGCATTTTATGTGTCCCAACTTCACTTAGTTCTCAAACTAAGTACATAATGGATGAATTTTTATTCACGCTAAATATTTCTCTTAATATAGACATGATGCCTTGAGCACATCGCGAATGATTACCATTCGTTTTTCAAGACCTCAAGTTTATCGCAGCTCACAGTTTTATCACATGATCAACTTCAAGTTGAGATATCGTGATCAAATATTTTTCCTATATACAGATCCAGTTGAAAAGTCCTCAATGCACTTTACATCCTCTTAAGATGGTGCTACCATTTTTATGATGAAGAAACATAAAATTTCTTAAAATCATCAGATTTACCCAACGGGTGCTATTACATTATTTGAAATTCTTGCTAGTACTGAGAATACTAAGCAATTCATTGGTCACAAAATAGAACCATGAGGAATACGAAGTAAAGTGGAGGCTAATAGACAACCAAAGACATAATTACCTCTTGATAGGAATTGGTCATTTTCAACTGATCACAAAGACAACTCTCAAGTTTGTCAAATGTGTGGTTATATAAATATCATACCTATGACCACCAAACCCTCAAACATATGGTCAAACCACACCACAAATTTATTAAAAAGGCAATAAGTTCAATGGGATAAACCTGAAAATTTGCAAATAACAACCAGAAATATTCTAGTAAAGCATTGTTATCAGAATCTTCATCACAAGGAGGACCAAAATCTAGTGCCGAAAATGGAGGATGAACTCATTTGCACTCAATAATATCGGAGACCTCAGGTAATCTCCTAATTATCCCAACATATTATTAGCCTATACTTGTACTACTACATGTAGTAAAATGTGCAATATCATATCCCTTGGATGCAATATTCGATAAATTTGAATGTATGTTTCAATTCATACTCAATATTGTTGCGTACACAATGATTTTCTAATATTAATAAATTAAATATTAGGCTTGATAGCCTTAGCCATCCTGGTTTGGGATGATTAGAAAATTATTGACAATTCTGTTGGTCACAACTCAAAAGTTACAAATTCCCTAGATCATCATATTATATGTGCACCGCATGTGCCATAGGGGAAATTTGTTTTAAGGAACTCTCACCTTAAAATTCTAAATGAGCCACTCAATCTTCCTTGAATACATTCAGGGATATATGTGGATTAGTTAACCATTATGTGGAATTATTTAGATACTACATGGTACTCATAGAAACATTTATAAAATGATTTCAAGTGTGCCTCTTATCACACACAACCATGCATGATCTTGCTAAATAGATTGCTCAACTTATCAAAGTAGGAGCAAATTCTCCCGATCAAAGGATAAACCCATTCGAATGGACAATGTTGTTGAACTCATTTCACGAGAATTTTCTGATTGCATTCAATACCCTATGTACATACACAGAATGGTTTAACTAAAATTTCTTATCAAAGATAGTCAAATGAATTACATGACCACTTTTAAAGAATTGTAAATTTACCGGCCTCTTGCTGGACACATACGACCTTACACACCGTAAGTATGATCTAAATCATACCAACTGCATTTCATACTACTTTCCCCTTGTAGTAACTACGTGGAAATCATAAAAGTATTTCTCATCTGCGATAATTTGGTCACATACCGATATCACCGCTCCAGCATACATCAATGGGCACTCACAGAAGATTAGGGATCTATGTGAGGAATAACAATTTATCCGTCAATCAAAATTATTCATAGCCCGTATGCTGATTGCATCAGCAATAAGGATATTTTCCGGCATTAGGGTGAGATAAGTACCACAAGGAATGCCAAGAAATAAATTAGAAATGCTATTGACATTCAATCCTTATATCCACGTACTCAAAGAATATGAACTAGAAGTTTAGAGAATCATATTTTTGCAACACATTGCAAATCTGCCACATACATTTACTGATGACAAGGTGTCACTAAATTTTATATTCCTGCAATAATGGTCAGAAAGAGTGGAGGTACCTAATAAACCACTCTTCTCCCCAAATGAGAGCAAGAGGGGGAGAAAATCTGACAACACGAGATATAACTTCTCATATGCTTCCGCGGAAACAGAGGAAATCAAATCCTCAACCAGTAAATGTAATTCAACATCAAGTTGAAAGACACCTCACTGGATGCTCATCGTCCAAAGCCCGGCATAAATGTGACAAATGTTTTGTTGCCGGGACATCGAAACACCTTGACTCCATTTGTTATAGGAAATCACAAGGAGTTAAAAAGGAATAAATATTTTATCCACAAACTTCAATGATTCCATCAGAATCATATAAACTAAAGACTACATTTGTCGACATATATTTCTTCTCAAATTGCTAAAATCTTTTGGGCCCTGAACCAAAATCCATGGTAGCGTGCCTCTTGCACTCATATTGGTTCACATAAAAGGAAGCAAGTAACGAAGAATAGCACTCGCTCTGTAAACGAGTAGTATTTACCGCAATAATACCTACCCCTCATAAGTATCATCCCTACGGAATACTAAAAGCTTCTCATTCATAGACAAAGTCAATGAGGTGGTGAGAAAGCGAGGCTTGTAGCAAAGGGTTCACGCAGAGACCCGACGTCGATTACGATGTAACATACCTGCTTGGTATGAGTGGAATAATGTTTCGATACTAAATATCATTGGCAATAAAAAACAATAATATTATCCATGCAGTTGATGAATGAAGTGGCTACATACTCATATGAGTCACTCACTTCGGAAATCTCTATTGAAGTCCCTAAAGGGCTTATACTTCCGAATCCAAAAGCAAATTGCAACAAGTTTTGTGTAAAACTTCATAAGTCACTCTATGACTTGACATAGTCGGATATCATATGGTACTACCGACTAAATGAGTTCCTTCTTAAAACGGATTACTTGAATAATGATGATTATTTACATGTTTAATTAAGGTATCAATTTGATTTCCTTTCATCACCGCAGTGTATATTGATGACCTCATCATCAATATCTATACAAGACCTAAACATACACAAAATCATCTTAAGACGGAAAAATTGGATTTACCAAATTTAGCTTAAGCTTACCCCTTGAGCATTCTCTCAAGAATACATATCAGTCTACATATATCCAAAATATATATGAGAAGTTCATAACAATAAAAGGACATATATGGTCATACTGTCTTGGTAGGGTACAAATCCATTCATACCTAGGGGTGTTAATGAAGTGATATCAGGATCTGAAGTTCTATATCTCACTAATGTCAAAGCACTCACATAATTGCAAACTACGTCAGGCCTGACACTATATTTGCTATCTTTATTCAGAGTGCAACTCCCAACAAAAGGTATATGGTCGATATAAGAAATATTAGCTTATATCTCAAGCTCACAATAAATCTTGGACAATTCCATCAGGAAAATAAAAAATATGACCATAATATGATGTAATGATATTGGCTCTTTATTTGATCCCAACCATGCCATCAATGGCTGAATTTGCTGGAATAGCCTTCATATGGAAGTCATCTAAATGAGCTTTAATGGCTATTTCCAGTTATCATTCTGACATAATTGCTTTACCTAAAAGTATTGCAAAATATGCATGTCTTAGCAGAATGATTAGCCACACTCAAAATCATGTGGTTGAGATTCAGCAGAATCACATAACTTGATATATCAAGATGCTACCACTTGTGTTACTCAAAAACTACAGGTTATATGAAGGGCAATATCGTCAGTACATTGCTCGAACATTACTTATCCTCACGAATTATAGAAAGTGAGGAAACAATATGCAAACAACATACTTTACATATTATTCATAATGTCATGATCATATCAATGGAATTTGTTTCACATTCTCCAGGTTTGCAAAGTTCAGGGGGAGTAATTTCCCAAATCTATAACCTATTAACAATCCTAAGATCTTGTTCTCCTAAGATTGCATATATTGTACTCTTTTTCCCTTCATGAGTTTTCCCTAATGGTTTCTCATAAAGGTTTTTAACGAGACAATATAAACACAAGTGTCATCTACCGAGAGCACTCCCTCTATCCAGTGTAGGATGAGAGCGGGCGGGGGACGAAGCAGATGATGGTAGAAGCGAATGATCAGCCGGTGGCGTACGATGGAGACGACTGCGGCAGCGGCGGCGACGACTGCGCCAAGGGATGCGGCGGCGCCTGAATCTGACTCTAGTCCAGATGGGTAGGGATCGTGTGCCCAGTCCAGCCGAGCCGAAGTTCGAGAGGTTGCGGGCTTGTTTCCTGGAGCCGAGAAGGGGGTGCTCGAGCCGAGGAAGCCTGCGCACGAGAGCGGATCAGAGGGGATCGTCGGATGGCGAGGTGGACCACGTGGCGTCATCTCACACAGGGTACGCAGGGAGAGCAGTTTACAGCCGGTACGCACAGAATCCCCCCCCCTAGATAAACAGTGGGAGCTAGGGTTTACACGAGGGAGATGAGATATATTCTGCCGCCCTCCTGGCTTGGAGTCCATGAAGGTCCCGCAACCACCTATTAGGTCGCCCTGGCCCCCCTCCTATCCTTGTCTTTAGGCCTGTCAGGCTCCCTGTGCAGAAGCCACCCTTGGTGCTTGGCATCGTCAGTGAGTGCCTCTTCGGTTGGTGCCCTCACCGTTTATTTAGATTTATGAGATCATTATTCTATGAATTTCTTTCAAATTGGTTATTTCATCTGGAATTATAACAAACATGATAGACATATTATTTTGTAAATTCCGTGATGAGGAAACATGTTCGCAGATTCAAAACTGTTTGTGATTTTCTGAAAAATATTCACCTATTCAATAAAAGTGATAAAATTGAACAAATGTTTGGAAATTAAAAAAATATTCATTTATTTTTAAAAATGTTCTGAAATTCATAAAATGTTCATGAATTACAAAACAATTCACCTATTCGAAAAATGCTATGAATTTGAGCAAATGTTTGCATATTCCAAAAATGTTCATGAATCACAAAAAATCATCAATTCAAAAAAATGTTTGTTATTAAAAAGATTCAAGTATTCGGAAAATGTTCATGAACTACCAAATTGTTCACCCAATTTCCAAAAAAAAATCATTGATTCAAAAAATGTTCACTGATGCAAAAAAAAATCATGGATTTCAAAAATATGTTCACAATTTCCCAAAATATTTTCAAATTTGTTGTAAATATTCATCAACTAAAAAAATTTATGATGTAAAAAGTATTTTCAAATTAAAAAAATGTTCATGATTTCAAAAAAATGTTCATGAGTTAAATCATTTTTCATGATTTTCAAAAATTATTCACCATTTGCTATATATGTGTTTAGAAATTCGAAATATGGCCACAGGAAAAACAAAAAAGGGAAAAAAAGATGGAAAACATAAAAAAGAAAAAGAAAAAACAGAGCAGAAAAAACTAAAGAAATAAAGGAGCAGAAAAAACAAAGGGAAAACAAAAAATGGTGGGGAACGAATCTGAAATGGGTCGGCCCAAAAGAGGAGCGAACACTTGAGGGGGTATGTGCTAGGTCGCTTCGTAGCGACCTACTCGCCAGATAGGGCCAAGAGCTCCATGAAACATCGTTGTTGGTCCCACGAAGCAGAGGGAGCTCATATAGAGCACATTATGCGCTGGTTGATGCACGCTCACTGTAGTACCCTGGTGGGCGAGCCCACGCACACGCAGGCGCAGCAGTGCAATGTATTTATAGTGCGAAAAAACCCCAAAATATGGTTGTGGTGGGGAATCAAACTCACGCCACTTAGCTCCAGTGCGTGGTTGGCTAACCACTAGAGTTACTAGGCCCTTGTGAAACATTGCAGCACGAACATTTTAAGAACAAAAAACTGTAGCCGCGCTGTTTTATTGCACATACATTGCCGTGTAGGATTTTCAATTATTTGAATTTTTTTTGAAAATGTAATTTCTTTTGAAACAAATGCGAACAAAATTTAAAAGTCCGCAGATTTAAAAAATCAGGAATTAGAAAAAGGTCATGTATTCAAAAAGTTCATGAATTCAAGAAAGTTCATGAAAATTGGAAATATTTAATCAATTTTTAAGAAGTTCACAAAATATGATAAAGACCATCTATTTTCAAACAAAATTAAATTTTTTAAAAAATGATTTTCAAAAAAAGTGCAAGAACTTTCAAAAAGTTCATTAGTTTCGAAAAAATCTTGAATCTAGGAAAAAAAGGAAAGAAAGAAAAAGGAGAAGAAGTAAAAGAAAAAACAATATATACCTACTAATAAAGGGACTATTGCTTCGGCCGTCCGTCGTCCCTTTTACAAAAAGAAAAACTTGAGTTTTATTGAAATTAACCTGCAGTCCAACTTAAGTCACAGACAAACCATTTTTTGCATTTTTTTTCAGAAACCCCCTTGGCTTTTGAGGTAATTAATTCGCCGTTCATATTTAAGTCAAACGAATCGTTTTTTTATGTTTAAAAGAAAATCACCAGATTTTACGGTTAATCAATCCGCAGTCCATGTAAATGAAATGCTTTTCTAATTTGTTCATATATTTTAAACCGTAACTCCGATTTTTCCATGTTATATTCGAAATTTGATTAAAAATATGTAGAATCTGAATATGATATTATTTTACATGTTAAATATTTTGAAATATTTTTTTAGGGGTGAACTTAATCTATAGAACATGGTACATTTCTCTTTTCTACCGGTGGCAGCAACCGGATTGCAAATAAACATCCACTAAAACCATATTGAGACGAAATAAAAACATCAATAACCACGCATGCACACCTCTGAACCCACCGTCGGCAATGGTGAGAAGAAGGATAAGTGGCAACAAAGATGTAATGACATGTTGAAATAAATGATGTTCACCTATTGAGGCCTTTAGTCATGATTAATTGGTTAGGGCCACGTGGTATTTTTTTTTCTCCCGTTGCAACACAGGCTCTTTTACTAGTAAGAAGAAAAACGGAGAAAGTAATCACAGCTGGTGCTTTGTCCCAGGCGGTTGCTGCAGTGTATCTGTAAAATGGAAAATTGCGGGTTCGAAAGAAGAAAATTAGAAAGCTAAACGGGCCGGCCTGCGTGGAGGTAGGTGTGCGCGCCTTAAGCGCCGTTTAGGAAATGCCCGAAGTGGAGGCCCATCGTTTCTGTGGCAAAGCTTCTTGGGCTCCCCCACTCTTGTCGAAACCATCCGGCGTTGTTTCCAGGCCCAACCGAGCCCACCAATAACCCCGGTGCCCACGACGGCGGCGAGCACCGCACCGCGGCGCCCAAAAAATCCCGCCGTCGCGCGCCCATTCCCTCCCCATTCCCGCCTCGCCACGCGCGCCCATTTCATCCCCTCCTACCGACCGCGGCCTACCGAAACCCCAATCGAAGCCCGTCCCCCAGAATCCCCGCCCCCCATGGCGCCGTCGCCGCCCACCGCCCCCAAGACCATCGCCGACTTCTTCGTCCGCCCCGCCAAGCGCCTCCGCTCCGGCGCAACCACCACCACCGTCGTCGTCCCCGCCGCCTCCCTCTCCCCCTCCTCCGACCCCTCCGACCCCACCCCGCTCTCGCCGGAGCAGCGCCGCAGGGCCGACACCAACCTCGCGCTCGCCCGCGCTCGCCGCAACCTCCGCCTCGCCGAGTCCAAAGGTACCCTCTTTCTCCACGCCCCCCGCTCTCCGGACCCTAGCTAGCCAGGGTTCTAACTGAACTGCTGGGGTTTCGCATCATCTAGCGGCCGGCGGCGGCGCGAAGCTGGAGGAGCTGCTCGTGGAGGAGACGTGGCTGGAGGCGCTGTCCGGGGAGCTGCGCAAGCCATACGCGCTCGACCTCTGCCGCTTCGTCGCCCACGAGCGCCTGCACGCCAAGGTGCCCGTCTACCCGCCGCCCCACCTCGTCTTCCACGCGCTCCACACCACCCCCTTCCACAGCGTCAAAGCCGTCATCATCGGCCAGGTACCCAAATTCGAACCCATTGAAGTTGAATCATGTACTTGTTCACCTGCTGCTTCACTGTCAAGATGTATGCGACAGTTTCACTAATATAACTTCATTGTGAGGGTCATATAGTTCACATAACATAAAAATTTAGGCATTTGGCCTGACTTTGGCCTAGAGTTTCTTGTTGTTACAGTGCTGCCTGCTGTGTGGAGTAATCCCAGTAAATCGAAACATGGATGGATTAATTTGGCAATGCCGTATGCAGGATTGGAAATTGTTGCTCTGTTCTGCATATTCATATTATGCTAGATTAGAATAACTGTTTCGATGCCATTTTGATTTTGTGATCACATTGTTGTGCCTGGTACATTTGCCACATCGGTTTGTCACCAGAAAATATGCCTGTCGTATATTTATCATGTCACCTTTTCATTCAGCTGTTAGTTGGTGATCCTATCTTGCTTGCTGAACTTACCATATGGTCTTCATTTGTCTCTGAACCTACTCTGCATCTGTATCATGCACTAAGTTTCTGCTTTTAGTATTTTAAGCCAATTTTTAAATTTTTGCCTTCTTTATTGTGGGGTTCTTTAGCCTCACGTAATAGTTAATGGTACCTGCTTAATGATAACAGTGTGCAAGATGCCACAAGTTTGTTTCTTGCAAAAGTTTAGATTCATTCGTAGCATTTGCTTTCAGTGTTTCATGTTGCAGATTGTCTACTTTTCAGGATCCATACCATGGTCCTGGTCAGGCCATGGGATTGTCATTTTCAGTACCAGAGGGGATCAAAATTCCTTCCAGCTTACAAAACATATTTAAAGAGCTGCATAAAGATCTAGGGTGTACTATACCATCCCATGGGAATTTGGAAAGATGGGCTGTGCAGGTAAAATGGTTTGATAAGACGCTAGAGCAAATAATATATGCACACAAACAACAAGTTTATGCTCTTAGTTTACCTTAATGTTAATTTCCGCTGCAATACTAGGATCAGTATGTACTAATATACCATGAAGCAGTGTGCTTCTTTTCACATGTTACAACCGCAAAGGGCTCAGGCAGTCTTGCAGTTGTATTGCAGAGAGGATATCTATCAAGTCCCCAAAATCATGTTACTCTAGAAGTCCACAAAAAACAGTTTTGTGTTTGTTTTGTGTAAATTTGATTAACTGCCCTCCTCTTCTTATATTCTAGAGTAGTTGGCCAAATCCATGTAAACATATCACTACAGTTATCAACTGAACTAAGTAATTTTACATTTTGTTACCATTTATCCCCTATAGGATGCTGCAGAAGCAATTGGTTTGCTACACTATATTTAGTTCTAACAATTAGAATCTACTTGAATGGGCAAGAAGGCGATGATGGACCTGAAACAAGGTAGCTTCACGAGAATTAAGAAATATAGAAAACAATGCCTGCTACAGCCTATGGCCAAATTTGCTCAGATTACTGCTGTTTCCTCATTTCCCAGCAGCACCCATAAATTCTCTTTTAACTTTCTTTTGGAATAGTGCTTACTAACTCAAATAAAACCATGTATCTTGCAGGGTATTCTTATGCTCAATACCGTGCTAACAGGTAAGCCTGTTTTTCTCATCAGGATCGGACATCTGTTGTTCCTTAGCTCATATTCGTGCACACCAATTTAAATTACTTTATGCACTTGAATCTTGATACAGAAACTTTGCTCTTTTTGTTCTATTTAGCTTTGCTTTGCTGTATTCTTGTAGTTGCAACTGTATTTTCCTTTTTTGCTGTATTTGATGTTATTAGCTTCCTCTAGCTTGGTGGGAATTTGTGGATCGTTTTCTATTTCGCATTGTAGACCTAGAGTTGATTATCTGAGACAGCTGTTTGTATTATGGGTATGTACGGTAAAAAATGTTTATTTATTTATTATTAAAGCTTCCCATGGCCTTAGTGCAAAATAGGATTGTAGGACTTGTTTTCCAGTGCCTCATTCACTGCTGCTAGTGTCGAAGTATGGCCCAGATATTGTTGTATGCTCTAGTCATTGTTCTCTTCGACCTTTAATTTTATCATTTGAATTTATCTCTTTTAGTGACACACTTGTATGTTGTGGTAAAATTGACCTGTTCGGGAGTTATACCTAGTCTTCAATTTTTTACTGAGCAGTGAGGGAACACCAAGCCAACTCACATGCCAAGAAAGGATGGGAGCAGTTCACTGATGCTGTAATTAAGACAGTATCACAAAAGAAATCAGGATTAGTCTTTATTCTCTGGGGAAACTCAGCTCAAGCGAAGATAAGGTAAGCACTTTCATCTGGAACTCTACAGACTGTAACACAGTCATGCTGAAACAAGGCACTGACATTCAGAGTACATACTTGTTATCTTTGGTCTTTAGGAAAGCAGAGACATTCAGAGTGCATGCTCGTTTGTTTTTGCAGATTGATTGATGAAACAAAACATCACATTCTAAAATCTGCTCATCCGTCAGGCCTTTCTGCGAACAGAGGTTTCTTTGGATGCAGGTTTGTTTTCCTTTTGGTTTTAGTAAATCGTGTTCAGTGTCTTTTTCATGGGTATATAAATAAAAGAGACATCAACTCCATCCATCGAAACTAAAAGTTGAAAAGGATGGAAAGATGGAGAGAAATGATAAAAGATTTCCCAGTTGCATGTCAGTATGTCACTTGGGTGATTCGGGTGGGCACAAGAATAAGAGGACGATTACCATTGACAAGAAATATTGAATCGCTATTTTTATCACCACTTGCACTTGTTTGAGGCTAGGCAGTACGAAAACCCACTTCACCCGTATCTCTATCCCTCTCACCATACATGTTCTCTAGTAGTGGTGTGAACAAACCTTTGACTCCACGTCTCCACCTGCACCATTATCTAAATGCCACTGTCCGTGCACGCCGTGAACACTCGTCGCTTTTGCATGTCAGTGTCCTGTCTTTAATCCAACCCAATATTACTTTCACCTTTAAACTCACTGCTGTTAATGGCTCTGCATAATACGGAACATCCATTATATCGTGGCTTCTCATGCCCTGTTGATGGGGCGGCCGATCCAAGCAAATCAAACGCTACTTTTCCCACTGGTTTTCCTTGAAGGCTCCTCTCGGCTGCTATTATCCGCATTATGACTTGTCCTGTCTGTGTCCTGTCTTAAACTTTCCCAACTCGATATTGCTTTCACCTTTTCACTCACTGCTGTCAGTGGCTCTGCACAATACGTGAGAAACGATAAAGATTTTCCAGTTGCATGTCAGGATGTCACTAGGGGGATTTGGGTGGTCATATAAGAATACAAAGGATGATACCATTGACAATATTGAACTGCTATATTCGTCACCACTTGTTTACTGGCTCCGTATCTTGGTCATTGCACATGCTTTATCCTGATTCCTATGAACACAACTTTAACTCTACCTGCACCATTATCAAATGCCACTGGCCGTCCACCCCGATGAACACCCGTCACTTTCGCCTGTCAGTGTCCTGTCTTAAACTCTCCCGAGTCAATATCACTTTCACTTTCGCCTTTTCACTCACTGCTGTTAATGGCTCTGCATAATATCGTACATCTATTAGATCACGGCCTCTCGTGCCCTGTTCATGTGGCCGGCCGATGCAAGTAAATCAAACGCTATTTTTCCCCTGTGGTTATCTTTGAAGGATTCTCTGAACACTAATAAATATCCACGTTATGACCTCTCCTGTTTGTATCTTGAACAGGCACTTTTCGCAGACGAATCAGATCCTGGAGAGGCTTGGGCTATCCACCATCGATTGGCAGCTCTGAGGAATCATCGGAAGACACAATGTGACATGTCTGCCCGACTGAGTGATAACCACCCTTATGATTTTGTGGAAGGTGCCTGTCGTCTTTGGTCCATTGTCTTCGGCCATCGTTTTGGAGGCACCTTGAACTCAGTTCTGCTGCTGGAAGTGCTGCTCTGCTTGCTGTTGCACGTCTAGTTTTGCTAGCCCTCCGGTCATGCCCTATGATGATCTACTAGTTATGTTATGTACTTGTGGTGCCAAATGCTGGCTCCTGAAAATGGTTTGGCCCCTTCGGTTGTCGTGTGCGTGCAACTGCTCTCTCCTGCACTAGGTCGCCTCTGACGTACCATCATTGTATAACGATCGGCCTAATATTGTAGTGATGCACTTGTATGTTGCGGTTATATTGACCTGTTTGCCTAATGTTGTACTAGGGTCAATAGGTGATTGAATGTGCTCAAACATGTCTCTTCCGAACTGTAATGCTGCAATACAGCAGATATTGTTTAGTGTTTAGATACAACTAGCTGACAAACCTAACCAAGTATCACAATATTCATTGCTCAGCGTGAATTCATCAATTGTTTACAAAGGTCTGTTGCAACAACAAAAAAAGGAAAATGTCCATAGACAGATATCAGCCAGGGATAATATCGATCCAGAATAATTGGCACTTAGATCATCAATCTTTGCAATTAAAAAGAGACATTAGAACCACTAAGCAGTTGCAGTGCAAAATTTACATGACTGGATTCCATGCCTTTTTCCGAATCTGAAAAAGCAATTTGAAATTGTTATCATTTACTAGTACTATTGTAGGAGCTTCAGGCTGGTCAGATGCGGAAGTGGCTAATACAATCTGCAGTTAAAACAGTAATTAACAAAAAAAAATACGCCGATAGTTGCTTTCAAACGAAAAACACGACAAAGAAAGATAGACAAGAGGTTAAGAGAAATACAGTGAGTATGTTGGTTGTTATGCAGGAACTAATTTGGTAAACAATCTGTAACAAATGTTCATATTGTGGAACAAAAGTAGAGCCATGAGAGTTGAAAAGACTTGCTCAATCCTATAAAATGGTGCAAGATGACTGTCAAAATATTGCTTCTCATAGGCAGTCTGACTTCCAGGACTAACCCAAAGCTGCAAACAGAAAACAATCAAGTCAGAAATCTCTGAAATGTATGACAGTTATATCTTGCTACTAAATAGTACTCCCTTCGTCCCATAATAAGACGTTTTTCGACACTACGCTAGTGTCAAAATACGTCTTACATTATGGGACGGAGGGAGTAGTTTTTATTTATTTTTCTGAGCAGTGACGGAACACCAAGCCAACTCACATGCGAAGAAAGGATGGGAGCAGTTCACTGATGCTGTCATCAAGACAATATCAGAAAAGAAATCAGGATTGGTCTTTATTCTCTGGGGAAATTCAGCCCAAGCGAAGATAAGGTGTGCTTACTTCCATCTGGAACTCCGCAGATATTCAGAGTACATGCTTGTTATCTATGGTCTTTGGAAATATAGACATTCATAGTTCATGCTTGTTCTCTTTTGCAGATTGATCGATGAAGCAAAATATCACATTCTGAAACCCGCTTATCCATCAGGCCTGTCTGCAAACAGAGGATTCTTTGGGTGCAGGTCTGTTCTCTTTTCAGTTTTAGTGAATCTTGTTCAATGTCTTTTTCCTGGGTATAAATGAAATCTCAACTCCACCCGCCGAAGCTAAAAACTGAAAAAGGTAAGAGAGAAACGATAAGGATTTTCCCAGTTGCATGCCAGCATGCCAACTAGGGGAGATTTGGGCGGCCACAGGAATACAAAGGACGATTACCACTGACAATATTGAATTGCTATATGATATTTATCACCGCTTGTTCAAGTGAGGCTACGCAGTACGAAACCCCACTAATGGCTCGCATCTGTCTCACCGTACGTGTTCTTTACTAGTGGGTTATGATGATTTTATCCTGTGAGCGAACAAACCTTTAACTCTACCTGCACCATTATCTAGTGCTACTGTCCGTCCACGCCCATGAACTCCCGTCGCTTTCGCCTTAAACTTTCCCAACTTGATGTTACTTTCGCCTTTTCACACACCGCTGTTAATGGCTCTGTATAATACGGAAGATCGATTAGATCAGATCGCGGTATCTCATGCCCAGTTTGTTCATGGGGCCTGCCGATCCAAGCAAGTCAAATCCTGTTCCCCCCTGTGGTGGTTATCTCTCAAGGATCCTCTGCACGCTGCAAAATATACACATTATGATTTGTCCTGTTTGTGTGTATATCTTGAACAGGCACTTTTCGCAGACGAATCAGATCCTGGAGAGGTTCGGGCTCTCCATCATCGATTGGCAGCTCTGAGGAACCATCGGAAGACGCCATGTGACATGTCTGCCCGACTGACTGATAACCACCATTATCATTTTGTGGAAGCTGCCTGTCGTCGTCTTCGGCCATCGTTTTAAAGTGAAATCGATCGTCCTTACTCATTTGGGATCGATCCCTGGTAGATTTGCTCTCATAGACACGGCACCAACTCGTAGATCCGAGGAAATCAGACTCCACTAATCGAGAGGTTGTCAGGTCCTTGGCATCGCGACAAGTACGTACCTCTTAGCTGCACGTAATGTGTGTAGTACTGTACTTGCATAGCGCCTACCTAACGTATCCGTTTCTCTGTACAGTACAGTGCAGAGGGTAAGTTTTGCATTCCGGAAAGGAGGGTCGGGACACTAAATGCTCCTCAGTAAATAAAAATATACTCCCTCCGTCCTACAGTATAATATAAGAACGTTTTTGACAATAGTGTAGTATTGAAAACGTCCCTATATTTTAGGACAGAGGGAGTATATAAGACGTGTTTAGATCATCAGTTTTGCTAAGTCTGAGACTTCGTTATGTCTCAGTCGATGCTATATTCCGTGTGTTGAGATTCGTATAAGTTTTTTTTTTCTTTCTTATATATATGTCACTTGACTGAGACCTAGCCGCCCCGTTAGATCACTCCTTGTGGTCAATCTTGAGGGAGATCTCCACGTGGAAACTACATTCGTCCGGCCCCGCGGATCCGTCCCACCGCCGGGAAAGCCAGTCGTGCCGGTCCGATCGGATCCGCGCAGTCGCGTCAAGCCAAGACTAAACGTTGCCACGAGACGCATGCCGCAGCCCTACTTCTACGTGCCTGGCTGGGCCAGTCTGGCCATATACTATTATCAGTGACTACGTAATGTCACGCGGTTCAGACCTGAAACAATCGTTAGCTGTCAAGAGCAGCGACCGAGTCAGTCTCCATTCTAGAAGAACAAACCAGCTACAACAGTTCAGACTTCTCATGCTCCAACGTCCATGCACCGTAGAAGAAATGGATGATCGATAAGCCAGTCTCTCTCCCACTGTGCGCCCGCCAGCCGAATCTTTCGGGATTCAGCCGGACAACAATCGGACCAGCGCCATTGAAAACGAACACGTACGTACTGCCACCTGCTGGAGTGCTGGTGCTGGCGCGGGGTACGGCCGGCCGCCATTAACGACCGGTTTGGCCCATCAGCAGCTACGCTACTCGTCCAATGCATGCACACGCACGGCGGTACGTGCGTGCTTGCTACCAAACGTACGTGTCGCGACTCGCGTCGGCACTGATACGGCGCATGTACAGGCAGGCAGGCAGGCACACCCGTGACCCGTGAGTGGGCTGAGTACGACGGCACGGTGACATTCAGTGGTAGTACAACAGTACGTAGTGTCTTGTGCATTAGTCGCGGTCCTGTTACTGTCAGCTCTGTGTCATACTTATATCCCGTTAACGAACCGAATCTTTAGTCATCGCCCATGGGGCACTCCGCCCGGACGGAGCCAACCTGCCAGCGCCGAGCATTCGGCGGGGTCGGGTCAGGTCTAGGTCAGGTCGGTGCCGTCCACAACGTGACATCCATCGACGTGCAAGCTGCCATGGTCTTGCTACGGGTCAATATCGTGGGCGGGCCTGGCCGGAAGGATCGGGCTCGTGCTGCCGGTATCGTTGGCCCGCCGCCGGCCGGATTAATGCGTGGGTGGATCCCGCTACGGGTCAAGTCCGGCGAGCCTGGCGACCCCGAGCCCCACCCGCCTAGGAGTGACCAAAGGAACCGAGCCCGCGCCGTGGCTTTCCTTGCAGGCCGCCGCCACGTTGCCCTCGTGAAGATCCTACCGCCGTTTTTGGATCATCTCCTGTGATCCTGTCCGTCCCCTGGCCTTGGCCCCGAGATCCGGCTTGCCTGCTCCCTTTCCATGCTTCCGTTCTTGCTCCTACTTCATCCTACGGTTCACTTTTTTTCTTTTTTTCCTTTCTAATCTAATCATCCCCCTTCTGATTTTAAGGAGGCGAGGGCGTCACGCACACCGGATGCCTCGATCTCACGTGGCCCTACCCGCGGCTCGTCATCATGACCTTTGATTCTGTCTGTGATCTGCATGTCGTTCGGACGCATGCATGCACGCATGGACCGTGGAACAGCGACTGCAGCATTGGCCTTGCACAGTTCGGCCCAGACATGGCACGTGCCCGTGGGATCCATCGTGCATAGACGCTCACCCGTGTCTACCAACTTGGATCTTTTTTTTTGCGTGTGTGAAAAAAACATCTGGATATATGTTAAAAAGGTTTACAAGAAGTACAAATCACCGCACACATTATAAAAATTAATTCAAGCTCTCTGGAGTCTGGACCACCGGACGACCATTACCGCCGTCAGAATGAGCTGCTGACACGCCGATGTCGTTCCTCCCCTATCGGAACCGGCCTAACTTCGTCGATGATAATCAGTAAGTCTCCGTGCACGTGTCCCTAAGGACCAGGGCCCTAGAGCCGCAGTCGTCATTGTTGGACCCTTCAATCGATCCGAAGTGCCTGACATCAGATCTCGTCATCGCGCACACACACGACAATAAACTCTAACCTCATCGTCCAAAGAAGACGGCGGGAATGTACGCCGAAGCTCTGTCGGATTTGTCCAGACAAACGATCTCGTAGACACTACAGGAAAAACGTCAATAACTAAGATTACCAAACGTGTATATGAGCACTTGCGTCTGTACTGTGTTAAAAAAAAGTGTTGTAGGGCTGTAACACGTTTTAGTCTCGGTAATGACCGCACACTAAGATGTAACACAAAGAGCGCCAAATACGACCGCTACCACGGCATGTGAACGAGCCCAAACAAAACGTGTAAAATACCCGCTTAAACATGGGCCCACCAGCGACCCCCCCCCCCCCCCCCCTCTCTCCCCCAAGGCCCAACGCACTAAGAACCAACATTCTCAGGGAGTTTGAAAATTTAGAACAATTTTAATTCATATTTTTTAAAACCTAGAAACATTTTTTTGACCAAATAAACGGCACATCGAACCAGCAGCCGTGGTAACTTCCTTACCTATGCAGCCAAATTGTGGCTGGACAACATGTATGTATACTCCCTCCGATCTAAAATACGTGTCACAGTTTTAAACTAAGGCCAAAACTTAATTTTGACTAAGGCGGAACATTTTGATACTGTCATATGGGATCCATGACCCAACCACTCTTTGCATATGGGGTCTAATACATTGGAGCTCACCTAGATCTCTATTCCTAGGGAGTTTGGTGATTGTAAGGACTGGTAGTTTATTTTTTAAAACAGAGGCATAAGCTTTTCCTTATCCATTAATTAAGGGGAAAATATAGTGGTTACAATTGGACTCAAAAGCGCCAAAGCGAGTAAAAGAAAGGCCGTCTTGCTTCTTTTTTAATCTCCACCATGAGAATCATCATTGTGGCGGATTTGTGTCGTAATTGCATTCCTCTCATTCCAAATGATCCCACACATGAGCATGGTGATCCAAGCAATCACACTACCATTTGCAATGTTGCTTTCAGACATTTTGATCCACCAGACATTTTGATCCACCAATCTTTTGACGAAACAAAACATCACATTCTAAAATCTGCCTGTCTGGAAACAGAAGTTTTTCTGGATGCATGTTTGTTTTCATCTTACGTTTTAGTAAATCTTGTTCAATGCCCTTTTCCTGGGTATAAATAAAACCTCGACTCCATCCATCAAAGCTAAAAAATTGAAAAGGATTGAAAGATTTTTTTTTTTAGAAAATGAGGATATACCCCCGGCCTCTGTATCTAGGCGATGCATGCAGTCATTTTATTAATTATTCATAAAAATCTTACAAAGTACTCCTCCGTTCCTAAATATTTGTCTTTTCAGAGATTTTGAATGACTACCACATACGGATGTATATAGACACATTTTAGAGTGTAGATTCACTCATTTTGCTCCGTATGTAGTCACTTGTTGAAATCACTAGAAAGACAAATATTTAGAAACGAAGGGAGTAATACATCAGTATGCCTGAAGCCACCATCTAGGCAAAATACCTGTCGCTACTCCTATCCCCTTGTTGAAGGGGTCCAAATGTCCGAGCCTAATACCAAACAGACATCACACCAAAACCTAACATATAAAGTCGGATGCCCCAACCAAGTCAATGCCGGGACTGGGTCACACACCGGTCTGACGAACTCTCAGAGGCCGCTACCACCGTCAACCACTGATCCATCTCCAGAGCAGATACTGGCGCACCAGCCTTGCCAGGCCTGCCGTCGACGCCACCATGGCGTCTGACAACTCCACCATCCGGCATGCATCCGTCGCCGAAACTCCGCAGCGCCATGCCGCTGCGATCTGCCGTCGGCCTCACGGTAAATGCAACACCGCTCCTCCTCTTGTCCCTTCCAGCCATCACTTGCTCCAAAACGTTGCCTCAGGAGGGAAAGCGATACTGCGAACGTCATCATCGTCCGATCCGGGGTGATTCGAGTGGCCACAAGAATACAAAGGACGACGATTACCACTGACAATATTGAATTGCTATATGGTATTTATCACCACTTGTTTGTGTGGGGCTAGGCAGTACGAAACCCCACTAATAGCTCGCATCTGTGTCACCGTACAAGTTCTCTAGCAATGGCCAGTGGGTTATAATGATTTTATCCTGTGAGCGAACAAACCTTTAACTCTACCTGCACCATTATCTAATGCTACTGTCCGTCCACGCCCATGAACACCCGTCGCTTTCTTTCGCCTGCCAGTGTACTGTCTTAAAGTTTCCCAACTCGATATCACCTTCGCCTTTTTACTCACTGCTGTTAATGGCTCTGCATAATACGGAAGATGGATTAGATGGCGGTATCTGATGCCCTGTTTGTTCATGGGGCCTGCTGATCCGAGCAAGTGAAGCTCCGCTCTGCTTGCTGTTGCACGTCAGAACCTATGTTGATCTACTGCTAGTAGTTACGTTATGTAACTCTCGTGCCAAATGCTGGCTCCCGGAAAATGGTTTGGCCGCTTCGGTTGTCGTCTTCGTGCAACTGCTCTGTCCTGCACTAAGTCGCCTCTGACATAGTATCATTTTAAACAACTCAGCCGTGCTGTCCTTGTTTAGGTGCTTAACTTCTACTAGTAGTACCATAAAGTGAGGTTGATCCCTCGTAGATTTGCTTACTCGTAGATCCGACGAAATCAGACTCTACTAATCGAGAGGTTGTCTGGTCCTTGGCATCGCGACAAGTACCTCTCATGCGTGGTTAGCTACCTAAGAGCATCTACTGTCGGAGGTTGCAAATTTGGACCCTCAAACGCCCGCGGACGCGTAACCGGACGTGCTTAAATTTTACAATTTACAACCACGTATCCTATTTTCAGAATATCTGTTATATGCAGGACCATGCACGTCGATCATCCTGTCTGTTTTGGGCCGGCTAGGCACTGAAAGCTAATACTCACCCGTATTAGTCCCACCTCATCGACCAGCTTAACTATCTAGGTCGTCCAAAAGGGATAAGCTTCTGACATCATTGCATCCTTTGTTAAGGATATGGACTCTTACTATGAATTTTCTATCTTTATCACACAGACGATTCATAGTCAGGGACTATCTCCTTCACATAGAGAACATTGGTGCCGGCTCTTTTAATCACTATGTGTCCATGCATCAAAACAAAATAAAAATCTATTGTCATTATAGTAGAGGTATCAACGTATATGATCGAGACAAACTTGACACTCGATGAACAATCATCAGTCAATGAAACCCAATCTAGTGTCAAATATATTTCGATCACACAGGCGATAATTGATAGATCTACACAACAACAACCAAGCTTGCCGCCATCCATTGGTGCACCTATTTAAGTCGGGCGGTGTCCGCCTCGCCCGACAATGTTGGACTAAAATTTGGTTGCACCGATGAGAAATGGAGAAACTTCGGTCGTTTGGTGACAGCCGGTGATGGTTACGTGAGTTTCTTTGTAGCCACATACCGAGGCGTAACACAAACAACACCATGCACGGCCGCCACGAGAGCTTGTGAACGAGCCCAAACAACCTGAAAATGCAAAGTATCCGCTTAATGTTAGACCCACCAGCGACCCCCAAAGCTCCGACGCACTAAGAATCAACATACCTAGGGAGTTTGGAATTTTAGAACAATTTTCAATTCATAATTTTGAAAGTCGACAAACATTTTTGGACCAAATAAAGTGGCACATCGAACCAGTGGCCGTCATAGCCTCCGGTTGGACAACACACACAGAATCTAATGTTGACCAAGGCGAAACATTCAGATACGATCGTGCCGGATCCATGACCCGACCAGACGGGGTTCAAAACATGGGAGCTCTCCTAGGCCTCTATTCTTGGAATGATCAGTACATAATTGCAAGGACTAGCACTAAACTGTAGTGATCAGAAAACAACCGGGCTTCTTTAACCGTCTAACTAATAACTCCAGTAAAGTGAGATCGGCCGCTCTCTGTCCAGCAACTCACCCGCATCCGATCCTTGGCTCTATTTGGATCATGGGGTTAGAGCTAGTTTGGGTTAGTTGGGGGCTCAAATAATTCAAAAGTATCCAAACAGGGAGGGTTAGAGTGGGTTAGTTTCATCTAACCCAATTATCCCGGTGAAGAGGTGCTTATTTGGGTTAGAGTGGGTTAGAAAATAACTCTAACTCTGACAGTGTTAGAGTATCCAAACAGGGCCCTTGTTAGATCTGCTCCTGGACTCGCCACCAACTCCAAGATCTACGAAATCAAACTCCACTGATCACGAGACGTGTAGTCCTTAGCAGCAAGACAAGCACATCACCAATCAACATACATCTACATCTCCCCTCCTTCGTTGTAGGAGTACTTGGCAGCCGTGTGTGCTTGTGCTGCTAAGCTGGCAATGGCGTACACGTCTCGCCCCTACCTAACGTACGTACGTGTTTGTGTTCTCGTATAGCCGGTGGTTGCATCCTGGACAGACTACTCCACAAACCAAGCCTGCTTCTAGAGGACGCTGAACACGTGAGCTCCATTTGCACTTCGCACGAGTGACACTGACCTTGTTGCACGTAATATTTCTGATTGAGACTTATTTTAAGAAGGAGGGAGTAAAATTTACCGAAGAAACTTCAGCGAATCGCACCCCGACTCCAACGATGCAAACCGGTACATGCATGCATGCACGCCTTTGGTCCCGATCGACGTCCCCATCGCGTCTGATCTCTTCCGACGTCCACCGTGCAGCGTCTTAATCGTGAGATCTCGGCGTGACAACTGCATTTGCACGGTGATCACGCGGTCTATGCTTGAACGTGTCAACACTCTCAAGAACACAGCACCCGGCCTCCAATCTATCTACTAGAAGAAAAAGAAAATTCGGCAACGGTTGAAACGTGAAGATCTTCCCCGCAGCCAGCCATGGACCGGTCTCTGTTTCTCCCACTGTGCGTACGTATGTGGGTGAAGACGGCGATGAGTACCTTCCCCCTCGTGTGGCTAGCGTCCTCGCCGAATCTTCCAGGATTTTCAGCCGGACAATCGGATCAGCGTCATTGAAAACACGTACCTGCTCTCTGGCCGGTGTGGGCTACGTCCGGCCGGTCGATAGATCGGCGGCTAGCGGCACAGGCCGCGCACCCGTCCAATGCACGCACGGTTCTGTTACGTCTCACGTCGGCACCGGTGCATGTCACATTTGCATGCACGCCCGTGAGCGAGTACGTGACATGATCGACGTGCCCGGATCTTTTTTCCAATATCGTGGGCGGGCGTGGCGGGCTCGGGCTCGGGCTCGCGCTGCCGCTATCCATCGGCCAGCCGCCTGACCCGCCGACTGATGGACAAGGCGGTGAATCCCGCCGCGGGTCAAGTCCGGCGAACCTGGCAGCCCGATCGAACCAGCCCAGTGGCCACCCACCCAGCCAACGACCGGACCCCCACCCGGCATGCCATGGGCGCCGGCGGTGGCCCCCACGCCGCCACGTTCCCCTGGTGACTAGCTGGCGTTTCCCGGCGGCGGGCCAGCTCCGGATGCATGATCCAAACCGAAACTCCCTGTCTGTCCCCTGGCCATGGCCCGCCGGCGTCACGCACACCTGATGGCCGATGGCCGATGGCCGCTCTATCCAATCCACCACGCCCTCCTCATGACTGGCTTTGATTCTCCTCGAGATTTGGGTGTCGACCGATCCGCTCTACACATGGATGGATGGGATCGTGGGACAGCTACAGCGTCGGCCTTGAATAGGTGCATGCATGCAACAGGCAGTAGTACAACGATTACCGGCAGTAAAATGTTTGTGAAAACCGCAAAAGGCAAGCAGTAATGTCCGCAGCATAATCTGCGGTCCAAAATTAGAGAGGGAAGAGGATGGGAAGGAGCGAGAGAGGAGAGTGGAGCGAGCTAGGGTTCGGTGAGAGGACGGATTTAGGTTTTTTGTGGGGACGACATGAGGTCAGTGGTGGGCCGGGCTAGCGTGGCGAACACGCCCGAGTGCGCCCATGCCTCCCTATATCTGCCTCATATTTGGGCTAGGTTTGAGGGGCGTCGGACAGCCTTGGCGTTTGAGGTCGGTTTAAGGCGCACAGGTTGGTCGGTCTTTTTTACCAATTAGTGATCGGTCTGCCCGCCTGGCCGTTTGAGACCGGTTTGAAGAGCCCAGTCGTAGATGCTCTAATAGTACAGTAGTTTATTTTCGGCAGAACATACGTCATGGTCGGAGCCCGAGCGGCTGCCAGAGCTCGACATGTCGCCGGAGTCATCGGATTCGATCAAAATTGAAGAGGGGAGAGGACGGGACGGAGCGAGAGAGGAGAGTGGAGTGAGCTAGAGTTTTGAGAGGGGGCGGATTGGGTTTTTTTTGTGGGGACGGTGTGGGGTCGGTGGTGGGCCGAGCTGACGCGCCTGAGGTCCATATTTGGACTGGGTATGAGGGGCATCAGACAGGCCGCCCGTTTGAGGCCGTTTTGAGGCCCCGGGTGATCGGTTTTTTTATCAGTCAGTCACCGGTTTGTCATCCGGACGTTTGAAACCAGTTTGAGTCGTGCGGTGTAGATGCTCTAAGAGTACAGTAGTTTATTTTCGGCAGAACCAACGTATGTGCGGTGTTGTACCCTGTACCTTTTCTTTCTTTCCCAAGCAAATGCACCAGTACTACATAATTGAAACCCGCACTTAATACTGCCGCCCCTACGACGCAGTAGTACCTGACCTGCTAGTCCATCTACAAATGTCGTACCCATAAATCAGGCTCCTTTCGGTGGACTGCCTTTGGAGGATCACGACGGAAGTACGTACTAGCTAGTAGACTGAAGCAGCCACCGGCCGGCGAACCATTTGCCGCCCGTACGTGCGTACAGCGCGTGGCCTGGCATCAGTGGTATCGCGATACGCGGTACGGGGATGGTACGTACGTACGTAGCAGCACGCGTGTACGCGAGACGTGACACGTATACGTACGTACCCGCGATGCCTTAACTCGGCAACGGTCCGCGCGATGATCTTCTTGTCCGAAGATCACATTGGGGAGTGGCCAGTCGTACTCATCTCCTGGTCATGGTTTTTTATTATACACTTCTAATCACGAATTTATAACTTTGCTTAGCGTAGCGGGCTTGACTATTCTACGCTGTTTAGTGCCGACAGGAGTTCCAAAAAAAGCACAATGGGCAACGCGATTTCCGTTCCAAAACAATGGGTTTATATAGAGGCAATCTCTGCAGCATTCTTCGTCTCATCTTCTACCTGGTGAAAATGTTCACGCGTGATATAGTAGTATAGTAAACAATGTGAAGTCAAAAGTCCGTCATGCTCGCCCGGCACCTGAGAACGAGGATTGTTCCGAGAAGCACGGTAGGCTCGCCCTGGCCTGTTCGACTTTTCTTCTCAGCAACCAAACCAACTGTTCCAACTAAACTGGAGTACTGTTACTACGACTACTTCTCCACAAACCAATCAATTCAATATATCCGACCATGACATTCCGGAAGATCGACACGGAATCAGATAGAATCAAGGACCTGGCCTAGACAGCCGCAGCATTCCACACGCCAATCTGCCAGTCCAATCTGAAAAATCTCTCCCTGATCATCTGCGTGTTATTTCTTCCAATTTAATCCAGTAGTGCATGTCAATTCACAGTGGCATGAACAGTAACATTATTGCATCACTAGTCGTCCCCAGTAGAGGCGGGCTATGGTGGTAGTGAGGGGAAGTTTCTTTCTCCTCCGGTTTTGGTGGTGACCATGCGTTCTTGTGGTGAAGTAGAGGTCTCGCTCGGTGGCCGTAGGTGTTGTAGTTGGTCTTCTAGCGGGTGGTGCGCTGCGGTGGTGGTCGTAACATCGTTGCTTCATCGGATGGATCGACGCGTGTGATCACATACATGGCATCATACGAACTTGTGTGGGCCATGGCTAGGGGATTGCTCATGACCGGCGGCGGTCACGGTGTCGTGTCCCCCAGTCCACTGAGATTGGTTGGGGATGCAGGCATGGTTGCCTCCTCCGGTTGAGGCGCTCACCGAAACTCGATAGCTGATGCCGGGCTAGGAGTAGATGAGGTGTCTCTGCCCGTCCTACCGTGGTTGGGTGCACTATGAAGTGTGAGGTGTCTCGCCATAGGGATGTGGGGTGGTGGTTTTGGATGGTGAGCTTCATAGTTGGCTTTCCGGCTGGCTCTATTGTAGCGGTCGTGACTTCACCTCTTAGCTTTGTGGGCGGCAAGTGGTGTAGTGGCGGGAGGCTCTGATATGCTCTAGCAATGTCCAGATCCAGTGGGGACGGGTTGGCCCTAATTGCGGCGGTGACTAGGACTTCTCTCGGTGGTGGTGGTGAGTATCCGAGCGAAATCTCGCGTTTCTGGCGCTGACGGCAGTGGTCCCGTGGGTGTCGCTTGCTTCCCGAAGACGTAGCCATGGGTCTTGCTAGTGCCAGGGCTCCGGGTGAAAACCTTTGTATGGTCAAACTCGACAGCGGCGAGGCTTTGCGTCGTCACCTCTTGGTGGCACTGTTGTGGAGCTCAGAAGTCTTGAGTCAGGCTGCGGAGAGGTGTCAGGTTTGTTCCAGGTCTATCTTGTATTCTTGTGACTTGCTTCATAAGGGGGGAGGGGAGGCACTCTAGCCATGTTGTATCGTTCAGCCGTGTATTTTGTTGTTTTGGGATATAAAACGGGGCCAAAGTTTGTTTCGAGTCATCCCCGGTCCACCCGTTATGCCTGCTCTTGACACGGGCATGGACGTGTTATTTTCTCCCTCCCTTGCTCCAATATGGTGGGATCGATGGTCGAGCTCGCGCTGCTCGTTGGTCCACTGACGGATGGGTGGATCCGGTGGTCAAGTCCGACGAGCGTGGCGAGCCCAAGTCTAGCTCAGAGAAAGCAAACCAACTGGCTGACGAGCCGAACTCCGAATCGAACTTAGCCCGTGTGAAACATTAGAAGTTAAAAAAAAGGTACAAGTGCATGTTTGTTCAACCAAAACTCAAGATACTAACAAAATATCAAAAAGCAAAAAAGTCTTAGAAAGTACTCCTACTAACATAGACTCTGCAATTTTTAATGCATATTACCCTAAAAAAATTAATGCTTATTTGATGCTCACCTGCTGCCTGTTGGACTTTTCTTCTCAGCAACCAACGGAACAATTCCCAAAAAACTGGAGTACTGTTACGAGTAGTGCTACCCCTCCATAATAAACCAATCAATTCAACATACCCGATCGACTTTGACGTTCGAGAAGATCAGCACAGAATCAGATAAAATCAAGGACCTGAACTGACCTAACAGCCGCAGCATTCCACACACACCAATCTGTCAATCCAGGGGATCTCTCCCTGATCTGCACGTTTTCTCCACACACAGTTACATGTCACGTCGACGATGACACGCCATTTGCAGCAACAGTTCTGCCTCACCGGTTCGCCGGATGGATCCGGCCCCGCGGTCAAGTCCGGCGAGCCTGGCGACCCCGAGTCCGGCCGCCCAGACCGAGCAAGCCAAGTGGCCAACGAACCCAACCCCGCACGCCGGCGGCCCCGCCCACGTTTCCCTCATGAACAGAACCGCCAGCGGGTGGCCGGCGTTTCCCGGCGGGCCATTTTCTGATGATCGATGCCCTGTCTGTCCAACCGACCGTCCCGTCGCCTGGCCCCGCGGTGTCACACGCACCTGATGGCTCGACCCCCACTGGCCTATCGACCTCCTCCCTTTCATGATCGAGACTTTGATTCTGCCCGAGATCTGGATGTCGACTAGACACATGGATCGTGGAACAGCGATTGCATTGGCATTTGCATAGTAGCTACACACACATGCATGTACGATTGATCGGTCGCGTGGAGATGCTCGTGACTTGCAACGAAGGTCACCGGCGTCTTCCATTTTGGACCACCGAGAACATCTACTATATTAAAATATTTGTCAGATGAAAACATATTTCTTTTGCGGGTATATATGAAAATGTATTTCATGATAAACCTAATTGCGGTATTGATATATCTCTATGTAACATGATCAAAACCAACAAAGTTTGGCTTTAAAAGAAAAAGGAAAGTATGTACATTTTGTCCCTCAAGTCTCACAATTAGTCCAATATCAGGTTAGAGAGGAAAACCAACCATGTGTTTTCGGTTTTCTCTCTCCTCCAGCTGCGTAATCTATTTGCGCTTGTCGCCGAGAAAAACCGGACACCTACCTACGCTGCCGTCGGCACCCTACCACCACCCAAACCATCAATATGTGCCATTAGCCGCATGCCACAAAACTATCTACCTGCCCAAACCTCCGGTGCACCGTTGCGTACCTCGCAGCGCACCGCCCCGCCACACCCGACCGCATCGCTCGGGCACACCCTCCTCACCCCTCCCCTCATCACTTCCCTCCACCGCATCCCTACTACGGTGAGCATCTCGGGTCACTCGGATCTGTCGAAGGCCGGGGCATCGTCAGACCCTACGTCGACACGAGGAACCGATGTTGGCCGTGCTCCTCCCGATGGTGGCAGATCCGTTCTGTCGATGTCCATGTTGATCAATGCTGATAAGCCCAAAGTGGGTCGCGCCACTGCCCCTCCCTTTGATCTGCAACACCGTCGGTGACACAAAGGTGAGAGCCGCTGCCCCTCCCCCTCCCTCGACTCGACCAACGAGGTCCCAGCTGGCGACAGGAACCCGCCGGCGTTGCCCTCACCTCCCCTTGTGTCTACTTCGTCGACGAACCCACCGGCCACCGCCGTTCGCATGCAGTGCACTTTCTGATTTTTGGACACAAGAAAATAGCTTCCACGTGGCCAATTTTCTGATCAAATCTAGGTTTGGATGAACTTTACCTGGTTCTGTGACTTCAAGGACCAAATATCATCCACAAATTCTTGAGGGATCGAATGTTAAATTTCGGCAAACTTACCGGATGGAAAACATACCTTCTCTCTTTAAAAAAAAAACTTTGCAGCACTTGCACATGGTTCTTGCAACATTGCTTAACGCAGAAACACGCAGATGTACTATGTACTTGAATCTCCCCACCCTTACATAGGCGGTACTACTACCCTGTAGGCTTGTACACAGTACACGTACACAACAAATTACTCCAGATGAGGTGTAGTCCCACAATAAACCGGGTACCTTTTGGCGGACTACCTTTAGAGCATGACGCCGGAATCAAGCAGCATCAAACTAGAGAATCGGCTGTACCCCGTACATACGTGCCTTTTTTTTTTGCATCGATCGACCAGTGAGACGCAGATACGGTACGTAGGAAGCAGTACGCTACGTACGCAAGACGCGACACCCGCCGTGCGCTCCACGGAGTACGTACGTGCCGCTCTCATAACTCGGGTCCGGCCCGTCCACGGGCATCAGTCAGTCCGTGCGATCTTCTCCGACTTTTCCTTCTTCCCCGAAGATCACAGTGGGCCAGTACCCACTCTAATGCTAGTGGTCATGAGTTCATACAGTTCCGATCAGAACTTTATGACTCTGCTTCCCGTAGAGATCTCGACATTTCTCCGCTAGCTGTTTAATGCCCGAGCAGGAGTTAATGCTACCTTTTACCTGCTGCCGGTGCCCTATCTCTGAATTCCAACAGTTTAATCAGTTCAACATTTTTTACTCACCAGGTGAAACGTTTACCAGTGATAAACAATCTTAGATAAACTGATTAGTAAACAATATGAAGTCAAGTCCAGGAATGCCCACCCAGCTGCGCAGGACCTCTTGGACTTTTCTTCTTCGTGCAAACCAACGGAACTACTATTCCAACAAAACAACTGCTGCAACAACTTGTCCACAACTCAAATCAAAGATAACACATACACACACACATACATATCCGACTTTGACATTCCACGAGACAAGACACAGAATCAGATAAAATCAGCACCCGGCCATATCTTCTCCCTGATCCGCATGTTTATTCCCAGTTTAATCCATCCGGCCAGCCACATGGTGGCCACATACAGCGCTCCCACACCTCACCTCACATCACCTTGTGCGGAAGCAGAATCTGGCACCAGGTAAGCAGATCTCCGGGAGATCCTCCCACAGTGCCCCCATTCATTACCATATATGCTCCGGCCTTTGGACTTTTTCAGTTTTTTTATACGCCGCGTATAACAACAGCTCACCTAAGACAACCCACAGCCATTTGTATATGTACAATGACGAGATACGCACGTACGATCGAGATTGTGTGTCTCCTATTATACTGCCTCGTCGACATCATCAATAGCATCAGAGCAAGCAATTAACAATCAATCATGGAAGATTGTATCGCGTGGCAGACAAAGCATGATTAGGGGCAGACAGACACATGTATGAACAGCCGTGAGCATGTGGAGATTGATTAAGGAGATGGGAACCAGACGATGATGGTTAATTGGTGATTCATGCCAAAAGAGTAGTTCTGATTATGAAACTGTCAACATGTTGCTCTGATCTGATGCCATTTCGACATGTAGCCAAGAGGGGAAAGATCTCTGAACATCATTCATTCAGAAGATTTCCTTTCTTTGGGCAGAACGAATACTCTGTTTCGGTTTGTTCTTGGCATCTCTGAAGAAGCAGAGCACACAAGGGGACGAACTAACATCCTAATCTAAATCATCATAATCATCTCCTAGGACCCCAAAAAGTTAAGGTGTTGTTTGAGGCGGGCAGCGAGCGGCGGATCTATGTCCATGGGAAAGAACACCGAAGAAAAAAGAATTGGAAAATCCTGCTCTACTTAAGAATTAATCATCCTTCTCCGTCGAGGCTTGGAGGGTTGATCACCGGATGCGGTTGCAGAGGCGGGAGACGTCGGAGGGGCGGACGGGCTTGAGGAGGAAGTCCTCGGCGCCCTCCTCGAGGCAGCGGGTGATGCGGTTGGGCACGTTCTCCGACGACATGATCACCACGGGGATCTCGCGGAGCTCCGACGACTCCTTGACGCGCTTCAGCAGCTCGTACCCGGTCATGCCGGGCATCCAGTAGTCGGTGATGATCATGTTCACGTCCGTGATGAGCCCCAGGCCCAGCAGCTCCAAAGCCCGCGTCGCAGAGTCCACGGTGGTCACTGCAGCATAGAACAAGGCAGGTTAGAACATGTGCTAGGAGGATGGATCGAGTAGCCGTCCAATTTCTTGATGAATCGCCGGAGCGCGGCTCGATTGGATTGATTCGATTTCTCACCTCTGTATTTTGAGCTGCGGAGGATCTTGGCGATGACGGCGCGGTCGACGACGCTGTCGTCGACGGCGAGCACGTGGAGCTCGGCCTGGACCTGGACCTGGACGACGACCTCGTCGGCGTCGGTCATCAGCGGCACCACCTTGCGGTCGCCGGCGGCGGCGGGCTTCGGGGAGGGCGCCACCTTGGCGGCCATGGCGGCCGGCAGGGTCATGGCCGGAGCCTGGGTGGGAGCAGCCGCGGCCATCAGTCGATCGAACTCGCCGGAGCAGGAGCAGCAGCAGCAGTGATATTGAACGGCGAAGAACTCCTCTGAACTCTTCTTCTCGGCTTGGATGTGTTGATGCGTTTGGGTGTGTGTTGGTTGGGTTGGCCGCGACGCGCGGCGGTATATATACAGGGGCGGGGGGAAGCGGAAAATAAATGCGGGGGAAATCCTGCGAGATCTCGAAAGGGATCCTAGGCTCGCGGATCGAGTGAAACCCAGCCCCCGGTGGGGCCCGGGCCCGATCCGGCCGCGGATCCGCGGGCCCCGCGGCCCAGCCCGGGAGATCCCCGCCGGGATTTTCCTGCCGAGCCCCTCGCTTTCGCTCCCTCCGTCACCTCCTCGATCGCTCACGCACACCGTATGCTGTTTGCGTATCTTCTCTTGGCCTTTTTCTTTTCTTCTCTCTCCGTTGGGGTGTGGGCAAGTGGGGAGGTCACCCTGTGCATTTCAAAACCGAACCAAAAAACCATACCGAAAATAAACTGAACCGAACCGATTTTATGGTTTTTATGGTTTCTGGTTTCGGTATGGTATGAACTTTTCATACCGATTTAAACTTTGGTTTTTATGGTATATACCGAAAAACCGAACGGTTAACCGAATAAACTGAAGTAAAAATAAATTTATATTTCTTGAGATGAACAATCATACAAGTTGTCATTTTTCTTGTACATGAGTCAAATTCACTAATAAGCATGTAAAATTTTCTTGTAACATAGTCACTTTTCTCTTTTTAAAATGCTAAGCACGTCGATAACCATCAACAGATGAATTAATGCATGCATATATACTTATATATATAGTCATATACTATTTGTGTAAAATAGTATGTGTTTTGAGTCATAAATTTGCAAATTATTATTACATCATTTTCAAATTCACGTCAACTTTGGTTTTTATGGTATATACCGAAACCATACCGAAATAATTTGGTATATACCGAAACCGAACCGTATTTTAATTTCATACCGTATTTACCAAAGTATTAATACCGTACAAACCGAAAAACCGTATAAACTGAACCATGTAAACCGAATAAACCGAACGCACAGGGTGATGGGGAGGAGATGAGATTTGCGTGCATGGGGCACGCACAAACTGCATCACTCTTTTTTAAGTTTTTCTTTCTGCTATACTATATCCGGCTAGCAACTGAGGATTTGATTTGGTCTTTCCGGGCGGCAGCAGGTGATCCGTACCGGGCGGGCCTCAAGGATTTGCTTGAAAATTGTGGATCTTTTTTGGGTGAGCGGCGGCAGGATACGGATTGATTTCGGAGATTCACCGGTGATTCGTGAGATCATCGGTTTGGTTTGGTTTCCTTCCGTGCGTGGAAGGGTCACTTGCCCCTTCGATACGAGGAGCCCGAGACTCTCCCTCCCTCCCCTTGCATCACAGCTGTTGGTGATCGATCTCATCTCACCTCACACGCGATCTCTTTCTCCCTCCCGTTCACTTCCGAGCCCAGCCCACGTACGTAACGCACCATCAACGTCGTGGCCCGCGTGCGTGCGTGCATGGCAGGATCTCCGGATTTCATTCGGATCGGTCCACCTCCGCACCGCGATCGCTCGGGCGGGACGGGCCATGTACGCACGCCGGGCGCCACCGACCGGTCGCTCGCTCGTATCGCATCGCGTGATCTTCCACCGGCGGGAGGGAAGGAAGGGGACCAACAAGGGCAGGCGAGCGACCCGGCCCGTACGCGTCCACGCGTCCCATGATACGCTGCAGAGATCGGGTGCGCGGATCGACTCACGACGATATCGACCGGACGGACGGACGTCGGTGGCGTGGCGTCGACTAGAGTGCTACCCGTACGGCTCCTAGGCAGCGGCGGTTGATGGTAGGGGTTCAGAGTGAGTGAATGTCCATGGCAGAGTACGTACCGCCAGATTTGGATTTCGGATGCTGCTGTACTGGAAAAGGTGATCGCAGAATCGGTTGCGGCAGGCCGTGCGTCCGCCGAATGAATGAATGCTCGTGACGTAGTGCGTACCGGATACAGGAACCTTCCTCCCTACGCAAAATCGTGATCTGCATCCCGCATTCGTGGATGCAGATCTTTCTGTTTTCCGCAAGAGGAGACGTAGGCACGATCTGATCAACCAGTGGACTACCTTTCTGGTGCGTATTGCTTTTGCGATGAGATCGTATTAACTTCGCCGTTTCAACTAAAACTACTTTTCTCTTCTTCTTTTTTTGCGAAGTGACTTTTCTATCTTTGTCATGGAGCAAATGTTAAGAGCTATAGCTATTTCTTCAGTACTTTCTCTGTCTCACATGAACTGTCGCTCAAACACAGGGATGTAAACTGGTTCCCGTTTAAAGTCCACTCATGGTACAACAGTTCAAAAGAGTTTTTTTAATTTGGGGAAAATGAATTAGCAAGCTAGCAAAAACTAACTAGATGGGACTTGCGGATGCCATTTATTTGCCACTTACATCAAACGGACGTATCTAACCGTATTTCAGTTGAGTAAAATTTGGTCTACTCGAGAAACGAGCAAGAGTGCAAGACAAAAAAGTTACCATATCTTCCCTGCATGACAATATTTCCGACTACGTTCATCAAGTCATAGAGAGCGGCGTAATGCTTTCCTACATGCGAATTTTGTACCCGTAGGACAAATTACACAGCGCAACACAAATAATGAAGGCAAATTCGATACCTAGAATAAGGAACAGACCGGTGAACTCTCTTTCTTTTTCTTTGCTAATGCATAGTCCTCGGATAAAATACCACAAGCGACAACGATAAACACGATAAAAATAAAATTACTTTTTTTATCAAATGTCACATATTAATGCCTATAAATACTTTGTGTACCATGTTTATAGACCGGAGATATAATTACTGTATTCACTTTGATAGGAGTATAGGACACCATATAAAATAGTGGGAATATAAATCATCCAAAGCACAATCCATTCTATTAACTAAGTGGCATTTAATTCTAGCACATCTAATTTATCAACATCGCAACAACCTGCAGAAAATTACATATTTCCGACTAAGTGACATTTAATTCTAGCACATCTAATTCATTTGGTGTACTCGAGAAACGAGCAAGAGTGCAAGACAAAAGAGTTACCATGTCTTCCCTGCATGACTATATTTCCGACTACGTTCATGAAGGCAAAGAGGGCGGCGTAATGCCTTCCTACATGCGAAATTTGTACCCGTAGGACAGATTACACAGCGCAACACAAATAATAAAGGCAAATTTGATACTTGCCTAGAATAAGGATCAGACCAGTGAACTCTCTTTCTTTTTCTTTGGTAATACATAGTCCTCGGATAAAATACCACAAGCGACAATGATAAACACAATAAGAATAAAATTAGTTTTTATCTGCTGTCACACATTAATGCCTATAAATACTTCGTGTGCCGTGTTTCTAGACCGGAGATATAATTATTGTATTCACTTTCATAGGGCACCATATAATTTAGTGGGAATTTAAACCATCCAAAGCACAATCCAGTCTATTAACTAAGTGGCATTTAGTTCAAGAACATCTAATTTATCAACATCGCAAGAACCTGGAGAAAATTACATATTTTAGTACATGTGAGTAAGAAAAGGTAGTGTTGCCATATTAGTGCTATGTAACCTTCACGATTTGAAAAGATATATTCCTCGAAAAACCTATGAGCGCCCCTTTTAATAAATGTGAATGGAAGAGAAAATGTTTGAAAGTTTCTTACTTGCGCGAAGTCACTACAATTTGAATGTGCTAGTGTACATAGTCGATCGACAAATCGATAACAAAAGCAGGCTGTATTTCTATATAACAAATTAGTTCTCCGACGAGATAAATATTACTCAACCTGTAGGAATGTGGTGTTTTATGAGAAAACATGTTTTTTTTCACATATATGAACATTGGATTTTTTTCACATATATGAACATTGGATCTATAGTTCTATGTGCCGGCTAAGATTTAGCTATTTCTCAGGTGGCTAGCAATTCCATAGCTTTATTACTTCATGATGTCTATTTTTATATTTGAAAATAAAAATAATAATCCTATTTTTTTCATTATCGTTTAAGGGGTTTGGTTTAAAATTGGATACCTTTATATTTGAAATGAGCTGAAATTTGGAGCGAACATCACGCACCAAAGCATCTTCTATGCAAAAAAAGTCAGAATTTTGTGTATTTTTCAATTATTTTTTTGAATTTACTATTCATGGCGGGAGGAGATGATCTCGGGAGCAAAATAACTGCACTCCCTAATAGGTCCCTAAGAAAAGAAATACTCTTCCGTTCCTTAACGTAGTGCATTTAGATTTTTCAAAAAGTCAAACCTCACAAAATTTGATCAAGTTTGTGGAGAAAACATTTACATCTAGAATGCCACATATATAGCATTAGGTTCATCTTAAGACGTAGTTTCATATTTTACGTATCTGGTATTGTAGTTATAAATAGTTTTCTCTATAAACTTGGTCAGTTTTTACTAACTTTGACTTCTCAAAAAATTATGCTCACTACATTATGGAATAAAGGGAGTATCAGAATTTTCTTGTTCCAAACCTATGCGATTGTGAAAAATTTATGTCCAACAGTCTGATAAGTGGAGTGGCGCCCAGCCGGATATCCTCCCAGAATATAACATGAGAACCATGGATAACGTGCTAAACTAGAAATTCCTTGGCTTTCATCCCCGATACAAAAAAAAGTGAATCAACGAGGTTTTCAATTGGATTTGAGAAATGGTTTTTGAACTCACGGACATTTTTAGGCCGGCATAACATATTTCACCTAGGTAGCCAATTTTTTTTGATCCATCATCACACTGCTAGAAAAATCAAGATCTAAAGTTGTTCAACATCTGCATGACTCATTTAGGCAAGCGGAAGAATGACAACATTTACAAATCTATATTGCTTAGAACGTAATTTATCAAAAACAACCGCCCTCATAAGACGAGAGTTTGGGCTTCCAAATGGCTAGAAGTTTCTTAAGTCTCTCTTCCACATGTTTTCACTTAGTGAAAGTTGGACGCCAATAGTGAATCGAAGTACCTAGGTACCAAACTGGAAACTTCCTGAGCTGGCAGCCGAAAATGTCAGCATACTCAATCAGATGCCGATTGAGTGGCCTCACCAAAGCAGAAAGACCCACTCTTATTAAAAGTAATTTCAAGACCAGAAAGCTCCTCGTAGGCACATAATTTGATATTAAGGTTTTTTTTTGCCTTAATTTCAAGGATTGCTAGCTGAACTCAAATTCGTAAGAAACTGAAACCTGGAGTCAAAACAAAAATGATGGGGTATCCGCTCCACGCGATTGACCAGCTAGCTAGCCAGCAGATGTATGTATACTTGAATATCTGCAGGAAATCTCAAACCGTACTGTCATCAACCGACCGGTAGTTTTTTCCTGCCTTTTTTCTCTTGTTTTTCCCTGCTGAGATGAGAATATCTCTTAGCAGAAACGGTCACCGTCCTCTTCATTTTTGCTCTTGTTTTTCGTTGACAGAGAATATGTTTTTCTCTTTTTCTCCGGGCGCGCGCATCTCTCTCGTTGCCGACCGCTGCGGCTTGTGGGTGCGTAGCGTACGTCAACCACGAACTGACGTATACAAATCTGATCGGATTCCTGCGTCGTAGAAACTTCTCACCCGTATCGTTGAAAACCAAGCCAAAGCCCAACCACCGGCCCTGTTTGGATACTCTAACTTAGTTAGAGGTTAGAGTTAGTTTCTAACTTGTGTCTAACCATGAACTAACTCTAACTTTGGTGGTGTTTGGATGAGAGGGTTAGATTGACAATAAATATACTTTCTCAATCATTTGGCCATCTTTTCAGCCGGATTTGTTGTGGTCGGCTCTTGTGTGGCCTCCTCCCGCTCAGAAATGACATAAACAAATTATCTTTACAAATCAAGGATCAAAAACATGATAAATTTTATTTTGTCCATACAAAACATTATGGTCAATTTGCAACGATGTATCTCAAATTTGGGTATATGATCCTTCCATTAAAAAATCATTGTAGCACGGCACAAAGTTAGTATATAAGCAGTTATTAACGTAGACTCCGGACGGATTCAATCCAAAAATCATGTAAATAACCTGTACTGAATAATTCGCATTGCATGAGAGACGACTATCTTGTGCAAAAAAAATCAGTGGACGGAGAAGCAACACACATGCAAATAAACAGAGATTGCTCACAGTAAAAAACTAGGGAGTGCCTAGTTTCCAGCCATCTGTTTTTCAATTTGGACTAAAAACCGATAGACTAAAAAAGGAAATAAATGCAACAAGTAATGACTAAATGAGAAAAAAGAAATCTAAGAAAAAAGTACAGTTGATATAATTCTATCAGCTAAAAGGACTAAGTTTGCATCTGCAATAGGAAAAACTGAATTTATACACAAACCAAAGTTCAGTGTGTCGTTCTAGTCGTTTGACCAATATCATACCAACTGAAAATAATAAGCTGAATGGAAACTAAACTAGTTAGAATAATAAGTGACACTTAGGAGTACTGATGACTAAAAACTGAAAATAATCTAGCAAAAAAAACATTGCAAAAAACTGAGAAACCGAAAACTGATACTTAGGAATAAGTACTCCAGATTTTATTTTGTTCATACAAATGAGACGTCTCACTTAAACGTACAAGTCCTCAATCAAGCTTAAAAAAATCACATTCCATGAAACAGAGCATGAGCTAACTCTTCGCGGAAGTCATTCATGTTGGTATCTTCAACAAGAGGTTCGTCTTCTGGCCATGCAGATGCAGCAAAACTAGGCATTGGATTATAGTTTTCATCCGCATCACATGCATCAAATTCCCTATCTGGAATTCTGCTCTCTCGAATGAAATTATGAAGAGCCATACAAGCAACAATAATTCTAGTTTGCTTGTCCTCTGGAAATTTTGGCATGTTCAACAAAATCCTAAATTTCATCTTCAACACTCCAAAGGATCGCTCAACGACATTCCTAACTTTGGCATGTGCATGGTTGAAGGTTTCTTTCATACCTTGTGGCGGCGGGCCGTTTTGCCATTGCTCCACATGGTACCTTGTACATCTGTATGGTGAAAGGTAGCCCGGACGGTTTGGGTACCCCGCATCAACCACATAATACTTTCCTACATATTGTCAAAGGCACACAATGAGAATAAGATGAACAAGTGTAATTGGATAAATATTAGTGCAAGACGGTTCAAGTAGCAAACCTGGTGGTGGATGTGGAAATTTGTGACGATGAGTAGTTATGGCATCTTTGAAAACTCTCATGTCGTGTGCTGAACCAGGCCATCCCGACATCACAAATGTAAATCTCATGTCGAAATCACAGACAGCAAGCACATGCTGACTGGTTTCATTGTGCCTGTTCAAGTATTGAACCCTCTTACTCTTATCCACCACAACCTTCACATGTGTCCCATCTATAGCTCCTATGCAGTCATTGAAGTGTGGCCAGAATGCTGGATTTTCTAAGTTTGGGTGCACCTCTGCAAATGTTGGGTCCTTGGGTACAATTATGTCATGTGCTAACCTAAGGAGACATGCCAAAACTCTGTTAAATGTCCTACTTACTGTCTCCATAGACCTCCTAAAACGGTTCTCAGCCTGTCTAACTGACTGTGGTGATCCAACAATCCATAAAAACATAGCTAGAGCCTCTACAGATGTCATTTTTCTACTGGACTTCAACCCATATGATTGCACCAAAGTATTATGTAGCCTGTTAAACAAAGGTCTCTCAACCCTAAACATGTTGTAGCATTGGGTATCTCGGGCTAGTGTCTCCTGCACCCAATCCAAACCAGAATATCCACTGACCCTCCTAGGTAGTTTCACAAAGTAGTTATCAGAGTACATACCCAAGATAGGAACCAACTGCGAGATTAAATTTCCGGACTGCACCAAATTGTTGCGGCATATGGATATGATCTCATCCTCACTTGTGCTACCTCCATCATATTCTTCCTCCGTCATGGGGCCATGATCGTCTTCCTGCTTAAACACATGTACCAAATTGTCAGCACATAGCATACTACTTGAAGGAGTGTAAGCAAACAAAAATAATTCAGCCCGCATATAAATTAATTCGGCCCGCATATAATATAAAATAGGGTCACCAAATAAAATTAATTCTGCTCGCACGTAACATAGATAATACTTCAACACCTCACAAACACATGATAGGTTCGACATACATCAACTAAATAGGTTCAACATACAGCAATGTAAATAGGTCCAACATTTTAACGCACACATTCCCAAGCAACTATTCAGCCACAGAAGAACTACTCCAAATTGTTGTCCCTGCACCATTTCTTGAAGTAACCCAACCTAAGCTAGTGTGTTAATAGGCCACAGAAGAACTCCCTTTGGTACTCCGTTTCGAACATCTTGGACAGAGCATAGACATTGTCAATTGTTTGCTCAATGCCACACTCAAACGCTAGCTCCTGACACCTCTTCACAGAAAATGCAGCCTTCTCATTTGCACGTTTCTGCATTTGCTTAGTGTTGGCTGCGACAGACTCCTTGAAGGTACTAGCTATGTCCTTCACAATCTTCACCATTGGGCTCTTGCTCTTCTGCAATGGACTAGTCAAAGTGCTCGAAGTGCTTGTTGACCTCTTGCATCTCTGGCTCCTCTGGTTGCTTGTAGGTGTTCCTTGAAACTCCTCCTCTTCCTCTCCTGCACCTAAATCTTGCCCTTGATTCTGACCGTAATCATCTCCAGGCACAAAGGCTGTGCTTCCATCCACAGTGTAACCTCTGAACAATTGATCAAGCAACTCCTCGTTTGCTGGAGGACCCCACTGCAACTTCCGTAGGTATGGTTTCTTCTGCAGGATAGTCAACAAATAAACTAGTTATGATATTATTATTTTTGCGAAAGAAACTATTTAAGATATGAGAGCACACTTCAAAATTCAAGTAACTAGCTTTAGAGAAAAGTCTACCTCTGTGTGTGTTATCCAGAACTCAGAGTCGGCATCAATGGTTCCATCTGGTTTCCTCCCCAACCCTGTATGCACTTGCATGTATCGCCAGAAAGTGTAAGTGTTTTTGAGTACGACTATCTGGTTCTTCACCTGCAAACGGCTATATGCCAACCCCCTTCTAGCAAGTAAGCCGTCGATAATGGCTTGGTACCCTTCACCACTCATCACTGTACCATTATATGTTCCTGCTTCACATCGCTGAATGCACAATTCTAACAAGCAAGCACTATTAGCATCATTCCAGTGGGCTCGATTGCTTTGGCTCACCAGGGGACCTCCGGAGCTCGCTAACTCCTCCACATCGTCCTCCAATTCTTCATCACCATTGTCATAGGGAGTGCCGGAGCCGGATGCTTGCCCACGGAGGGCACTCCGCGGCGCCCGGGGAGGCGGTATGCGATAGCCGCCACCACTGCCACGACTCGTCGTGCCGGTGCGCTGGTTACGGCGGCCGGGTGCCGCGGCGGCCGAGTTGGCTCGCTGCCGAACGACGCTGCCTGCTCCGCGACCGGCACCCGCTGACGAGGAGCCGCCGCCTGCCCCCATGGACGACCCGCTGAGGAACATGCCACCATTTCCTCCTCCGCGACCGGCTGCCGCTGTCGAGGAGCCGCCAAAGTTCAGTTGCCGAACGAAGGATGGCGATGGATTCGCCCATCCATCTCCTGCTCCAGCACGTGGTGGGCGATAGTGAGGGAGCCCGGAGCCCCTGCCGCGCCCAGGGAGGAGCTGCTCGTCGTTGCTCTGAAGGAAAGCTCCATACAACCCAAGCCCCGGGAACCCTTCCGACGGCGAAGCTTGTGAGTTGAGGTCGAGATCGGCGTGCGGAACTGGGCAGCTTGCAGAGGGCTGTGAACCCCACCCTTCGAGGCCGTCGCCATCCATGGCAGGTTGGGCGACCGGTGCGGCGGCCGCCGGAGTGCGCGCCTGGGGGCGCCGCTGTTGGACGGGAACGGGAGGAGCGGAAGGGCAGAGGCAGGGGGCGGAGGGGCGGAGGATGGGGGCGGAGGGCGGAGGGCGGAGAATGGGGCCGGAGGGCGGAGGGCGGAGGGCGGAGGACGGGGGCGGAGGGCGGAGCCGAAGGGCGGAGGACGGGGGCGGACGGCGGGGAGCGAACGGCAGTGACGGGAGCGAGATGCGACGGGAGCGAGATGCGAGGGGAGCGAGAAGGGATGCGGGAGCGATGCGATCCAGATGCGGGGAGCAATGATTTTTTTACTGGGATCCACCGCATCTAACCCCAATAAGCAGCTCCCCACCGGGTTGGTTTTTTTTGCTGGGTTAGATGCAAATAACCCTACTCTAACCCACCCGTTTGAATATTTTAGGGTTATTTCTGCCTCAACTAACCCATACTAACTCTAACCCCCTTATCCAAACAGGGCCACCGTCTAGATGTAAACCTGCATTGACCTTGCGCTCTTTTTCCTTCTCCAGACCAGTCAGGTGTAGAGCTGCCTTTCTTAGTCAAAGGTTAAAGAAGAATAACGGAACGGAAAACATAAGCTTAGAATGATATGATTAGGCGGCATAAAATAATTTGGCCTGGCCAATCAGTGGAGCCCACTGTTCTGTGTGCGCGCATCTCGCTCACATGGGACGGGGATCATGCTCTGCTCTGTGTGGCCATATGAGCTGCGATGCAGGTGTTTTTTACTTCAAAAAATTGGGCATCGCTGCACGCGGCACGCAGCTTCCGGCGACACCCAAATCTCTTTGCCCGATCCATTTGGTCAGTACGTTCGGTACGGGACTAGTACACGCCAGATCGTGAGCAGAATGCTACTGTGATTAAACATGGGACGGGCGCACAGGAGGATATCTGTGTTGACGCCGGTGATGATATCATCAGGTAGGTATATTCAGGATGGCCATGATCTTAGGCATGTGGAGGTACGTGCAGTCCTCCAGCCTTGTCATCTGCGGAGGAAAGATAAAATAAACCGGAAGAATGCTACTACCCCTATACCGTTCTACTGTTCTAGGTACTAGGCTGTATCTTGTGCTGGCCATCTGAACTCAAACTGTATGGAAATGTAAAAGATGAACATTGTGCTTGTGATGGTCATGGGCGACAGCTGCTGCAGCCAAATCTATCGCTGTGTACAAATAGATTCGTGGTCGATGTGAACGTCGCGTACGTTTGGCCACCCCGTCTAGAAGGGCACGCAATGCACACCATGCATCACTTTCTAGCTAGTTTCCACGTTCATTTTCCTGTCTCGGATGCTCAAGATCCTTGGCCCTGTGGTAGCACGTGTAAAGTTGCAACTTGCTGTACTGCGTCGCCTCCAAGGACAAGCTAGACGACTTTCTCCCAGAGGCAAAGGCATTCACTCGCTCACACGCACGCACGCTGCCTTGCCGGTTTTGGAAGTCGAGAACCACATTCCGCTTTCCCCTGTGCTATAGCCATAGGCCAAAGCTTTTAGCCGGCTAGACCCCCCCCCCCCCCCCCCCCCCCAACGATCGGCCCCCCCTCAAAGAAATACAGTAGGTTCCAGTACTAATACGTGCATGTGTACGCGCTAATGGCCAGAGATTACTGCCTAATTAGTCTCGTAGTTTTGCACGCACCAAAGCCCAGGATCCAACAAAAATAGCCCATCTAACTGATGCCCACGTATATAAACGATAGATCAAGGACTCCTGGTCGTTCGTTAGGTCCGTTAAGTTCTTGCCTCACGAACAGATCGATAGATCCATCTATCTCGCCGTCGCCGCCAGGACGCTAGGACGTCTGCCGCCGGCCCCAAGTCGCTGACCATGGACTTGATTGCTGGCTTGTCGAGGCAGCCGAGTACCCCGCGAATACGGCGGCTGCCGCTGATCGTCCTTGGTCGCTTGCGTACGCCCACACACAACCAAATAATTAGGCAAGGTACATACACAGTATTATACTATATATACAGAAGTTTTGCTAGTATGATCTAACCCCGTTTGCTTTTGTTCGGCTGTATACTTTGTTAGTTGGAAAACGAAGGTAGTCTCAAATTTATGCGCCGATTATTTTTGATCTAGACATTGGTAATAGTGATAGTAAAGCTATATTTTTCTTTAAAAAAATCCAAACAAAGTATGTCCAGTTTTAAATATTTTTTTTCAAAAACTAGTATGAGTCTAAGTATTTGAGATGATTTGATATTACCTATAATATTTCCAAACATATGTTATACACTACTTCTGATCGATATATCGTACTGTAGTACTATACTTTTGATCGTCATCACTTGCCCCCCCTATGTCCAAATCCTGGCTCCGCCCCTGGACGTACGGCCGCTCGTGAGGAACGAGCACGCAACACTTGAACGGATCACGGACAAGGACAAGTCGGAGTTATTCTGGTGTAGTATCGCGGCAACATGCATGTCAAGTACAAAGCACACAGTAGTCAGTAGAAAAAGCGGTTTGGTGACAGACGGGAAATCGTATCGTATCCATTGCTGGCATAGGAGGAGCCTCGTTCGGCTCGACGATCCCCCGTGCGCACACGAGCAAGGCGATGACTACAGATACGCTGAGCTGGGAGTGAAGGGGCTGCCAAGTTGCCATGGAAAGCGAGAAAGATTCCCTCCCTCCCTAGCGGGGCGCGACGCCCGGTACGAGACCGGCGATGTTTGCCGGAGGAGGATCGGATCAGAACAGCATAATCGTGCTCGTGGTGCGCAGGTAGTAGCGCTTTGGAGGCTGAGGATGCCTGCGTAGCAGGTCTGTGCTTCCGGCCGGCCAGAGCGTCCAGCCTTGATGATAGACCACGCAGCGCGGGCGCCGCATGGCACGGACGAGCGGGGCGGCGCGGCGCCGTCACGGGCGTGTCGGCATGGCCGCCGACGCCGGCCAGACGCGGGCCTGACCCGCCGACCGGAATCACCGATCTAACAATCCTCGGTTTTACACCGCCACCGTTCGTCTTGTTCGGCAACAAGGTTCATCGGGTGACACAAGGAAAAATCACGTGCGTACGATACCGATACGGCCTACTGGCTGGCTACAGTAGCTAGTAGAGCCTACGCATGCTACGTACTGTCACGGGCCGGTCGCTTCCAGATTTCCGGTGCGGAGATAGCCAGATCGGCGATGATTTCGACCGGACGTCCCTGGCCTGGATACCAGCGGCAGGCAGCGGCGGTCGATCGATCGTACCGTGAGTGATCGAGTAAATGCCCATTGGGCACACTGTCACTGGCAGCAGTACCACCGGATTCTGTTGATGCGGTGGTGCTCCGGAAAGGCGGATCCACCGGAGAATCCGGTGCGGCAGGCCGCGCACTCGCGTCGCGTCGCGTCACGACGTGAATGCTGCCCATGCACGTACTACTACCTCCGTCCTGGTTTATAGGTCCCCTTTATAGTTTGTGCCAAATTTTGATTAAAGATTTAACTAACAAAATAATAATGCAGGTCAAGAAAAATTATTTTATTGGATTCGTATTTGAACATAGTTTAAAAAATAATAATATTTAATGACATGCGTGAATATTTTGTTAGTTTAATCTACGGTCAAAATTTGGCACGAAATATAATGGGACCAATAAACCCGGACGAAGGTAGTACGTACTAGCACCAGCTGCAGAAAGCATTGCCGGCTAAACTGAAATGACGATCACAGCCCCCTTAACTAATTTACGACCTCCACATGGCCGTGTCGGCTAATTTATTTATTTTTGAAACCAGGTGTCGGCTAATTTTCTAGTAGTAACTCTCTGCTACTCTTGAGCCGTTTGCGCTTGTTGAATATATGGTTTGTACATGTCTATTGTATAGTCTGGCCCATCTCCTAGTCTTTGTATAGTTGAGGTTGTGGCCCACTTTGTACTTTATGTATACGTGCGCTTTGCACCGATCAATACATCGTGAAGCATTGCCAAAACATCGTTTCCAACATGGTATCATACCTACGATCCTAACCCTAACCCGTGCCGCCGCCGCCGCGATCCCATCGCCGCCGCCGCCGCCGCCACCACCCGCCGCCGCCACCACCTCGCGCCGCCGCCGCCGCCGCGTCCCTACGCCGCCGCGTCCCTACGCCGCCGCGCCGCCGCCTTGGTCAGCCGCCGCCGCCCGCGCTTCTGCCAGCCCCTGCCGCGCCGCTCCACGCCGCGCCGCCATCTCTCCCATCGCGCCGCCCCCCGCGCCGCGCCTCCTACTCCCCTGCCGCGTCGCCGCTACCCGCGCCGCCGCCCTAACCCACTTCGGCCATGGCCTCCCCCGGCTCCACCGGCACCTCCCGCAGCCGCCGCATCAACCCGTTCGAGGGTCCCGACCCGGTCGTCATCCGCGACCTCAACATCCTCGCCCGGGTTCCCGTCGTCCTCGACCACCTCACCTCCACGTACTATGCTTGGAAGACGTACTTCTCTCTTGTGTTTCGTGAGTACAATCTCCGGGATCACATCGATGGCTCCATGGACTCCCGCTTCATGGCGGACGATGAGGAGTGGACGGCCATCGACGCCACCCTCATCCGTTGGTTCTACACCACCATCTCGAAGGACCTCTTCCACACGGTGGTCTCCGCCGACGACGACGCTCACGCCGTTTGGACCAAGCTTAACGGCCTCTTCACCGACAACGCGCTCCAACGCAAGGTCTTCCTGCACGGCGAGTTTTTTGGGTGCCGGCAGCTTGAGTCGTCTGTTGACGATTATTGCAATGCGCCTCAAGAAGCTCGTTGACGAGCTCCGTGACCTCGGCGAGAAGGTCTCCGATGAGCTTCTCCTCAGCACCCTCATCGCCGGCCTGAACGACGACTTCGGGAACGCCGCCTCCAACATCCCCCTCATCACCAATCCGACCTTCCCCAAGATCGTCGCGTACCTGAAACTGGAGGAAAGGCGGATGCGGATGTCACGCACACGGCCCTCACCGCCGGTACCCGTGGCGGTGCGCCACCCACCGCCCCGGCCCCACCACCGCGGCCCGGCGCGGGCCCTTTCCAGGGGCCGCCGCCGCCCGGGTTCCCCTACCCGATGCCGCCGCAGGCCCCTCCGCCCCCCGCCGAGCAGCAGCAGCGCCGGGGCGGGCGTCGCGGCCGCGGAGGCCGCAAGCAGCAGCAGCCGCAGCAGCCCGCTGCCCACGTTGGGGGCCCCCGCCAGCCGCAGCACCCGCCGCCGCCGGCGCCCTGGCAGGCCGGCCAGAACCCGTGGACGGGGGTTGTGCACGCGTACTCCATGCCTATACCGCGTGCCCCCGTCCCCGGCTCCTTCGGCGCCCGCCCGGCCCCTCACCAGGCCCTGTACGCGGCCCCTCAGGCGTACCAGCCCGCACCGCTCTACGGCCCCTCGGGCTATGGGTATGTGGCGCCACCACCTCAGCCGGCGCCATCTGCCCCGGCCCTCCCGCCGGCGCCTTGGGATCCCGCGCTCCTAGCGGCTCTGCACACCGCCTCCACACCGCAGCAGTACACCGGTGGTGGCGACTGGTATATGGACACCGGAGCCACGGCTCACATGGCCGCCAACCCCGGTAACCTTCTTGCCGCTCACCCCGTTCACATCGCTGCTCGCATTACCGTGGGTGACGGCTCCTCCATGCCCATTACTCATGTCGGCCATGCTGCTTTTCCTTCTAACTCCATGCCATTACATCTTTCTAATGTGCTTGTTTCTCCTGACATCATTAAAAATCTTGTTTCCGTTCGTTCTCTTACACGTGAAAATCCTGTTACCGTTGAATTTGACATGTTTGGCTTTTCTGTCAAGGATGCCCGTACCCGGATGGTGCTCCACCGATGTGACAGCCCCGACGAGCTCTACCCGGTCCACTCACCTACCTCATCCGTTGCTGCATCCATGGCGCTTTCCGCCGGAGTGGATCTTTGGCACGCTCGTCTCGGTCATCCCAACATTGCCACCCTTCGCCACATTCTTTGGAGTTTTTCATTCACGTGTAATAAGATCGACGATCACACTTGTCATGCTTGTCGCCTCGGCAAACATGCTCGCCTTCCTTTTAGCACTTCCTCGCATGTCGCGTCATACCCATTCGAGTTAATTCATAGTGATGTCTGGACCTCTCCTGTTGCAAGTAACACGGGCTATCTTTATTATCTTGTCATACTTGATGATTTTTCGCACTATGTGTGGACCTTCCCGTTGCGGCGAAAGTCAGACTCTGTTGCCACTCTCACCGCCTTCTACTCCTATGTCTCCACGCAGTTTGGACGTCCCATCCATGCGTTGCAAACAGACAACGGGAAGGAGTTCGATAACCTTGCGATCCGCAACCTTCTCGCCACACACGGCACGATCTTTCATCTCACTTGCCCGTATACTTCGCAACAAAACGGCCGCGCTGAGCGCGTGGTACTCACTTTCAATGACTGCGTTCGCACCCTCCTCTTTCACGCCAACGTGCCACCACGTTTTTGGCCCGACGCGCTTGCCACCGCATCACTACTCATTAACATTCGTCCCTGTCGCACTCGCGGGAACTTCGCTCCTCATCATCTGCTGTTTGGCACGCCACCCTCCTATGCTGAGCTCCGCATCTTCGGTTGCCTGTGCTACCCCAGCATCGCTTCCACCGCTCCTCATAAGCTCGCACCCCGGTCTGTGGCTTGCATCTTTCTCGGCTATCCTCCTAACACCAAAGGCTACCGCTGCTATGATCCCATCTCTCATCGGGTCATCACCTCACGACACGTTTATTTTGATAAGATGGTCTTTCCGTTTCAGCAGGTACCTTCGGATGATGCGGCCTTGCCCGCTCCCGGTGATGGCCGCCCCCGTGCCTCTCTGGGGCCGCCTCCCGGCTTTGAGGGTGCCCCCCGCGCCACGGGTCGAGTCTCTCCCCGTTTGGCTGCCTTAGGGGCTGCACCCCCCTCGACGCCCGCGACGCCCCCGGTGTCCCCGGCTTCGACCCTGCCGGCGGCCTCCTCCGCCGCCACGCCGGCGGCCTCCTCGTCGGTCGCCCCGCAGGCGGCCTCGTCCGCCGCCACGCCGGCGGCCTCCTCGTCGGTCGCCCCGCAGGCGGCCTCGCCCGCCGCATCACCGGAGGCCTCGCCCGCCGCCTCGTCCGCGGCGGTCTCGTCGGAGGCGGGCTCGTCTTCATCCCCGCCCGCCTCCCCTCCGGACCCACTGCCCCGCCCGATGACTCGCTCTCAGGCTGGCACCCTTTGTCCGAGCACGCGGTACCCTAGCGATGAGTATCTTCTCGCTGCTTCCGCCGCTGAGCCCTCTCCTCTCCCATCGTCAGCTCGAGCCGCCCTTCGGGATCCTCATTGGCTCGCTGCAATGCAGGAAGAGTTCGACGCGCTCCAGCGGAATCGTACCTGGCAGCTTGTTCCTCGGCCGCCTCGTGCCAACATTATCACGGGCAAGTGGGTCTTTCGGCACAAGACTAACCCGGATGGCACTCTCGAGCGCTACAAAGCTCGCTGGGTGGTTCGGGGCTTTCGGCAACGCGCGGGCGTGGACTTCACCGACACCTTTGCCCCGGTTGTAAAACCGGGCACGATCCGCGCCGTGCTCCAGCTAGCTGTCTCCCGAGCATGGCCTGTGCATCAGTTGGACGTGTCCAACGCCTTCTTGCACGGCCACCTGGCTGAGAAGGTGTTCTGTGAGCAGCCCACCGGCTTCGTCGACGCCACGCATCCAGATCATGTGTGCCTGCTCTCCCGTTCTCTCTACGGGCTAAAGCAGGCACCTCGAGCCTGGTACCAGCGCATCGCCGCCTTCCTGCAGACGCTCGGATTTACATCGACTCGCTCCGATGCGTCCCTCTTCGTGTATCATCACGGAGCTGACACGGCCTACTTGCTGCTGTACGTCGACGACATCATTCTGACGGCATCCACTGTCGCGCTCCTCCAGCGGCTCACTGCTCGTCTTCATGATGAGTTTGCCCTGAAGGATTTGGGTCCTCTGCATTATTTCCTTGGCATTGAGGTGGTTCGACGGCCAGATGGGTTCTTCCTGCATCAACAGCGCTATGCCCATGAGCTTCTCGACCGAGCTGGCATGCCTAACTGCAAGCCCGCTCCCACGCCAGTCGACACCAAGGCCAAGGTCTCCGCTTTGGAGGGTTCGCCTGCATCAGATGCGGCCTTCTACCGCTCCATCGTGGGCGCCCTGCAGTACCTGACCCTCACGCGCCCCGACTTGCAGTATGCCGTTCAGCAGGTCTGTCTACACATGCATGCTCCGCGCGACTCTCACTGGACTCTGGTGAAGCGTATCCTCCGATACATACGCGGCAACCAGTCTTTGGGACTCACGTTGACGGCCTCCGCCTCCACCGACCTCGTCGCCTACTCTGACGCGGACTGGGCTGGCTGCCCCGACACACGGCGCTCCACCTCGGGGTACTGTGTCTACCTTGGGCCGTCCCTGATCTCTTGGTCTTCTAAGCGACAGCCCACCGTCTCCCGCTCGAGTGCCGAGGTTGAGTATCGCGCGGTGGCTAACGCCGTTGCTGAATGCTCTTGGCTCCGTCAGCTGCTCCAGGAGTTGCTTTGTGATGTTCACAAGGCCACGCTCGTCTACTGCGACAACGTCTCCGCCGTCTACCTCTCCGCCAACCCGGTCCATCATCGTCGAACGAAGCATATTGAGCTCGATATACACTTTGTTCGTGAGCAGGTGGCTCTCGGGCGCATCCGGGTCCTCCACGTCCCGACGGCGCAGCAGTTCGCCGACGTCATGACGAAAGGACTGCCTACTTCTGTTTTTGAGGAGTTCAGGTCCAGTCTTTGCGTCTCCGGCGACGCTTCGACTGCGGGGGGTGTTGAATATATGGTTTGTACATGTCTATTGTATAGTCTGGCCCACCTCCTAGTCTTTGTATAGTTGAGGTTGTGGCCCACTTTGTACTCCATATATACGTGCGCTTTGCACCGATCAATACATCGTGAAGCATTGCCAAAACATCGTTTCCAACGGCGCTATTCTGAGTTCATTAGTTTTCGAATGTGACTCGGTCACTGGGATTTTTGTTGTCTCCAGAAAGAATGTGAAGAGGGGAGGAAAGGATGAGATGGATCGATTCCACGCCATTGACAAGCTAGCTAGAATATCTCATTAAATATCTGCAGGGATTCCCCGTAGTACTACAATCCTTTTCGTGGTGTCACACGCGATAGCAGCACAAATTCTTCTCCTTTTCCCTCTTCATCGAGAACATCTTGCACGGAATAAATACTTTCTTCTTCTTTTCCCAGTCCCAGACCATTCTCTAAAAAAAAGTCCATGTGCATCCTAAAATCTCAGCATCTACGTAGTTGCCTCACACAGTCACACTCTTGCGTCAATCACGTATCCTGGCGGATTCGATCCCTGCGTAGAAAGTTCTCAGCTGCCTCGTTGAAAAGCTCAAGCCCGGCAACCGTGTGGGCGTGCGTCCTGATGTAAACCTGCATTGACCACGAACCTTTCTCCTTCACCTCAAAAATAAAATAAAAAAATCGAACCTTTCTCCCCTCTTCTTCATAGCGCAGTCTGTCGGTCTGGCGTGCTGCGATTAGTCAAAGGTTAAAGAAAAGCAATCAGTGAGTGAGCTCGATCGTTATGTGCAAATCTTGCTCACATGGGAAGGACTGATGACAGAGAGGGAAGGGAGCCTACTGTCATGTGCACGCAGCTTCCGATGACACCCCAAATCTCTCCCCTCTTTGCCTGATCCTTTTGGTCAGTATTACAGAATCGTCGACGCTACACGCCAGGGAAAGGGATTGCCCTTGCATTGGCAGCCGTGCCTGTACCTGCCTTTGCTCACCCGCGACCGAAATGCTACTGTAGGAAGATCTGTGTGGTGTGGACACCGGCCATGATCTTCAGGAAATGCATGCTGGGATCCGTTGCTGACAGCGGCGGGTCAGAAATTGGCGTGTGGACAAACGGGTCCTAGTGCAGTCGTCCAGCCAAGTTGTCGCCTGCAAAAACAAAAGAAAATTGAACGCTTGCCGGGTGTGCTTTCCCTTGTGCCGAGCGAACTATTGTTTGATCGTCCAACAACAAATCTATTTCCGTTTTGTGCTCACTCGCGCTCACGCTGTCAGCAAATGGACGCGACTGTCCGCTCAGGTTCAGAAGAGCGCCCATCCAGGTGAGCTTCTCCCTGCGTGTGGACATAGGCACTCGTGTTTTTCCAAGCTGCCAAGCGGCTAGCATTTCCACGCCATGTCAGGCTATCGTCAAAGGCTCAAGATCTTTGGCCAGTACTATCTCCTTCTGGTTTATTGGTCCCCCTTGGAATTTGTGTTAAATTTTGATCAGAGATTTAATTGACAAATTGTTAGTGCATGTCAACAAGAAATATATTGTTGGATTCGTATTTGAACATAGTTTTCAATGATATAATTTTTGGTGACATGCATAAATATTTTGTTACTTAAATTTATGGTCAAAATTTGATAGAGAATACAATGAGGACCAATATAGTAGTAGTACCGTAAAGCAGTTGCAACTTGCCTCGAAGAGCAAATCGAGCGATGCGCTTTCTCCCAAAGGCAATGTGAAAAAGGCAGCCTCTCACGCTGCATTGCCGGTTTTGGAAGCCGAGAACCATATCCATCTGCTTTTCCTCGAGCTACTCCTCCTACAGGGAAAGAGTTATATACTGTAGTACTCGATCTATAGGCAAGTTGTAGCATCAGAATAATCGTCGGGGAAAGAGCACGCGATCGAACGTGAACGGATCATAACAGGAAGTATATTGTATCGTACGCGAAAACACAAAACACAAAAAGAAAGCGGTTTGGTGACTGACGGGACGGGGAATCGTATCATATCCTCTGCTGGCCTAGAGTAGAGAGGCTCGTTTGGCGGGAGAATCGGACCACGTCTTAGACGTGGGATTTATGTAGGCCGTAGAAACTTTTTTTATAGCGTTGGCAGGGTCTTGAACTCAAGGTCTCTTGGCTTAGATACAATATCGAATTCATATTTCAGCCAGGGCATCCAAAAATCCGAACTGATGGAGAGAAGCGGATAATATATTTCAACAGTCCCAAAATAAGTTTAGTAAATTTGAGATGCATCTTTGTGCTGGTCATCTGAACTCAAACTGTAAATGTAAAAGATGGACATTGTGCTTGTAATGGTCATGGGCGACAGCTGCTGCTGCTGCACCTAAATCTATCGCTGTGTACAAATAGATTCGTGATGGATAGCGTAGCACGTTTGGACACGCCCGCCAAGTGCATGGCTGGGTGGTGTGTGTACACATGCATCGCTTTCTAGCTAGTTTCCACGCCATTTTCCGACTCGGATCCTGAAGATCCTTGGCCCTGTACTAGTACGTGTAAAGCTGCAACTTGCTGTACTACGTCTCCTCCAACTCCAAGGACAAGACGAACAATTCGCTATCTCCGAAAGGCAAAGGTATTCACTCACTCACACTGCCTTGCTGGTTTTGGAAGTCGAGAACCACCTTCTCCTTTCCCATGTGCTAGCATTACAGGCCGCTCGTGCGTGAATAATCCTCGAGGGACAAGCATGCACAACTTTGAACGGATCACGAACGAGAGGTATGGTAATCTATCGCCTGCAACATGCATCTCACGCTTTCGTTCCCGAATCAACATAGTAAAGCACACAGTAAACAAAAGCGCTTTGGCTCGAGGATCTCCCGAATATATCCTGGGTTTGGCAGGAGCAATGCGAGCTGCCCACCTGAGTCCTGAGGGCATCTCCAGCCGTTGGCCCCCCAGGGGGCGTCTAAAAGCGCCGCCTGGGGGTGAGCCGGCGAAAAAAAAGGCCCTGGGGGCGAGTCCTCGCCCAGCCGTCGACCCCCAGGGCCGCCTACAGGCGAGTTTAAAGAAAAGGGGGGGGGGGGGGGGGCGTTCAGCGAAGTTATAACAAAGAGCAGTTAAATTTCGTCCGAACATGGCGAATTTCGGCCAAATTCGCCCATTTTCATTACATTATTAAGCTAATCTAAAAAAGAAAGGCGCTGAAGTCGTCGCCGCCGTTGCTGCCATCGTCGTCGTCGACCTTCTCCTCCTTGACGCGCACGCCCCGGCTGGACCCGACGTCGCCATGGTGGACTGGCGGCGGCGCGTCGTCCTCGTCGCTGTCGCACAGGACGACGACTCCGTCTTCGTCGCGGCCGCGTCGGCGCTCCTCGAAGCGGCGCAGTTCGGCGCGCTGGCGCTCCTTCGCCTTCTCCCGGCGCTCCTTCTCCATCGCAATGGAGTCCTGGCGCGCCCATTCCAGGGCCGCGTCGTCGTCGACGAGCTCCGCCTTCACCGGCGCCAGTCCCGGCTCCGTCTTCACCGTCGCCAGTCCCGGCTCCGTCTTCGGCTTGACGAAGCGCGGAGGAACCGAGGACGAAGCGCGCCGGCAGCCCTCGTGGATGACGATGCCGGCGCTGCGAGTGCGCCGACCGAGCGGCGACTCCGCCGCAGGCTCGGCCTTGACGGCGAGCAGCGCCGGAGCGCCGGAGGAGTGCGAGGAGGATCGGGAGGAGGAAGAGGAGGAGGAAGACCCGAACCGCCTTGGCGCCCATGTCCGGACGCGCCGGTGCGTCGCCGGGGGGTTGCCAACGGCGGGTCGTTGCCGCCCTCGAGGTGTGCGAGCACGCCCTCGAGTGTGGGGCCGGGGACGCCCCACCAGAGGTGGCGCCCCTCGCTGTTCTGCCGCCCACCGACCACCGGCGCGCCGTTGGTGGACGCCAGACGCTGCTGCTGGCGGCGCTCGAAATACGCCGCCCAGGCGGCGTGGTTGTCGGCAGCGTACTGGGGGAGGGAGCGTTGGGCGTCGGGGAGGGACGCGCGGACGATCTCAACCTCGTCAGCGAAGTACTCCGGCTTCGCCGCGGCGTCGGGCAACGGGGGAATGGGCACTCCCCCGGCGCTGAGCCTCCATCCCGATGGCCCGGCGCGCATGTCCGGCGGCGCCGGGATGTTCGCCTGGAACAGGAGTCAGGACTCCAGAAGGCGGAGCGAACGGCGGCCGAAGCCGTTGGCCGCCGCCTCGTCCCCGGGGAAGCGTTCTGCCATGGCGACGGCGACGGCGCGCGGGAGAGGTAGGGAGAGGAAGGGTCTGGACGGCGGCGAGGAGCGGGGCGGGGCTGGTGTGGGCACAGGAAGTGGAGTGGAGGCCGCCGGCTTTTATCGCCGGGCCGCGCCGTGTGTATGCGTGCGAGGGAGGGGAGGCGTCGGCGCCGCCCCGTGACGCGCCGCCCGTGAAGGAATCAATGGCAAGGCTGAACGGCGGCAGCCTTGCCATTGATTTCCCGCGGAAACCGAGGCCGTTGGGGGAAGACGAGGCGCCGGGTCGCTGACGCGGCTGGCCCGCGGCTTCTTCGCGCCAAAACAACTCGCCCCGGCGCCCTCGAGCGCCCCCCAGCGCGCCGGGTTCGGGCTGGGTCCGCCGGCGCTGTTTTCGGCCCAAGCCGGCAATTTTCGGCGTCCTGGGGGCGCGACTGGGCCGTTTTTTCGGCGCCGGCGCGAAAAAATCGTCTGGGGAGGCCTTCTTGGGGCGCGGCTGAAGATGCCCTGACCTGGAGGTACGGTGCCAACTTGCCATGGAAAGCCAGAAAGATTCTTTCTTTCCCAAAGCTTCCCGCGGCGCCCGGTTCAAGATCGGCGATATTTCCCGGACCCGGAGCAGGATCAGTTCAGAACAGCCCACCGTCAAAAGATCGTGAGCATAGTGCAGACGTACTGCTCGCAGGCTGCTTGCATTGCATGCCTTGGTTGGTCACGTAGCGCCGGCGCAGCGTAGCAGTGTAGCCACGTACCACCGGGGCGGCAGGTGTCGACAGCGCCCCCCGCCGACGCCAGCCATGCAAGCCTGGAGCCGCCGACCGGAATCGTCCATCTGCCGAATCCTCGGTTCCCGGTCACCATCGGCCGTTCTTTCATCTTGTCGGCATCAAGCTTCTTGGTGCAAAAGAACAAAAAATCACGTGCGTAGCGTACGATACACCCTACTGGCTACACATGCTACGTACCGTCACTGGCCGGCCGCTTCCAGATTTCCGGCGCGGGAGATCGCCGGTGATGCCGACCGGACGTCGGCAGCGGCGGTGGATCGTGCCGCGCGTGCTCGAGTGAATGCCCACGGGTACACTGGCAGTGGTACCACCAGGATTTGGTTGATGCGGTCCTGGCAAAAGGTCGACTGGCGAATCGGTCGCGCCATCACATGAATGCTGGACATGTACGTGCGTGCCAGTTGCAGAAAGCTTTGTCCGCTTAACCGAATCGATAATCACAGCCTGCTTAGTTTCAGCTGGTGCTAATTTTCTGCTCCCTCCGTTCCGAATTACTTGTTGCAGGTATGGATGTATCTAGATGTATTTTAGTTCTAGATACATTCATTTGTGCGATGAGTAATTTGGAACGGAGGGAGTAGTAAGTCTGCTATTACTCTGAGTTGTTTATATGCTATTCTGAACATAACCTGGTCATTAGTTTTCGAAATGGGACTGGGTCACCAGGATTTTTGTTCTCTCGAAAAAAAGATGTCAACATCGAACGAAGCAGGGAAAGGATGAGATGAATATCCGCTCCACGCCATTGACCAGCTACAACATCTTTTTAAATATCTGCACAGAATCTGCATAGTGCAATCCATATCGTGCTGCTCTTCTTTTTCTTCGTTTCCCCGTTGCGTTGCAGAGAATACATTTGAGCAATGGGCAAGGCACGTACGTCATCGTCTTGGTCATGTATGTCCAGGTGCATTCTCCTCCGAAAAACAAAGAAAGAAAAAATTCATGTGCATTATCAAATCTCAGCCTCTACGTACAGTACGTAGTTGGCTCACAGTCACTGGGGTCAACCACGTACCCGGGCGGATTCGATCTCATCCTTGATACACTACTGGAGTAGTAGTACTTGTCACCGGTCCCGTCGAAAAGATCAAGTCCAACAACCGTGTGGGCATGCGCCCACAACTCTGATGTAAACCTGCATTGACCCGTGGATCGCTCCTTTTTCTTTTTCACGACGCAGTCAGTCGGGCGCGGTCAAAGGTTAAAGAAAACAGATCAGTGAGTGAGGTCCATTGTTTTGTGCAAATCAGTGACATCCCCAATCTCTCGCTTTGCCTGATCCATTTGGTCAGTATCGTCCACACACACGCCAGGGAAATGGATGGCCCTTGGCCCCATAGCATTGCATGATCTTGGGGATTTCCCGCAGCACAAGCGGGAAATGCAGGCTGGGATCCGTTTTTGACGGCCCAAGCGGTGCCAAGCAGCTAGCATTTCCACGCCGTGTCTGGCTACCGTCAAGACGCGAGATCTTTGCCTGGTACCGTAAAGCAGCCGCAACTTGGCTCGAGGACTCGCTTTCTCCCAAAGGCAATGCGAAAGCCTTGCAGGTCTGCTTTGCAAGTCGAGGACCATATCTATCTGCTTTCCTCGAGCTACTCTTCCTGCAGGCGAAGAGTAGGGTCTATCGGCAAGTGGCGCCTGAGAATAATCGTCCGTCAGGGGAAAGGAAAGAGCACCCACGCAATCGAACGTGGGCGGATCAGGGACAGGAAGTACATTGTGCCGTTCCAAAAAGCACACAAGGCGAGTAGGCGACTGGCGGGGGAATCGTATCGTATCCTATGCTGGCCTAGGACTAGGAGCCTCGTTTGGCGAGAGGAGAGCATCGTATCCTCGGTGGCACGAGTAGGCGATGACTGAACGACCAGCTCCAACCCCCACCTGACCTGCAATCCGCAGATACGGTGAGCTGGGAAAGGACGGAGCTGCCATGGAAAGCGAGCAAGATTCTTTGCTTTTCCTTTCCTGAAAAGCGGGGCGCGGCGGCCAGGAAGAGCAAGAGGAGAATCAAATCATACGCGATCGAATCTCCATTCATTCATAGCCCCACCGTCACTGCTCAGGAACAGAAGCACATCGCTGCCGTACAGCGCGTCGTACCTCACCGTTTCAGAATCTCCACGATCCGAACCCTCCCCATGGGGCATGTCCGTCGACAACTCTGCACTAGTATCATTTCATTTCTATACGTATGTAGCTGGAGGCTGGAATCAGTGGCCTGTCCACAACTCTGCGCCAGGTTTCCATTCGGACAAGCCACGAGGGGCCGGCATCATGTATTCTATCCGGCAGATCAGAATCGCCAAATCGCAGCTATTCCGAGTTGTTTAGTGCGGCTAAACGGGATCCGTATCCGGATTAATCAAGGGATGAGAGTGCGAATATGATACAGGCCGGCAGTGTCAACAGGAGCGTGGGAAAAAACTATACAAGTAAACTGCAGTTTGGAGCAGCACTCACACGCCCACTGGATGAATTTTCTTTACGACTTGGGCGCTCGATCAGTCAGATAGTATAGATGTACTATAAGTAAACTCTGTTGCCAGCTATGTTCGTCTCGTCTAGTGCTTCTCCTGCGAGAGACTGCCTTGCTTGTTTAACCAAAGCCAACGTCAACGGCTGAAATACTTGTTCGGATTTAATATATCTTGAGAGATTTTTTTGGAAAGAAAGAGATCTTTCCCCCGATTTCATTAACGAAACCAAATAGTCGTGACGAATATCTTCAGAGATTTTAACATATCTTCAGAGATTGCATCGCCGGGCTTAAGCACATCGCACCATATGCCCAAACCCCAAAACACACTTCTAACTTTTTCTAGACTCTCTCTACTACTTTACTGCTCACACGATTTTCCTTCTAATATAATTATTGTGATTTGCACTGCGCAATATGCACAGACCTCAAAAGACAGCCTCCTCTTCCTCGTTTTTCCATACTTCACATTTTCTAAGTTTTTCCACCGTAAAATATTGCTATTCATTTTACTTTACGACTTCTATTTTGGTTCAACTATATGAATGTACCCTCATGAAGTTCATCTATCTTTGGAGATGCAGTGTACCAATTCGTAATACATTTTACTCGAAACTGCAATACAAAATTGTGACAAGGGAAATGTGCCGCGTATATTTCACATGAGTCCTATGTATTATACGCCATGAAATATTTTAATTTTCTCTATCTACAATTTGATCATCAATGCAATGCAGTACGTGAAATTAAAATCGTACATCTTATAGTTCACGCATATGTAACTATGAATTTACATGTCTTTATGATGTGGTCTTTTCACTAGTAAAAGAACGAGCATTAGCACAGGCAAACCGAGACAATTAATTCACCATGTGACAAAGCCGCCTCTAATGTTATAGTGGAGGTGCTTGTAATTTTGAAACCTCTCCAAATCCACTTTTGATACTTTTATCATATAATTGAACACTCTCCAAACATGCCGAGTTCTTACTACCTAAAGTTAATACCTCTCCAAGCTCACTTTCTTTATCATAATATTTAATACCACAAAGTAAATTAGTGAGTATGTCCACCGAAGGGGTTTCAATATTACTTAAATTGTTGACCTCTTCGATACCCGTATTCTCATAAATTTCAGCATATGCAATCCCTCTTCTCATGTCTAGCCCTAAGTATGGCAATCATTCTAACATTATTGTCAAGAACCAGTTGTATACCTTTAAGAAATTTCGGCATATCATCTTTAGGCAAGGCTTTAATCTTGAGTATTTGTTTTTTTTTATTTTGTGAGGATAATCTTGTGTATATCAGCATCATGGACTAACGTATCAACTTTAAGCATTACGCTGTCTAGTTTCTCCAATTGTTGGCTAACCATAGTACAAAAATTCTTTTGAGTGGCAAAAAAAATCTCTAAACGCAGTCCCGAGTTCAGAACAAATATTTTTATTACCATAAGAATTTCATTAAGTATTTCGAGGATATGGTCTAGCGTAGTTATTCTTTTCAAATTGATCTTTTAAGCATTGTTACCAAAAAACGAAGAGGGATATATTTTTATGATGATCTTCTTCTGGACTCACAGGAGTTTCCTACATAGTTGGGACTTGACATTATCAGCATGGGGTACTGGAGCTTTGGACCAACAAAAAACAACAAAATAGTAAGAATTGCTATGACTTCTCTTAATTGCTGGTGTCACTCTATCAAGGAAGGCCTAAAGACCCCGCCACCAGAATAAAGCAATACAAAGCCGAGCAGGTTAATAATTGTTGCCTTATTAATCTAGGAAGTAACTAGATGTTCGCAACTCACTGAATCATATCTAACAGCAGCATGTCCTAGAAAAGGAAATGGATAATTATCTTTGTTTTATGTCCCTCCTTTTCTTTTGGTAAACATTTTATTCTACACCCGTTTAATAAAAATTTACTGCAGAACAATTTTTTTGTGGTTTTGGGTTAAAAAATATAGATATAATGTCAGATTTGTCATCAAATGAAGTATCTAAATAATTTTTATCCATATTACACATGTTCGTTAATCAAATTGACCACCTAGGAACGCCTACCGACTTATAAACCCGACTGAAGTGGGTGCAATACTTCTTTTATTAGATTGTAGTAACTCTATCATTTTCGCTAGAGCTACTATTTATATTGTCTTATTTGTCATCGAGCAAACACTAAGAGCTTTTGCTAGCATAATATAATTTTTTTTTGAGTTGCGTTTGGTAGAATATAATTGATCTCAATTTATTAAGCAAAATCATACCGGAAGCCTAGCATGGTAAGCTATTGAATAAGGAACCAACATAAGATCTAAACACCACAAGATAAGAGAAGCAATACAATTTTCACCTTGGTTTGTGCCTCCTACACTCTATTGTTTTGTAGGTCAAGGTCATATATTAGATAAAACTATCCCTTGTAATAATAAGAAATTATAGACAAGTCCTTGAAAAAAAAATCAACATTGTCTTCCTTATGCATCCACCAGCGGTACGCCGTGAGCGAAGGTCGTTGCCGCTTCTCAGAATTGTGGATGCAAATTTTATTGAAACCCATGAGCTTGAAGAAGCAACAGTCGGGAAGTTGGCAATCTAGACCAGAAGCCACCGGTGGCCATGATCAGGACAGATCGCTATCCCAGGGAAGTTGGCACCGACGAGAGCCTTACGATAATCGCAACTTCGACCAACAGAGGGGGAACAAACCTCGCAAGTTCCCTGATAGAGCCGCATTTGGCCAGGGCCTCACCGGATGATAGAAGGAGTCGGCAAATAAAATTACACCACCTCCCCTCCATAGACTAAACGAAGAAAAAAAAGACACATGGTCTGAGTCTGATTAAAGCTTGATATGCCTATCGCCGGATGCAAAACAACGTAGCCGAAACAAGGTTTTAATGGGAAGGTCTTATATCTCGCATTGTGCCATCGCCTCACCACCGCCAGCTAAACACCTAGGCTTAACCATAGATATTGTTAGGGTGACCAGAGACTACACAAACACTGCAGACCATGACACCCCCCCCCCCCTCCCGCTCCGCAGACGGCAAATTTCCCTGGAGGTGAGGAAACCTGCAGTGGTGGAAGCGCTAAGGAGGAACCCTAAGTCACTCTCTTTTTGTTTCTCTGGTTGATCGTACCTTTGTGCCTCCTATCTTTGAGAATATTATGGTGCGGAAGTTCCGCTACAATTTTTTTGAATTCAGTTTTAGGGTGCAACATGGCCAAAGAAGGTGTGCGACGTCATAACAAGTAGGTAGGAGAAGTGGGAGTGCGGAAAGGGGGATGAAAGAAGAGAAAGCTTAGCCGACGGTGTGAAACCAACCTAGACAATAAGGGCATGGAGCTAACCGAATGATCGGTATGAGCTCCTTAATGGCTTTGATGGGCATGGGAACAATGCATGATAGGTTGTTCTAGACGGCGGTGGAGAATCTAGTAGATTGCACAGTGAAGAGACAAAGGTAGTTATAGCATGAATAAAAGTTGTTGTGTGAACTAGGTGAAGGGGTTCGATGTAGGCGGGTGGAGAAGGAAAAACACAATGTCCCTTGGTAAATTACACCGTGTTGCAAAACTACCAAATGATGTTCCATCGCTGAAATTAACGATTTTCTTTCAACTATTGTTTGAACTGGAATAGATTCAGTGTGCATCTACGACTGAGAAGGTTGACCTTGATTCACCACTTTGTTCATAGAAATCTTATAAATGTTTTTTTATAAAATAGGGTTCATCCAACAAAAGAAAAAAAATGTTGTGCTCATTTTGGTAGTGTTGAAGTAGAATATGGAATTTTGAACATAAGCCAATATCGGGTCGACAGTTCTGGGTGTCGACTAAAATTTAACTACTCATGTACTGACTAGCAAATATGATAGTTTTGCCATTACTTCATGATATCTATTTTTATCATTAGAAAATAAATTAATTCCTTTATTTTTTGCTTTCGTGTTACATATAGGGTTTATAAAACAGGATTCTTGGATATGCTGCCCGAACTCAAATGCTTCAGAAAACGAAACCATGACCTGTCCTTCAAAGAAACAAGACTTTCAGAAAAAAAAATGTGAAGAACATGAAGAATGAGATATCCACTCGAGCCGATTGACCAGCTAGCTAGCTAGCTAGGAGATCTATTGTGTTCCAAAAAAAGGCTAGGAGATCTATTGAAATATCTGCAGGAAATCACACAGCGTACTGTGATCAACCGGCCAGTAGTTTTTCCTACTTTTTTCTCCTGTTTTTCGTTGTTGCCTTGCTGAGAATATTTCTTTTAGACAGTAGAAACGGTCGCCGTCCTCTTCATTTGCTAGTTACTCCCAGCTCAGCTTCAGCCGGCACCTCACATTCTCGACCGCCGGGGGCGATTGCGTACGTCAACCACGTACGTGTATATCCGATCGGATCTCCACGTCGCAGAAACTTCTCACCCGTATCGTTGAAAATCAAGCCGAATCCCAACCACCGCCTGGATGTAAACCTGCATTGACCTCGCCCCTTTTTCCGCATTCTCACACCACGGTCAGGTGTAGTGCCGACGTTTAGTCAGTGGTTAAAGAATACTAATAACGGAAGGTAGCTTACCCCGCAAAGAAAAAGAAAGGAAGGGAGCTTAAAATACTCCCTCTGTTCCTAAATATAAGTCTTTTTAGAGATTCAACTATGAACTACATACGGAGCAAAATGAATGAATCCACACTTTAAAATATGTCTATATACATCCGTATATAGTTTGTAGTGGAATCTCTAAAAAAACTTAAATTTAGGAACGGAGGGAGTAACAATTAGGCGGCATAATTGGGCGTGACCAATCAGTGAAGTCCACTCCTGTCTTGTGTGTGCGCATCTCGCTTGCTCACATGGCACGGGAGCCTGCTCTGCGCTGTGTGGCCATATGATCTGCGATGCGGGCGATTTTTTTTTCTTGAAAAATGTGCATTGCTGCACGAGCAGTGCATTCGTCAAGCCTTTGTAATTTGCATGTGAAAGATGTTTGACATTCGGCCTGCAATGCTCATGGGCGCCAAATCTATCGCGGTGGACAGCAAGGGCAGGCGGATTCGTTTGTTGTGTACTCCCTCCGTCCGGAAATACTTGTCGGACAAATGAATGAAAATGGATGTATGTAAAACTAAATTGCGTCTAGATACATCCGTTCCTCCGACAAGTATTTTGGGACGGAGGGAGTACGTATGTGCATAGATGTGTCGTGTGTGTACCCATTCGCGTCGCTTTCTAGCTAGTTTCCACGCCATTCCCCGACTGAGATACTCAAGATCCTTGGCCCTGTAGGAGCACGTGTAAAGCTGCAACTTGGTGTACTGCGTCGCCTCCAAGGACAAGACGAACAAATCGCTTTCTTCTAAAGGCAGGCACTCACTCACACTGCCTTGCCGGTTTCGGAAGTCGAGAACCACGTTCTCCTCCATTTCCCTAGCTTTACCCTCCGCAAGTTGTCACACGTAGGGGCCGCTCGTGAGAATGCAATCCTCGAGGATTCAGCACGCAAAAACACTGGAAATGATCATGGACAAGAAGTACTGACTGAATGCAGTAGCATCGGGGCAACATGCATGTCACGCTTTCGTTCCCAAATCAATCTCTCCCTAATAATAAAGCACGGATTGGGTCTCCGGATTCACCGTCACAATACGCTTCCGCCCAGTCGTAATACGTTTTTACGATTACGTTTTGGAATTAACCGATGTGGTACTAACCAAACAGAACAATTCGTTTTTGCGTCCGTGGTAGCACGATGGCAGACATGGGCCTGCTTTAGTCCAGCCCATACACATACAACTTTTTATAATCCTCCCGTTACCAGGTGCTCGCGCTCCGCGAGGTCGACGGTCGCTGCACCTTCCTCCTCCATATGCTGTAGCCTTTGGCCCTTTGCTTCCTGCAGCGGCAAGCAGCAACAAAACTAGGAAGAATTGTGTGACGTGCGGTGCTAAGGTTGGTGGTATGATCTATGCGCCGAGTGGGATGGCAGCTAGAAACTGTTCGATCAACATGGCGACCATGACAGTGCCCGCTGCGGCAGCTGCAATGAGAACAGCCTCGCGATGGGCACGAGCCCGAGCTGAAATAAAGTGAATTAAGCAAATTGTAATTTCTTCTCTGCTTTCTCTCTTTTTTCTTTCCTATTTCTTTTTTCTCAACGCCTAGCCCCCCATGCCCAGTATATAGGATGCTTGTGTATCATTGTGTGGAACTATGGATTACCGAATGCTTCTAATAAGATATATTGTGCTGAATGCATGTCATGGATTTGGCAGTGTACACATACTGAGAAATAGTGCAGGCCATCTACACCAACGGCAGTAGTCATGCTGGAGCAGCGGGCACTACTTTGACTTTGACGGCGACTACGTCAACGCGGTCTAAGGTTATCTCGTGAGGGCCGGCGCCGTAAGGAAACACCCAAGATACGTGTGTGCGTATGATAATATATCGTACGTGGTACATCTGATCAATCATCACAGTGTAAATCAGCAGCAGCCAGCACGACACAAATTCTCTTAAATACCAAAAAATATCCTTACTTGTCTAAACTCAAAATTAAGCTACTGTTGTTCCAAAAATATATTAGAATCCACTTGAGTTTCAAAACTATATTCTGAATTATTTTAAGGTTACTTACATATACTTAATGCTTTCATTTAATCTTTGAAAGTGGATATTTATATTTGTTTTAACAGTTTATATGGTGGATAAATTATTTGATATAGAAAAAATGTTATTACTTTTTAAATAACATTGACATGAATTTGACTCTCGTATTCGATAAAAGACACTCCAAAAAAATGATTGCAGCAGAATATAGATTATAATTATGTTTTATTTGGAACATGGATAAGGAGCTGCCGGAACTACCCAGGAGTTTTAAGGAAAAGCTCACAGGGTGAATTATAATTTTTTTGGTGTGAACTTAATCTATAATGTATGATCCGTTTTTCTTTCTTACTGATAGAGAGGAAAGAAAACATCGATAACCACGCATGCACACCTGTGAAAAGCCTCGCAGGGAAAAAGAACATATTTCTCATTTTATTTTGAGCGAGTGTGCGCGAGAGAGAGACGCCTTAGAACTGACCGCATTCAAACACGCTTTCGTTGTGTGAGCACTGAGACCACCATCAATAAAACAAATGTGATGCCATGTGAAAATAAAGGAAGTGAACACATTAGGGTCTCGAGTCATGGTTATTGGGTTAAGAACGTGTCTTATTTATTCTCCCGTTGCAACGCACGGACTCTTTTGCTAGTAGTGTATAAAGCACACAGTAAAAAAAAGCCCTTTGTGACGGGGAACCGTATCGTATCCCTTGCTGGCATAGGAGCCTCGTTTTGCTCGAGGATCTCCCTTGGCACGAGCAAGGTCATGACAGAACTGCACAGTCGAACCCACACTCAGCTGGGAAAGGCAAAATTTCGTGATTTGACCCTTTTTCGATACCTATTCGAGATCTGACCCTAGTTTGAATTTTTTTCGAGATCTGACCCTTTTGCTACCGTCAGCGTCCATGGCGGTAGGGTATAACTGCCTACCCGCCAAGGTCCCTGGCGATAGGGTTGCATGCCCGACCGTAAAATTTTGCTAAGTATTGAACACAGTGCGTGCTCGTGCCTACCGCCGAACACCTTGGCGGTAGGGTTGTACATGCTACCGCCATTCTGTTTACCGGTAGCGATGTTTCCTACCGCCAAGGTCCCTGGCGGTAGGTTGTTACACACTACCGTCATGGACCCTGACGGTAGCAAAAGGCTCAGGTCTTGAATTTTTTTTAAACTAGGGTCAGATTTCAAATAGATATTAGAAAAAGGGTCAAAACACGAAATTTTGCCGCCGGGAAAGGCTGCCAAGTTGCCATGAAATTTGGAAAGCGGTAAAGATTCTCTCCTAAGCACGGGCGCGGCGCCCGGTACGAGATCCGCGATATTTGCCGGAGGAGGATCGGATCAGCGAGCACTCCTCGTTAATAGAATGAGATCGTGCTGGTGGCGGTGGCTTCACGGGAGCTCAGATTTTGTGGGGCGTCTGCGTACAACGTAGTGCTCGCACTGTAGAGGCTGCTTGCCTGGCTGAATTTGGAGGATGCGTAGCCGGGGCCCTGCTCTCGGCCAGCAAGGCAAGAGCGTTGGCCTCACGTAGCGCGGGCGCCGCATAGGCATAGCACGTACGGGCGGGGCGGCAAGGTCACGGGCGTGTCGGCATCGGCGCGGCCCCCGCCGACGCGAGCCATGCAGTTGCAGGCGTGGAGCCGCCGACCAGAACCTCCTATCTCCCGAATCCTCGGTTTCGGCTACCACCGTTGGCCTTGTCGGCATCATCAAGGTTCGACGGGCAAACGAACAAAAATTCACGTGCCTACTTCAGCGGATACGTACTGGCTGCGCATGCTCCACTGATGCTGTCAGCGGCCGGCCGCCTCCAGATTTCCGGTGCGGATATCGACCGGAGAATGCGCCAGGCCGTACACTCGAGTCACAAACCTTTGCCTGCTCAACTGAAACGATAATCACAGCCTGCTTATAACTAATTTAATTTACGACCTCCACTTAGCCGTGTCAGGCAGTGCTAATTTTCTAACTCTGCTGCTAGTAGAACTCTGAGCCGTTGATGCTATTCTGAACGTAATCGGCTCACTACTTTTCGAGTGCGACTCAGTTGCCACGAATTTTATTCTCTCGGAAACAGGATGTCGACAGAGAGAAGAGAAAGGATGACATCAATATCCGCTCCACGCCATTGATTAGCTAGAATATCTCATTAAATACCTAGAGGGAATCTCCATACAAATCGGTATCGTGGTGTCACACCCGGCATAATACAGGTTTCTTCTTTTCTTCTCGTCTGGAATATATATGTCATTAAAAATCTATACGGGGAATCTTCATATCTGCAGAAGTTTCTTTTTTCCTCGTTGGTTGAGAACACTTTCATGAAAATGTACGGACTTTTTTCCCCCTGTTGTTGCTGGGAATATATTTCAGACAGTAATGGGTCACGCACGTACGTCATTTGTCTTGGTCGTGTGCTAATTCCAAACGTCCATGTTACCTCAACCTCCTGCGTCAACCACGTATCCTGGCGGATTCGATCAATCTCGGCTAGAAACTTCTCAAGTTCAAGCCCAACAACCGTGTGGGCGTGCGTCTAGATGTAACCTGCATTGACCCTTTCCCATTTCCCCTCTTGTGCACGGCGCGGTCAGTTCGGTCAGGTGTGCTGCGTTTAGTCAAATACTATTAAAGAAAACCAATCAGTGGGTGAGATCCATTGTTTTGTGCAAATCTTGCTCACATGGGAATCAGGCTGCAAGTGGGACGTTCCGCAGGAGCCCGCGAACACTCCCACATCTGCCGCGTAGTATTAGTGGGAAGCCCGCATATGTCCACATAATTTTTCGCGGGATAAGTGGGCTCCCACATCTCACGTAATCCTTATGTAAATCACAGGCTCAACATTATATCTTCTGTTTTGCAATGGACATGGAAGAAGCAGAGAAGTTCAGGCTTCATTATCAGGTGAAGAATCTTCCGAGTTGGCACTTCAAATTACATCTTTTTTGTAGTACTTTTGTTTATCTGGGAGTGGCAATCCTCTGCCTCTACGAAGTCGCAGCTCAGTGCTTCGGCGGGTGTCGCTTCAGTAGAAGAATCACATCGAAAATGATATTAGAAGTGCCACTGTTATAAGGTCAAAATAAGAGGTGAGCAGAGTGCAATCTGCTTGTTTGCAGCTGCTGTTCCTTGAAGCAGCGAAGCTTCTTCATGACGTTCTTCAGAGAAGAAGAAATCAAGGAAGATTAGATGAGGAGGGAAGATACCACAACCGTTGACTCGCATTAAGCCGCAGATGATATGTGATTCAACAAGGTGGAATGAATCGGCTCTGCTCTGAACAATTTAGAGTAAATTGGCTGAAGATGTAGTAGTTGTAGCAAATAAATCACAGATGAGAGAGGGGAAGAAGACTGAACTACACCTGTACTTGGCGAAGGATGACGACGACATTACGGCGTCCATGGCTGAGTTGGACAGGGCGCTGGGCGGCCATGGCGGCGTGTCATAATCGGCTAATCCGCACAACTGACGTTCTGGCTTAGAAGAAATGTGGGTTTGATGCGGGCGCCGCGGGACAGCCCACATAATCCGCATCTCTCCGTGCTTTAACCGTGGGTGTCCACGAATGTAAATTATGTGGGCTTGGCCGTGGGCACCGCGGGCAGCCCGCGTCCACTTGCAGCCTGACATGGGAATGAGAGGGACTGACAAGAGAGGGAAGGGAGCCTACTGTCATGTGCACGCAGCTTTCCAATGATACCCCAAATCTCTCTCTCCATTTTGTCAGAGTACTGTAGAGTATCGTGGACCCTAGCACAGGCCATGCCTGGTCCTCCTGGCTCTCTGCTCGCCTGCGACCGGAATGCTACTGTAGGAAGATCCGTGTGAACATCGGCCATGATCTTCGGGGAATGCAGGCTGCTGGGATCCGTTGTTGACAGCGGCAGGTCAGGAATTGGCGTGTGGACAAACGCGTCCAGCTGCCTTGTCGCCTACATAAACAAAGAAACGGGAACGCCTGGCGGGTTTGTTTTTCACACTAGGCAGAGCCAGAGCAGGCTGTGACTTGTGCCGAGTGCCGACCGAACATTGTTTGGTCGTCCCAACGCGACCTGTAAATCTATTTTGCTTCATCTTTTGTGCTTTGCTCATAAGCAGGTTCTTGTGTGTACATAGGCGCTAGTGTCGTGTGTATGGTACCCAACTAAGCTGTGCCAAGCACAAGCAGCTAGCATTTCCACGCCATGGCTGCCTGCCGTCTAGCAAGACTCAATGTCCTCGCCCGGTACAGTGCCGTAAAGTAAAAGCAGCTGCAACTTGGCTCCTCAAGGATTTGCTTTCTCCCAAAGGCAGCCAGCCTCTCACGCTGCAATGCGTTGCCGGTTTTGGAAGTCGAGAACCATATCTCTATATGCTTTTCCTCGAGCTACTCCTCGTTCAGGGAAAGGGATATATGGTGCTTGTAGTACGATCTGTGGGCAAGTTGAGCGTCAGAATAATCCATCGCAAAAAAAAAAAAAAAGCGTCAGAATAATCGTTCGTCGGGAAAGAGCACGCGATCGAACGTGAACGGACCAGAGACATGAAGCATATATTGTACCGCGGCAGCATGCATGCATTGCACGCTTTCCTTCCCAAATCAATCAACAGAAAAAAAGCGCTTTGGTGAGTGACTGACGGGGAATCGTATCGTAGCTTCGTTTGGCGAGAGGATCGGACCTCGCATCGCACGAGCGATGACTGATGACCAGCACAAGCTCACCAGACCTGCAGATACGCTGAGCTGGGAAAGCACCAAACTGCCATGGAAAGTGAGCAAGATACTTTCCTTTTCATCTCCTAAAGCGGGGCGCGGCGCCCGGTACGAGATTGAAGATAGTATTTGCGAGAGGAGAGAGGATCAGATGCGATCGAATCTCGGTTCACCACAGCCCCACCGTCACTGCGCCGGAATAGAATAAGCACATCGCGCGTACTACCGATCAGCGCGCGTGCTGAGGTGGAGGAATCTCTATCTGCTTCCGGGTATACGCAGTAGTAGTCCTACACCTACGTGTACAGTACAATACGGTCGTACTGCGGATACGCTGTATCGGGTGGTTTGGAGGATGCGCTCATGTCACACGGCGTACGCACGTAGCAGGGTCCTCTAATTCCCCGCCGGCAAGTGCGCCGAGCGTCAGGCCTGGTCACGTAGCCCAGCAGTGCAGCACTCATGAAGTCATGATGCGGGCTGCGCGGTCACCAGCGTGTCGGCACGGCATCCCGCCGACGCCAGACATGATGCACGACCAGAACGACCATCTCCCGAATCCTTGGTTTTCGATCGCCACCGTTGGTTCGCCTTGTCGGCACAAGGTTTTATTACGGGGATTTTTTTACCAGCACTACGTATGTACTCCTACTACTGTACGTACTGTCAAGTGTCAACAACTCGGCGGCACCACTTGCAAGGGAACGCCATGCGGGGTGCCGTACAGCGAGTCGTACGTACCTCACCGCTGGATGCCGTGCCGTGGACGATCTTCTGCGGTCCAAGATCTCCACGATCCGATCAAATATCATTTCATTTCTCTACTTAGCTGGAGCCTGGAGGCTGGAATCAGCAGCCTGTCGACAACTCTGTATGTACCAGGCAGTTTCCCTTCGGGCAGGGCACGAGGAGCCGGCAGCATGTCTTAGGGAGTGTTCGGAATCCCTCCACTCCAGAGTCAGCTCGCGGAGCCGGCGGAGCTGCAGGCTGAAAAGGTGGAGCTGGGATATACGCGCTCGGCAGATCCGCGGAGCTGGCGGAAGGCCGAACAGGTTACTATCCTATCCTGCAGATCAGATTCGCCACGTCACAGCTACTACGTACTAAACCCCATTGTTTAGTGCGACTAAACGGGATCCGTATCCGGATTAATCAACAGATAACAGTGGGATTGATACAGCCGGTCAGTGTCAACGGCAGGCCGTGGAAAATAAAATTATGCAAGTCAACTACACTTAGCAGCAGCACTCACGCGGCCGGTGCTGTGCACCTGGATCAAATCGCCACCAGTCAGATGGTATAGCCTTATAAAACTCTATTGTCAGCTAGTATGTTCCTCTCGTGTAGTGCTCGTCACGCGAGAGGTCTCCTTGCTTGTTTAATCCAAAGCCAACGGCAGTGTCAACTGCTGTAACAGTCAGTCGAGAAGAATACTGGAATTGGACACTGTATTAACCTTACATAATTAATACAGGTCCTGTTCGCAGAAAAGAAAAGAAGAGAAGAATACTGAAATGTTATGCGTGTGGCGACTAATGTTCAGAGCACAACAGCTGCAATGTTGCGAATTTAGCAATATCTCCGGCTATAAATTTACCGTTGATTCAATGACATCTTTTGTGCATGAATGTTTTATGAGGTTTCTGACTGTTGCAGATCGGAGGCCCGAGATTCGTATTTCAGTTTGTGAAGCAACTCTTATGCTTGCTAAGACATATCTGCACCACTATGCACTATGTAATACTCCCTCCGGTCATTTTTACTCTGCATATAAGAATTATCTGAAGTCAAATTTCATAAAGTTTGACCATATTTATATCGAAAAATATCAACATCTACCATGCTAAAGTTATACAATATGAAAATTTAAGTTCTGACGCATCTGATGACATCTGATGTTGGTATTTTTTTCTATAAAATTGGTCAAACTTTACGAGGCTTGACTTTAGGCAAATCTTATATACGAACTAAAAAGAACCGGAGGGAGTACAAGAACAACTTTGAACATCGATTGCTAGATGAAGTTCATGTGGCGGTAGGGAGGTTGCGAAATCCGAGCATCATTAATTGTTGGATATCTTCTTTTACACATGATTTGTATAGTTCATGAGATTCCATCGTCGGGCTTAAGCACATCCCATGATACACTTAAAACTCATATAATTTTTCTTCTGAAATATTTGAGATGAGGCAGAGATTTTGCCTCTGTTTCAAAAGAAAAAAAGAAGTGATTTGCATGATCTCACGGCTTCATTTGATTTTGCAACCCAGATAGATGTTGCACAAAAATAATAATTCAAAGCATACACAAGTCCTAGCTCCCGTCTCCCCTAGGGTTTTCCTAGGGTCCAACTCTTCCTTCGGCGGCGCCGCCGAAGTACACCATATCTACGTCAACCCATCCGATCGACGGCGTCTTCTCGAGCGATCGAGGACGAGGGGCGGTCAGAAGCAGGCTCCGACGGCTGCATGGAGGATCAGAGCGGCAAAGGGGTGTGTGGAGGGATGGAGAGCTCGGGAGTAGCGGAGGCTAGGGTTGAGTTGTGCCATGGGGATACGATGGCGGGGGGAGAGGAGGATGGATCGAAGACGATCGGCGAGGAAGAGACTGATGTTCAAAAGGATAGTGCGGAGACAGATTGGGAGCAGTACGGGGAAGAAGAAGATCTAGAAGGAGCGTTCGAGAACCTCAAGCTACAGGGGGAGGAGGAAGACGATCTGGACCTATCGGGTGAGTTCGAGGATTTGGTCAAGGATGTTCGATGGATGGCGCTCTTTAGGGTTCACACCCTACGCCCGTTCAGCCATGCCTCGCTACTTAACTCCATGAGGAACGCGTGGGCATGTGCACAGGGGGTGACCTTCAATATCAAGGGACCGAACTTGTTCTTGGTTCAATGCCATTGTTTGGGGGATTGGAAGCGTGTGATGGATGGGGGCCCGTGGCAGTTCAGGAGGGATCCGGTGGTCCTAGTGGAGTATGATGGATTTTCAGATGTAGAAGAGTATGAGTTGAACATGTATCCATTGTGGGCTAGGATTAAAGGATTGCCGGACGGGCTGACGAGGAAGAAGGAGTTGGCAGAGAAGGTTGCTAAGAAGGTAGGGGAACCCCCGTTTACAGTTACGGTGAATGAAGGAAGGATTAACCCATCAAACTACTTGAGAGTTCGGGTGTTCGTCAATGTTACAGTTTCATTGGTGAGGTTTGTGCACATCACTTTGAAGGAGAGGAAGAGGTACTCGGTGTTTTATGAGAAACTACCAGATTTCTGTTTTTTCTGTGGGCGTATGGGTCATGTTGTGGAAGAATGTGGGGATGGAGTTCATGATACTGCACTTTGTGAATGGGGGGAGTGGCTGCATTGGGTTGGTGAACCAATTGGTTCTGGTGGTCGAGGAGGTAGAGGTGGGGGTGGCCCTGCTGGGTTTGGGGGGCGTGGTGGAAGAAGGGGAGGTAGGGGAGGTGGAGCTAGAGGTAGTAGGGATGATGTTGTGGAGGAGAAGGAGGAGGTGGCTAATCAAAAAGACGGGGGCTTAGAGCTGTCCACGGGGATGGATATCATGCAGTTTAAGGCGATGAAGGCAGCGGAGGGACGTACAGCAAAGAAGAGGCTGGTGGATGAAGACGGAGTGATTAATGCAAGGGGCCAGGGGACGCAGAACCTAGGAGGAAGGGTGGCCGATGCGGTCCTCCGTCTGGAGTATGGCGATGCTAATGGAGCAGAGATCCAGACAGACCCTAGAGGTACCCCGGGCAAGAACCCTATTGTGAAAAGGAGAAAGCAAGGAGAAGTAGGAGGGGAAGAGAGTGACGGAGTTGATATGGATACTACTTTGCAGGCGGCCTCCGGGGAGGAGGACCGCCGGCTCCAATGAATTGCCTTAGTTGGAACTGCCGGGGAGGGGGGAACACCCGGACAGTTCGTGAGTTAGCGACATTATGTAAGTTGCGTTCCCCCATGCTGGTGTTTTTGTGTGAAACAAGACAAAAAGAGGAGAAGATGAAAAGGATACGGGCTAAACTTGGTTTGAAGGGTTTTTGTGGGGTGGATAGCAATGGGCTAAGTGGTGGATTGGCACTATATTGGAGGGAAGAATGTGTGGTGGATGTTCTGGATAAAGGCGACAGATTCATTGACATAATTATCAGGGTCCGAGAGGGGGCGACAGAGTGGAGAGCTACCTTTGTATATGGAGAACCAAGGGTGGAGAATAGACACCTAATGTGGTCCAAATTATGGGACTTGAAAACAGCTACTAACTTGCCTTGGTTAGTAATCGGTGACTTTAACGAAGCCATGTGGGATTTTGAGCATCTTTCGGTCACGCCAAGGGCGGAAGCACAGATGGTAGCGTTCAGAGATACGCTGGAGGTATGTGAGTTAGTGGATCTTAGATTCACTGGCCTCCCTTTCACGTATGATAATAGAAGAGGGAGGTCTGCAAATGTCAAGGTGAGACTCGACAGAGCTGTGGCTACAAATGACTGGCGAAACATGTTTGCTTTTGCGTCAGTTGAGCACATACCGTCCCCTTGCTCCGATCATCTTGTGATCTTCCTTAAAGGGGAACCGGATCCGGGACCAGCGAGAGGAAGAAGCCGCAGGTATGAAGTTTTTTGGGAGAGAGATTCAGAACTGCCCAAGGTGGTGGAAGAAGCCTGGGTAGCAGTAGGGGAGATTAGTAATCTGTCATAGTTGAGAGAAGCCTTATCAAAAATAATGCATGCGCTAGGCTCATGGAGCAGAAAATTTGGTAATGTAACAAGAGAACTGGCGAAGTCTAGAAGCCAACTTGAGGAGCTTATGCACATGAATGCTGATAGGGAAGAAATAAGGTGTGTGATGGATAAAATGAATGAACTTCTATATCAGGAGGAGATGTTGTGGATGCAGAGGTCGAGAATTGCCTGGCTGAAGGAAGGAGATCGAAACACAAGGTACTTTCAAAGCAAAGCAGTTTGGAGAGCCAGGAAGAACAAGATCAGGGAATTGATGGACAACATTGGAACTGTTCACACTGAATTTGCAGCAATGAGTAACATCACAAATGAGTATTTCCATAATATCTTTTCTTCAGATACTACTTTGAACGCCTCTGAAGTAGTGAGCTTGTTTGAACGTGTGGTGTCGCCGGCTGATAATGAGAGGCTATGTGCGCCGTTTACGGACAAAGAGATTTCTGACGCATTGTTTCAAATTGGGCCTCTGAAAGCCCCAGGGCCGGATGGCTTTCCCGCACGGTTCTTTCAACGAAATTGGAGTACGGTGAAGGAGGGAGTTTTGGCTGCGGTCAGGGAGTTTTTCAACTCCGGTGTTATGCCTGAGGGAGTTAATGATACATCAATAGTGCTTATCCCAAAGATATCTAATCCCGTAAGGATGTCGGACTATAGGCCTATAAGACTCTGTAATGTCACATACAAGGTAATTTCAAAATGCCTTGTGAACAGATTAAGGACATTGCTAGATGGCATTATATCAGCGGAGCAAAGTGCTTTCATACCAGGTAGAATGATTACAGATAATGCACTGGTTGCTTTCGAGTGCTTGCACTATATTAAGCAGGAGAAGGACCCCTCGAGGAGTTTTTGCGCATATAAGCTGGACTTGTCAAAAGCTTATGACAGAGTTGATTGGGTTTTCTTGAAGCAGGTGATGCAAAGGTTAGGGTTCTCTCACAGATGGATTGATTGGATTATGACATGTGTCACATCGGTGAGGTATTCAGTTAAATTAAATGGAACTCTCCTGGATTCATTTGCACCGTCGCGTGGGCTACGGCAAGGAGATCCACTCTCTCCGTTTTTGTTCTTATTTGTGGCAGATGGACTTTCAGCTATATTAAAAAGCAAGGTGCAAGCTTGTGACATTGCTCCCGTGAGTATTTGTAGAAGAGCCCCGGGCATTTCCCATTTGTTGTTTGCAGATGATACCATGTTGTTCTTTCAGGCTTCAATGGAACAAGCGGTGCAGGTTAAGGCCTCTCTGGATCTTTATAGTTTGGCTACTGGCCAAAGTTTGAACTATGATAAGTGTTCTATCTTTTTCGGGGCAGCATGCCCGGTTGCAGCTCAGGAGCAAGTCAGGGATGTTCTCTGTCGGTGTCAAAACCGGCGGATCTCGGGTAGGGGGTCCCGAACTGTGCGTCTAGGCGGATGGTAACAGGAGACAAGGGACACGATGTTTTACCCAGGTTCGGGCCCTCTCAATGGAGGTAAAACCCTACGTCCTGCTTGATTAATATTGATGATATGGGTAGTACAAGAGTGGATCTACCACGAGATCAAGGAGGCTAAAACTCTAAAGCTAGCCTATGGTATGATTGTTGTAATGTATGTTGTGTCCTATGGACTAAAGCCCTCCGGTTTATATAGACACCAGAGAAGGCTAGGGTTACACAGAGTCGGTTACAATGGTAGGAGATCTACATATCCGTATCGCCGAGCTTGCCTTCCACGCCAAGGAAAGTCCCATCCGGACACGGGACGGAGTCTTCAATCTTGTATCTTCGTAGTCTTGGAGTCCGGCGGACGATGATAGTCCGGCTGTCCGGACACCCCCTAGTCCAGAACTCCCTCAGTAGCCCCTGAACCAGGCTTCAATGACGATAAGTCCGGTGCGCATAATGTTCGGCATTGCAAGGCGGGTTCCTCCCTTGAATAATCCAGAGAAGATCATGAACACCAGGATAGTGTCCGACTCTGCAAAATAAATTCCACATTCCACCGTAGAGAGAATAACGCACATAAATCCAATCTGCTGACGTATTTTGCGGCATGACATCACACCGCTACCAGGCCTTTACTTGAATCGTTTTTTATTATACCACCTCAGCACGTGTAGCGAAGCGGTTTCCTTGGCACGTCTTGTCGAAGCAGAGATCGTGCTCCCCTTATTCTGGGATTCTCATCAATACGAGCGTGGGTAACCCAACCGTGCCCGTCGCCACGCCTCCTCTATCGAAGGTGAATCCCAAACGGTCACGGAGATGGCTCTTGGTATTTTCCCCCTTTATAAGGGGACCAAGGCTCATTTCTTTCTCTTAATCTTCCATCGAATCCTCTCCTTGCTCCAAGTTCCAACACCCAGAGCCCCAGATTCGAGCGCTTCGGATCTTCAACAATGTCCGGCTCCGACCTTCAGGGCCGGTGGATGACGTAGGAGGACGTGTTAAAGCTGCGTGAGGCCAAGTACCTGTCCTACGAGATTTCGCATAGGTTGCCCGCCCAAGGGCAGACCGTACCCACTCCTGAGCCCGGTGAGTACGTCGTCTTCGTATCCCACCTCCGTCGGGGTTTAGGCTTCTCGACGGACCCCTTCGTGAGAGGGCTCATGTTCTACTACGGGCTGGATTTTCACGACTTGGCTCCGGAGTCCATCCTCCATATTTCCGCATTCATTATTGTCTGTGAAGCCTTCCTCCGCGTCACCCCCCACTACGGCCTATGGCTGAAGACCTTCAATGTGGAGCCGAAGATGATCGGGGGGCGTCAAGAAGAGTGCGGCGGGGCGGCCATAAGCAGGAGGGCCGATGCCCCGTGGCCCGAGGGCTCCTTCCAAGAGGAGCTCGGCTTGTGGCAGCAGGAGTGGTTCTATGTCACCGCTCCGAAGGGCAGCAAGCAAAAGCCGCCGCCTTCATTCCGCCCGGGACCTCCACGCCGATTGATGTCGTGGGTCAACCAAGGGCTCAATTGGGGGCCGTCCGAGGACGTGCCCTTATTGCAGGGCCGGATTCGAGACCTCCAAGCGAGGGAGATCAATCTGGTTGTGATGATGCAGGTCATGCTAATCAGGCGTCTTCTGCCCTGCAAATGCCGTCCTCTCCGGTTATGGGAGTTCAATCCGGAGGGGCCACGAACTCTCCAACACTTCATGGGTATGACGCCCGTGGAGATGTACAAGTCGTTCTTCGGACCGCAGGTGGCGTGTCCGAAATTGACCGAGGATGCAGGCCTAAGCTGCAATCACCCGGATACACAGGTAAGTAGCTCAGAGTCCGGACGTTCTGTTTGTTTGCTTTTCTGAAATTCTCCTTCTAACCCATTATTCTTCATCAGAAGTGGGTAGCGCGATCGAAGCTGATAAGGTGTCCAGCCCCCCTCCCAGAGACCGCACCGGAGCCCGTGCTAGTCAGAATGTTGGAGGTCGCACCCGTAGAAGGGGGCGATGGAGAAAATAGAAGAGCTATCACCTCGCCCAAGGGGGCGCTTGAAGAGGGGGGGATCGACAATCCCTCCTTCCAGGGGGAGAAGAGGACCGCCTCCGAAGACCCGGAGGCCAAAGCCCCTAAGCGGGGGAAGAAATCTTTACCGGAGGGTCCTGCGTCCGGAGAAAGTCCGGACGTACAATCGTCTCTAAAGGATCAGCCCTCCAGCGAGCCGTGAGTAAAAAAAGGGGGGTTCATTAATGAGAAAATACCCCTATTTGTGCTTCTGTGGATGACCGAAATTTTTACCTTGCAGTTCGGATCTGCGGCCTTCTCAGATGAGTTCGTCTTCGGGGGATCTTCGTCCGGAGATGATGGAGAGTGAAACGCCTCCGTCTGCTGCGCCGTCGGATAGGGCAGACGAGCCTGAAGTATCGTCACGGAGGGTATCCCAAAGCCCGGAGGGGCCGGAGAGTTCGGCGCCCACTAGTGTCCGGCCGGGGGAGCTGAAGAATCTGCTTGAGAGGGCGTCCGTCTCGGAAGATCACCGTGCTTTGATGAGTATGGTGATTGGAAGGATTTTGTCCGCCAAAATCGGATTGCATAATGCCGTCAGGAGTTTGCTGGCGGGATTTGAGGTGCGCAAGAACGACGCACCTTTTTGACAGTTTTGCACATAGAAGTGCGTCCTGTATAGATAGTAGCCCCTGAGACTCGGCAGGTTGTCGAAAGCGACAGCGTGCCGAGGATCAAAAATCGCAGGTATTGAATGTTGTCCTTCCTATGTAGGTGGTGGATAGTCCGGGGGCTAGCCGGACTATTGGAGTTGCCGAGTTAATGCGGCAGCTTGACGTGGCGGATGCGGACATCGCGCTTGTCAACCGGCGACTTGACGAGTCGCAAGGTAAATGAATTCCCCGCAGTCACTTATTTAAGGGAGTCAAAGCCCGCCTCTGATAATGTATATGTTGTGATACAGACGGTGTTGCTGCTGTGGAGAGCCTTCGGGCCGAGCTTGCTCAAGCCAAGGAGCAAGCCCGAAGGAGTGATGCGGCTGCCTCGAGGGCAGCCGAGGAGTTGAAAGCCGAAAAGGCTGCACACTGCCTAAGCAGGGAAAAGATGGCCGAATTGGCCGTGAAATTAAAAGATGCTACCGACCGCAACGAGGCTCTTGAAAAGGAGCGCTTATCGGAGCGGGAAAACCTGGGGAAGGCCACCGCCGAGGCCAAGGATGCCCGTTCTGCAATGCGGGCTATGAAGGAGGAGCTACGCCAGGCCGGAGATATTGTGGCTGGCAAGCCGTTTTTGCTGCGTCGCCGGTTTACGGATCAAAAATATGCCCAACTTGGCCAGCTGTGGGGTCCGGAGGATCCATATATGGACTTAGCGGCAAGTGCGGCTGATGCCGTTGAGCACTTCCGGAGCCAGAAGGATCACAAGACGGAAGAGCTATTTTGGTCTCAATTCCATAGTCCGGATCGTTCACTTCCGTTGACCGATCGGTTGGCCGAATGGGCTGAGCTAAATAGATTGTCCGGACTTGCCATGACTGGTATCGTGGCTCATGTCTGGCCAGAGAGACCCAAGGCGACGAGCTATTTCGGCTTATTGCAGCAATTTCTTGGAGCGGTGCCGCACATCAAGGAGATGAAGCGGTCGGCCTGCATAGAAGGCGCGCGGATGGCCCTTGCTCGTGTGAAAACACATTGGACAGAGATGGATGCCACCGCTATTGCTGCCCAGGGTTCGGACGAAAGCCGGTTACCCGCCGAGCACTATTTTGGGGAAGTTATGCATGGCGCTCGTGTAATAGAGTCGCAGTGCTCAAAAAATGTCACGTTCAAATGAACGTTTTATCTTGTAAGACAATGATTATGATGTAACCGCTTTTTATACTTGTGCGTTCCAAGTGTTAAAATATCTCCGATGCGGCCGTTTATGTATACATTTGTATAACCTGAAAGATTGCAGTCTTCGGCTTCAGCCCCCACGCACAAGGTGCGGGGGTGTTCGCAAAAAATAGCGCGTTTTCATACTTAATCCGACGTCTCGGTCCTGTTAAGGAGGTGGTAGCGTAGCGAACGAGGCAATCCGGACTATGATGCTTTATCACTTTCACTTAACCAGTGGAGTTCGAGGGTGGGGCTACGATATAGCCCCTTGGGGCACCGCGCTTCTCCAAATTCGGGGCGCGTGTGTGCCTGACCGGGAAACGGTCCTTCGTCAAAGCGGGGAATTCTAAATATTCCGGTAGTCGATCGAGTGGTTGACCAGTCTCTCGCTGTATCATGACAGTCAGTTTTCGGCTTTCTCTACTGAGGTGCTCGCCCAGCCGAACTGGGGCACAATCGCAGTAGTTCTCCTGGTGCCGCGTTAGCCGATGATACGGAACGTAAGGCAGCAAAACACAGGAGCCGGGCAAACCCAAGATTTGTCCAAAGACATGATTCGGATCTGATGCATATAAGGCCTAACTCGAGACGCCGAACACTCCCTAAGGTGTTCGGTCTTTGTAATAATGGACAGAACAATTCCCTAAGCCCCTAGTATCCAGGTACGGGCATGGTCTTCTGATGCGGCCGATGCCAAAACGTCAGGCTCCGCTTTGGTTATAATGAGAAACCAAGGGATTGTAACAACAAGAGACAGTAAAAAAGGTTTACGCAGGGTCTTAATCTGAAAAGAATCCTCGCGACGGGTCCCTACTGCACGTCTGCGCCTGTGTCTCCGTTGTGCCGTTATCCTGGACGGATGTGCACGTTGTTCATCTGTAAAAAGAGAGGAACTTAGCTTGAAAGGAACTTGTGCAAAAAAAAATATACGAAGGAAGAAATATAAATAAGTAAAGCGGAGTCTGTGTGAGCTCGCTGTTGCTTGTGCGCGCAGCCCATTGTAAAGGGATGTGCGGCTAGGGAGCCCCTAGCTTACTTATGCCGGACTCGTCTGACCGTGTCCGGGGTCTTTAAATGACCCTCGCACTGAAATGATGCCGCGTGAACTGCGCATCTTGAGTGTAAGAGACGTGTAATGTGGTATGGCGTTGAAGCGGACAAAAGCCTCTCGCCCCAAGAGTGCTTGATAGTCACTTTTAAATGGGACGATATGAAAGATTAGTTTTTCGCGTCGAAAGTTGTTCGGTGATCCGAACACGAGTTCTAGTAATAGGGAGCCTGTGCACTTGGCGTAAGGGCCTGGCGTCACTCCTTTAAAGGAAGTGCGGCTGTGCCGAATTTTAGTAAGGTCTATCCCCAACTTGCGGATTGTGTTTGGATACAGCAGGTTTAAGTCGCTGCCTCCATCCATCAGGACTTGTGTAAATTGTAGTCCGTCGATTATAGGATCCAATATCAGGGCAGTCCATCTTGCGTTTCGAGCGCTTCTGGAATAATCCAGGTGGTCGAAAGTGATTGGTTTTGATGTCCAATCTCTATGTTCCGCTGGGTTGGACCGTGCGAGACCCTTTTTAGAGGGTGCCGCACTATTTTTCCGTATTATCACATGAAGTGAGTTTACTACTTTGACCTCTTGTGGGAAAGTCTTTTGTTTTCCGGTGCTCTGCTGGTGGGGTTTGTCATCATCTTCGCTTGATGCGTCGAGCCCCTTGTGTTCGGCGTTTAGCCCGCCGGACTGTTTGAAAACCCAACAATCTCGGTGGGTGTGGTTTGCAGGCCTTCCGGGGGTACTGTGGATTTGACATATCCGACCCAAAATCTTGTTTAAACTGGATAGTTCATCGCTGTTATCCTTAAGGGGCGGTGTTTTGTTGTTTGGCCGCGAGCTTTTGAATCCGGCGTTGACTGCCGTGCCCTTCGGGCTTTTCTCTTTATTCCGGCGCTGCTCTTTTCTGCGCCGTGATTTTCCGTTTCCATCTCTAATCTCGGATGTACTTGGGTCGCTGGTGCTGCATCTTGCTAGCCAGCTATCCTCTCCGGCACAAAAGCGGGTCATGAGGCTTGTTAGTGCGGACATTGTCCTCGGCTTTTCTTGGCCGAGGTGTCTGGCGAGCCATTCGTCTCGGACGTTGTGTTTAAAAGCTGCTAAGGCTTCGGCGTCCGGACAGTCAACTATTTGGTTCTTTTTGGTGAGGAACCTGTTCCAGAATTTGCGCGCCGACTCTCCGGGCTGTTGAGTTATATGACTTAGATCATCTGCATCCGGAGGGCGGACATAAGTTCCTTGAAAATTTGCTCTAAACGCGTCCTCGAGCTCTTCCCAACTTCCAACAGTGTTTTCCGGGAGGCTTTTGAGCCAATGACGGGCTGGCCCTTTAAGCTTGAGGGATAGGTATTTTATGGCGTGGAGATCATCTCCTCTGCCCATGTGTATGTGTAGTATATAATCTTCTATCCAGACTCCAGGGTCTGTTGTTCCGTCGTAGGCCTCTATGTTTATGGGTTTAAACCCTGCTGGGAATTCGTGATCCAGCACCTCGTTGGTGAAACATAGTGGGTGTGCGGCGCCCCTGTATTTGGGTGCACCGATGTCTTCGGACACTTGGCGTGTTGTATTGCCTCCTGGGGCCCTCTTCTTTGGCCCGTAAATGGACCTGGCTGGGCCATCTGTCCTTCTAGGGTCGTTAGTCGGTTTATATGCGGCGCCGCTTTCAGATTTTGGCCTATCATTTGGCCATCTATCCAACCAGGCGGCTTCTTTGTTTTTTGACAGTGGGGGCTCTATGGCCTCCTCATCAAATTCTGGCAGTAGCTTGCGCTTCGGGTAGCTCTTTGATTGGTGGTCATTGCCGTATTTGTCTGCGGTTTTGAGCACTTTGCTCCACCTCATTCTGAGTGTATCTTCCGCTGTTTTGAGCTTCCGTTTTTCCTTCGTCAAGCTTTTTGCGGTGTTGACGAGTCTTTTCCGAAGGTTTTTATTCTCCGGCGGTGTGTCCGGCGTGAGATCGTCCGGATTATTTTTTCCGCCGGGCCCGGACTGATTGTCTAACTCGTCTTGTTCGGACGGTTCCTTGTCGTCGTCCACTGGTTTGCCCTGCTGTATTGCTGGGTCATTAAGAGCGCTGTTGTTGTCGAGGCGGGACTTAGGGCGGCGTCTGCGTCATCATTTTCGTTGTTTGTCGGCGGGATTATCTTCTGCCGCGCCCCGTTGGTCCTCGTTGTCGCTTCCTTTTGGGGTATCCACCATGTATACGTCGTATGACGAGGTGGTCTTTACGTGCCTTATAGGCGCTAGTTCTTTTTCGTCTCCGGCATCGTCATCCATGCCGTCGATGTCTTCGGAGTCGTAGTCTAGCATGTCGGTAAGATCGTCGACAGTGGCTACAAAGTGGGTGGTGGGTGGGCTCTGAATTTCTTCGTCGTCCGTATCCCAACCATCCTGGCCATAGTCCGGCCAGGACTCTCCCGATAGCGAGAGATGCTTTAGCGAATTTAGGACGTCGCCAAAGGGTGAGTATTGGAAGATGTCCGCGGCGGTGAATTCCATAACCGGCGCCCAATCCGATTCGATTGGTAGGGGCGTGGGAGGTCCGGAGTCCGGCAAGGAGTCCGGCACCTCGGAATCACGAGTTTCGCGAGGGACAAGGTTAGTGTTCGGCTCCATCGCCGTGGAAGTTGAAGCCCCCGAGGTGGTGTCCATACACCGGTCCTCGATCTGGGCGATCGGCTCCGGACTAAGGGCCGAAGCGGATTCGTGTGCGGCCACCAAGGCACTGTTCGGCGGCAGAGCTAGATCATGCCCATCGCAACAGTGCGGCGCGCTTGGCTTTGGCTCGAGCCCGTCGAAGATCATGCCCGCGGATGTCGGCTGTGAAGTTTAGGCTTCCGAATCTGACCTGATGGCCAGGGGCGTAGCTTTCGATCTGCTCCAGATGGCCAAGTGAATTAGCCCGCAGTGCGAAGCCGCCGAATACGAAGATCTGTCCGGGGAGAAAAGTCTCACCCTGGACAACGTTGTTGATTGAAGATGCCATCAAGCCTATCGGTGACGACACAGAGGAACTCTCAATGAAAGCACCAATGTCGGTGTCAAAACCGGCGGATCTCGGGTAGGGGGTCCCGAACTGTGCGTCTAGGCGGATGGTAACAGGAGACAAGGGACACGATGTTTTACCCAGGTTCGGGCCCTCTCGATGGAGGTAAAACCCTACGTCCTGCTTGATTAATATTGATGATATGGGTAGTACAAGAGTGGATCTACCACGAGATCAAGGAGGCTAAAACCCTAAAGCTAGCCTATGGTATGATTGTTGTAATGTATGTTGTGTCTTACGGACTAAAGCCCTCCGGTTTATATAGACACCGGAGAAGGCTAGGGTTACACAGAGTCGGTTACAATGGTAGGAGATCTACATATCCGTATCGCCGAGCTTGCCTTCCACGCCAAGGAAAGTCCCATCCGGACACGGGACGGAGTCTTCAATCTTGTATCTTCGTAGTCTTGGAGTCCGGCGGACGATGATAGTCCGGCTGTCCGGACACCCCCTAGTCCAGGACTCCCTCAATCTTGTATCTTCATAGTCCAGGATGATAATCTTGGATCTTTATAGTTTGGCTACGGGCCAAAGTTTGAACTATGATAAGTGTTCTATCTTTTTCGGGGCAGCATGCCCGGTTGCAGCTCAGGAGCAAGTCAGGGATGTTCTCCAAGTTAAAAGCATGGTGTTTGAGGAGAAGTACGTGGGTCTGCCCACTCCCGAGGGTCGTATGTCAAAAGGGAAGTTTCAAAATCTTCAAACAAGCCTTACCAAAATACTTGTCCAATGGGGAGATGGTGTGTTGGCGCAGCCGGGGAGGGAAGTCCTTATAAAGTCGGTCGCCCAAGCTTTACCCACATATATTATGGGAGTCTTTAAGCTTCCGTACTCGGTGTGCGATGATCTCACTAGAATGGTGAGGAACTTTTACTGGGGGGCGGAGAAGGGGAAGAGGAAGGTTCACTGGAAGGGATGGGATCACCTTATGCAACCAAAAGAGAGAGGTGGAATCGGTTTCCGAGATTTCCGGTTATTCAACCAAGCCTTGCTTGCTCGCCAAGCTTGGAGATTGATAGTAAGGCCGGACAGCTTGTGCGCCCGTCTACTCAAATCCAAGTACTATCCGGCGGGGAAGTTAGAGGACACAGTGTTTTCCGGGAATGCATCATCTTCATGGCAGGCCATTAGCCATGGTTTGGAGTTGTTAAAGAAAGGACTGATTTGGAGAGTTGGTGATGGGAAAAGCATTCGGGTGTGGCGTGATAATTGGATACCGAGGCCTTTCTCTTATAAACCTATATCGAGGCAGGGTGTCTGTCGCATTCGATATGTGTCTGATCTTTTGAATGAAAACGGATCCTGGAAAGTTCATATTCTGAATCGATTTTTCATGCAAGCTGATGTGACAGAGATTCTGAAGATCAGGGTGTCTCCTAGACGCGGCGAGGATGTTCTTGCGTGGGGTCCGGACAAGCTGGGTATGTTTTCGGTGAAGAGTGCTTATCATATGGCGTTCGACGAGCTACACAGAGCCGTAGCTGTATCCTCTAGCTCGTCGCCATCCGGTGCGAGAAGCTGTTGGAAATTCATCTGGAGTTGTGGCGTTCCGCCCTCTGTGGCGAATTTTGCATGGAGGGTAGCTACTGACGGGTTGCCAACATGGAAGAATAAGCATAAAATTGGCTTGGAAACTACAAGTGTCTGTCCGGTGTGTGGGCTAGACACGGAGGATAATTTCCATCGGTTCTTACGTTGCCAGCTCGGGAAAGATCTATATCTGAAAATGGCCAAAGTCTGGAAATTGCCGCGGTTACAGTCACTAGTTAACTGCGGTAGGGAGTGGTTACTGCAAGTTCTTGCGACTATGACTGATATGGAGAGGTGTATGATTCTTCTGGTGCTTTGGAGAAGTTGGTTCATTCGCAACGAGGTGGTACACCATAAGCCAGCGCCGCCGATGGAAGTATCGGTCAGGTTCTTACAAAGTTATCTTGACTCTCTAGTGGCTATCAAGAATGATATGAATGTGGAGTCAGTAAAGGGAAAAATGAGCATGATGACCGACGTTGCTTCTCCGTTGGTCACGGCTAAGGTGAATGGCTGGGAAAAGCCGATGCATGGATGGATGAAATTGAACACGGATGGAGCATTTGTGTCATGTGATGATGCTGGGGCAGGCATGATCTTGAGAGATGAGCATGGGAGTATCATCTTCTCCGCATGCAGGGCGCTACGGGTTTGCCGAGATGCACTGGAGGCAGAGCTTTATGCTTGTTGGGAGGGACTATCATCTGCGGTCCAAAGAACAACGATGTTGATACAAGTGGAGCTGGATTCCGCTGTTGCTGTGTCTATGATCACTTGTGGTGATTTCGATCGTTCGATCTACTCGTCTTTAGTTAATGAGATTAGAAATTTAGTAAGTCTTCATCAAACTTGTATTACTCATGTCGCTCGTTCACGAAATAAAGCGAGCGACTTGCTAGCTTCCTTTGGTCGTCTAAACAAGAGGACTATGACTTGGTTAGGGTCGGGTCCTCCTGAACTACTGCGGATTACCGCCGAGGATTGTAATGATACTGTGATTGAGTAATACAAGGTTTGAGTTCGCAAAAAAAAGAAGCAATTGAATCATAGTTTGCCGCACTTCGGGCCATTATTCCACACAAATTAATGCCTCCGGTGTTCGCAACAAAAGTGAATGAAGATGAAAAAGCAAATATTTACATATATAACTACTGATGTTAAATTTTTTTATTTAAATTATTGACAATACATCGATCTTTATATTAATGCAAACATGGAGCTTTGTATTGATGAGCGCATGACACTTAAAATAAATTAGAATTTGAGAATATCGTGTGTTGCACTAGTATTGCAAAGTTTACAATTGACGTCCACATTGTTCCAGTTGATTTTTTTTTTTGCGGGTGTTGTTCCAGTTGATATTGATTCTTCTTAATGAATGCAGGTGCCATCCCGAAAAAAGGCTACAGAAGAAAAACCAAAGCAAGCTTCAAAAGCAATGTGCGGCCATATGTGATTTTTTTTTTCCAAACTGAAACTCAAATGGGCATTGCGGTGCGACGAAGGAGTACCATGAATGGTGGAGGTGCACGCAGCTTCCAAGGACACCTCAAATCTCTTTCCCTGATCCTTTTGGTCAGCATGGATTTCCTTTGCATTGGTAGCCAGGGCTGGTCCTGCCTCTGCTTGCCCGCGACCAGAATCAAAGTACTCGGGACACGATCTGTGTCGACACTGGACACGATCTTAAGGAATCCAGGTTGTGTATTCGTTTTTGACAGCGGCGGTCGGGAATTGGCGTGTGGTGCATTCCTCCACCCTTGTCGACCCGTGAAACTATTTTGCTTTCTTTTGCTGCTGCTGGCGCTCACGGAAGCAGCCTGTGTATTGCCGCCGGCGAATGGATTTGTGATGTGAACGTAGTGTCCGAGCGAGCATGCAGGTTCTTGTGTGAACGGCCATAGGCGCGCGTGTGTGCACCCAAGCAGCTTGCCTTTGGGTGCATTTCCATGCCATGTCCTGACTGTTGTCAAGATCCTGTATTGCCGCGTGCTGTAAAGCTGCAACTTGCTGTGCCTTTCCTCGAAGTGCAAGGCGAACAATCTGCTTTCACCCAAAGTCACTGACAGAGTAACGCCCTATCATGCACACTGCCTTGCCGGTTTTGGAAGTCGAGAACCGTATCTGCTTTTCTTTTTCTTTTGATTGTGCTACTCTACAGGGGAAGGGATAGACATGATCCCTGCAAGTTGCAGCATGATGAATAATCGTGTGGGAAAGAGCACGCAATCGAACTTGAAGGGATCAGGAAGCATATTGTATCGCGGCAACATGCTTGGCACCGTTTCCTATCCGAATCAACAGAAAAGCACACCCAAAGAAAGCGGTTTGGTGACTGACGGAGAATCGTATCGTATCCTCTGCTGGTCTAGAGTAGAGAGCCTCGTTTGGCGGGAGAATCTCCCCTGGCACGAGTAGGCGATGACTGATGACCAGCTCCAATTGCAGTATGCTGTCTGCAGATACGCTGATCTGGGGGATGCCATGCCAAGTTGTCATCGGAAGCCAGAGAGATTCCGTCCTTCCTTTCCTGAAGCGTGCCGCGGCGCCCGGTACGAGACTCGCGATATTTGCATTGCCATAGGAGAATCTGATCAGACACGCGCAGGGGCAGCTCGATCGAATCTCCATTCGTCTAGAAACCACCGTCACCATTCATCAGGAATAGAAGCAGACGATAAGGCCAACTCCAGCGCACGACCTCAAACGAACGTTCGTTTTGATTTGCTTTCGTCCATTTGGGGCGGCAATTGATCGCCCATGCCCATTGCCGTGTCAGTGCCCCCAACGCGCGGCCGCACCCCATATCATGTCCGGGGTGGGCGTGATATAAAAAAAAGGCAAGAACTCAAAGAAATGCAAAAAAACGCAAACATAATTAAACAGCCTCGGGGCGATGCTGAATGTGTGTGTGTGCGTGGGGGGGGGGGGGGGGGGGCTCGGTGGTGGTGATGCGGGCTCAGCTTTGACGCCGCGGCGGCGGCGGCCTGAGGACGGGCCAGCCTCATGGTCGTGCACCTCCTTGCGGTCGGTGCTCCACCACACCATGGCTGTCGGTGGCCAGCGAGCTCAAGGAAGGGGAAGGGAGAGCTAGGGTTTGGGTGTCGGGTTTCGAGGAGGCAGCGGCGACCGAAGTGGGAGCGTGGACTACGACCGGTCCACGGCTTCCCATTTAAGAAGGACGCCTACGTGCGCCTGGACGGATGACAGATGGGACCAACCGCGTGTGAGCATTTATGTGGGCGGTGGGAGGAAGGTGGCCGCCTGCCACGCGGCCCCGGTGCGGGCGAGCGGCACGTCCGTTTGTTGTCCGCCTGGACCAAACTGGACGCATTTTTGCGCTCGAAATGAGTTGGGCTGGACACAAGACATACACGATGGGTACAGGCCGTCGCGCGCTGGGCCATGGGATTTGTCCATTTTGCCCCAATCGGACGGGGCCGTACCGGATGGGTCGTGGGCTGGAGTTAGCCTAACGATCGGCGTGCCCTCCAGGCTAGCAACAGCGTCAGTCTGATCACCTAGCGCGCAGTGCATGCCCCGGCTCCCGCCGACGGCAAGCGCGATGCATGCCTAGAGCGCCGACCAGAATTATCCCCCGAATCGGCGGCATCTCCGCTGCCGATCGCTACCGTTTGCCCTGCCGGCAACCTGCTAGCTTCACAACTCACACGTTCTACCGACGCCTGCCTGCCTGGCTCGTGCGCGCGCTCGCCTCGGTATTCCTTTCTCACCGCCCTTCCACCTGCGAGGAAACGTCCTGTGGGGCGCCGTACATCGGTACATCACCGCTAGATGCCGTGGACACGACGCGGCACTGATCTAATCCAATCCATGATCCCATATCACCGCTTCACGATCTCCACGATCCCACCTGGAAGCTGGAATCAGTGGCCTGTCGTCGACAACTCTGCACCAATAGGCAGGCTCCAAGCCTTAGAACAGGGCACGGGCAAGCGGCAGCATGTGGCCCTATTCCCTCGCGGAGAGCCGCATGCAGATCATTAGTCAGGATCGGTGAGAATCGCCACATCACAGCTACACTACCGCATTGTTTAGTGCGACTGAACGGGATCCGTATCCGATTAATCAAGAGATAACAGTGGGATTGATACAGACGTGCAGTGTCAACGGCAGGCAGGGAGGGAGAAAATTTTATACAAGTAAACTGCACTTAGCAGCAGCACTCACGCGGCCGGTGCTGTGCACCTGGATCAACTCTTTTAAACTCGGGCGGTCGATCAGTCCGATAGTATATATCGTTGTCAAACTCTGTTGTCGCTTTGCTTGTTTAATCAAAGTGTTAACCAAAAGCCAACGGTGGCCGATCCATGTCAACCGCTGAAATGGTCAGTCGAGAAGAATACCGGAGCGTGATGTTTATGGTGAATATTCAGAGAACGGCAGCTACAGTTTTAGGAATTAGCATATCGTTCAAGATATATTTTCCGGGGATTAGACACCATCTTTAGTGAAGCAACCATGCTTATGCTTTTTTTTCCAACCACTCATTGCCCATTTTTATTAATATTTTCTTAAAGAAGAAAGTACACAGACCGTCCTCGCAGAAAGAACCAGGGAGCTTCACAGCTGGAAATCAAGAGTGCGGTGTTCAGTTTTACGGGAAAGCATCCTCTGAAATAAGGTAATCATTCGTATGATCGCCACATCACAGCTGGACTTCATTGCTCAGGGTGTCTGTCTAATTAAACGGGATCCGTATCCGAATTATTAAGCAGCAAATGATGATAGTGCTTGCGAAACAGGCAGGCAATGTCAACGAGAACAGACTAATTTCGATTTGCAGCAAGTCGCCAGCCACGCAACACAACTGTGTTCTTTTAGATCCAGGCGGTAAATGTGATGATATCGGTTGAAAACTCAGCTGTCGTCCGTAGTGTTTGGCATGTGAGCGATGGATCTTGCTGCTTGTTTAATGAAAGCCAACGGTGATGTCAAACTATAGACTACTTAAACATAGCCAGTAAGACAAAAATGGGAAGATTATGTATATATGACTACCGAGAATACGGCATCCATTGTATCTCGATTCAGCATCTTCAAATGTTATTTTTGTCGCGATTTTGACAACATTACTAGTTTGTACTTGAATCAATGGTTAAGGAACTTTTGAGTGCCCCAAGTTAAACACCCAAATTTGTATGATGTTCCAGTATGGGAGGTGCGTATGACTCTTAACTTTTACCGATTTTAGCTTTGTCGTTCACATAAAAGTTATCGGAGTATATTTCATCACCTCTATTGGCCAAAAAGTTATCAAGACCTTGAAAGAAACATTTTGTGTAGGTACAAAACCTCGACGATAGCTTTAAATTTCAGAATTGACTAAGGTAGATGCTTCGCTCTGTTTTTAGCAAGATCAAATCTGAAGACATTTGTTGTCTGTATAGCATACAATTGAAATGTGTAGTTTCGACGTGCATCAAATGTTGTGGTAGCGTAGTGGCCAGTGCCTCTTTGTCTCACGTAGTTGACATGGGTTTGAATCCTGTCATTAACATCATTTTTTTACTGTTAAAACAATACAACGGCAAGAGAGAAAATGGGCTACCTCGCCCAAAAATCACGGCGACCTCCCACTAAACGCTCCCTGCGAAAATCGCGGCGACCTCCCACTAAACGTGGTCAACGCCCACCGGTCCTGCCGCGCAAATCACCAACTAATTAATAGCCATGCGATCACGATCTCGGATCTGTCGCCCTGAAATGTTGCGATCCGTTAGATTAAAAACGTGCGGCATCCGGGTCGTGCGGACCTGTTACAAAAACCAGGACGGCAGGATTTTAGCTTTGTGGATAAATAAAACGTGTTATCTAGCATATATTTTTACTGTGTTAACACTTTCACAATTATCCTATCTTGAAAAAACATTTATCTAATAAACTTTTAACATTTTTCCCATAGAACATTTATTAGTTTTCTTTGTTCCGATTGGTTTTCATTCTACATTTTTTGTATATGTCAAGAACATTTATCTAATAAACTTTTAACATTTTTCCCATAGAAAAATTTAGCATTTTCTTAGTACATAGTCAACATTGTTCTATACACATTTTAAACATTTTTTAAAATGCTTGATTAACAATTTGCAAATATTAGATTAACATTTTTTACATACATGGTCAACATTTTTTCTGCATACACTTTTAAACTTTTTTTCAAATGCTTGCTTAGCATTTTATAAATAAAATGTTAACATTTTTCTAATACATGGTCAAGATTTTTTCTATTCATATTTTAATTTTTTTAAATACTTGATTAATATTATCTTAATGCAATATTAACATTTTTGAACACATGGACAGTTATCTAAATAGATTTGACGTTTTTCAAATGCTTGATTAACATTTTCCAATTTTTGTTCAACATTTTTTTCAGATGCTTGATTAACATTTGTATATACATGACAATTTGTTTCATCATTTCTAATACATTGTTCACATTTTTGTATATACATTTAAAATTTTTCTAATACATGTGTAACATTTTTTTGAAATGCTTGATTAACATTTTCATATACATCATCAAATTTGTTTCATCGTTTTTTAATACATGGTCAACTTTTTTTCTATACACATTTAACATTTTCCAAATGCTTCCTTAACATTTTTCGAACACTTTTCCTACATTTTTTGCAAATGCTTGATTAATTTTTTTAAATACATGATCAAATTATTTTATACATATTTTATGTTTTTGTATATGTGATAAAAATTTTCTCTATACACATTTAACATTTTCAAATGCTTGGTCAACATTTTACAAATGTTTTGATGTACAGTGATTTTTTGTAAAATATTTATTTAGAATATTTGGAAGTACAAAACAAAGTTTAAAAAGAAAGCAAAAAACAAAAATAGAAAACATGGAATAAAACAAAACAGAAAAGAGGCTGTTGTTTCCCGCGCGCCTGGGCCAGCCCAACTGGCGCCTCCGTGCAGCGAGGGGTTCCCTCTGTCTCACTGAATGCGAGACATAGGCGCCAAAATCCCCTGCTCTTCTTGCAGTAGCTGCGAGCTCATGGGCTATCTTGTTTTTCGATGATCTCGATCGGCTGCATCAATGCAAAAAATGTGTGTTTCTAATGGTATCCATATTCAGATGTCATTTGGGCTGGACCTCCTATATGGCGCGTGACGCGCTGGCGAACATGCCAGCACGCACACGTCCGCTCCGTTCTGCCCCTAGTGGGCCGGCCAACGAGCAGAGCTGAACGCCACAATTTTTTGAAATTTGTTTTTTTTACTTCAAAATAATTCGTAATTTAGAAAAGTGAATTTTGTTAAAAAATGTTCGTGATTTCCAAATAATAAACGTTTTTACATTTTGATGCAAATTTATTTATTTTGACGAACAAACTTATATGAGCATTTTCTTAGTAGTGATGAACATTTTTTTATATTTGATGAACAAAATTTGAATACGATGAACATTTTTTAATCTTGACGAACAAAATTTGTATTTAAGAACATTTTTTGGAAAAATGGATGAACAAATTTTGAATTCATTGAACAAAATTTGAAATTGACGAACAATTTTTGAGTTTGGTGAACAATTTTTGAAATCAATGATGAACAAATTTTGAATTTTATGAACATTTTTTGAATTTGATGAACAAATTTTGAATTTTACGAACATTTTTTCAATCCGATGAACAAGAAACGAATTTAATGAACATACAAATTTTGTAAGAAAATAAAAAAAAGAAAATGAACATATTTTGAAATAGACGAACAAATTTAAATTTGGGGAATTTGTTTTGAAATTGATGAACAATTTTTGAATTTGGTGAACATTTTTTCATTTTGATGAACAATTTTTGAATTTTGATGAACATTTTTTTAATCCGATGAACAAAAAAGGAATTTGATGAACATTTTTGAATCGTTGAGCATTTTTACACATTCAAACATTTTTTGAATTTGATACATAAAAATATTCACGAATTTAGTAGAAAAGCAAAAAAAAGCAAAAGAAGGAAACAGAAAAGAGAAAAAAGGAAAGAAAAAGAAAAAGAGAGCTAGAGAAAAAACGAAAAGGAAAATAAATGGGTTATGGGCCGGCCCATAGGAGCGCTCAGCACGCCATTGGGGGTGCGCGCCTGGTCGCTCGGGGGCGCCCTATGCGCCATATAGAAACCCGCGAACCGCCTAAGCGCCGACTTTAGCGCCGATAACGTGTATTGGCGCCCACGCGCTGCCCACCTGGGCCTGTCCCAACAAGGCCGATGCACTCGGTTACTAAGACCAGCGAAAAAATAGCAAAAAAGGTTGCCCTCTGCGGATTCGAACCCAAGCCATGGCTTTCACGTAGATGTATCTATAACGACTAGAACTACTCGACTGTATTGATTGACAAAATCACCAACAGTATCAGAACATGTGGTGGCGCTTTATTGCAGGTGTACTGTATCACTGAGTTTCTGAATTATTTTAAAAATTGTGAATTTGAATAAGTTCATCATATTTTTTTTAAATGTTCACTAAAAACCATTGATTATGAGAATAAGTTCATCGATTTAAAAAATTCATTCAATGTGGAAAAAGTTCATAAATATAAACTTTTATCAATTTTGGAAAAAGGTTCAATTACTTTGAAATAAAATTCATCGATTTGGAAAAAAAAAGTTCATTGACTTTTTTTAAATCATCTATTTTGAAAAATGTCATCAGTTTTGAAAAAAAGTTCAGTCAATTTAGCAACATACGATTGAGCAGGAGGTCACTGGTTCGAATCAAACCGAATGGGCGCTCAGTTTTTTTCTTTAAACAACTGGGAAAAAAGAAAGTTGGAGTGAGCCCGACTAGACGCGTCTGTGAGCGCCTATTATCCCATTTCGCCTACGAAAAAAGAGAAGCCTTGATACAAAAGGGGCAGACTACGCATGCCAGCCCGTTTGCTAATTTTCAATTTACATGAAGAAAAAGCTAATTTTCAATTTATTACTGTGTGCATATCGCATGCAGTCCAGCTCACTGAGCGGTCTGACTGGGCTTGCACACCTAGATGCTTTAGGCAAACCTGTGTGTTTCTTTGTGTTCAGAGTTCGGAAATCCGCAAAAACCGGGTTCACAAAAGGTTTCTAATATTTTAAAATAGCAAAATATGATAAAAATGTTTGATAAATTATAAAATGTTAGCGAATTCATAAAATATTCATGATTTTAAAAATATGTAGCAAATCATAAAATCTTCATTGATTCAGAAAAGTTCACATAGCTAAAAAGTGTCGATGACAGTGAAAAACATATTTGGGGAATCAAAAAATGCACATAAATTTTAAAATAGTGTTTGGGAATTTAAAAATGTTTTTGATTTTTAAAAAAATGTCAGGCAATTTTACAATTAGTTCCCAAACTTCAAAATTATTGATTAAAATGCATTAAGTTGATTAATGTTTTTCCTAAATTCCAAAAAGATTCATGCATTTTAAACAAAACACTTCTATTAATAATTCATTTTCGTCAATTTGAAAAAAAATCCCATGATTTTAGCAATGTTCGTTGATTCAAAAAATGTTGAAAATATTTATATATATTTTAGAAATTGTAATAAGTGTGGAAATTTTGGAAAAAGTTCGCAAAATTTTAGTAAATATTCTCAAAATTAGTATGAAAATAGAAAAGAAAGAAAATCAGAAAATAAAAATATAAATAAAACAGAAAAGGAAAAGAAAAACTAACATTAAAATAGAGAAATATAAATGAATAAGTTAAAGTAAAAGGAAAGAAGAAACAGAAAAGCAAAATGAAAAAAATGAGAAAGTTAAAAGAAAGAAAAACCATAGGAATAAACAAATAAAAATAGATTCAGGTAAGGTTGGTCATGCTTCCAATAACCGGTGTGATAAAACCAGATTGGGCCGGCACATACCGTGGATAGGTGATCGGTGTGGGTACGCGCTAGCTCGCTTGCTATATAACCACCTATGCACCAAATAGGAATCGTGTGCTGATTAAAGGTATTCGCGTCACTTCCGGTTTGATTTTTCCCAACGTTTTCCAGATGTGTTTTTCTCAGTTCTTGTTTGATATTTTGTTCATTTTTCCCTTTCCCCTTTTTTTTCTGAATTTGTATTCAAGTCTGTGGACTTATGTCAAAATTCGCGCATTTCTTAGCCTGTGAACATTTTCCAAAATCTTGAACCTTTTCCAAAATTTTAGCTGCTAACTCCTTTTTAAAATTTATGAAATTTTCAAATTCACATTTTTTTTCAAATCCATGAACTTTTCTCAAATTCGTGAACTATTTTTTACGATTTTTTTATATTTTGCCAATATTTTTAGAATAATTATGAAATCTTTTCAGATTAATGATTTTGTTCTACCCTCATGAACTTGTTCAAAAGTTACTTGTCAACTGGTCAATTAGTCAACGGTCAATCAGCCAACCAGCTGGAAGCGAGTGAGCTAATGACTGCTTCACATGTTGTTCTAAGTGCCCCATTGGATAGATCGAAATTTTTTTCTTATCGCCGTACTAGGTGTTGCCTTCGAGCGCCAGGAGGCTAAACCGGCACTCGGAGCATTGTTTAGGAGCTCTCTCAGAAGTCATTGAGAGAACGCGGAGGACGAACATGTGCAATCGCGATACAAAGCCTATAACTAGACCGATACAGCGTCGCCACCTTCTAAATAGGTTGGTCCAGTTGGGATGTACATGTTTATCGACTCACTCGCTTATGTTCTTTTATATATATATATATATATATATATATATATATATATATATATATATATATATATATATATATATATATATATATATATATATATATATATATATATATGGAAAATGCATCCTACTACCAGGTGTAGTTACACCCATTTTTCATATATTACCATGTGGTAGTATATACTCTACTTTATTATTTTTAATATGTTCACATACTATATCTAAGATACTCTACAGCGAGTTATGTGAAAAAATTGCATGTGAGCCCATATTTTTATAATATTTATGAAATACGTATATATTTGTACGTACAAAGGAGTATGTTCAAAATATACAACATACTACCTCAAAAATAGTATATATACTACCTAAACATTCTTACATACTACATACTATGCGTACATACTCTCTTATATGATAGATACTACCTAGAACGTATGAAACAAAAGTGGGAGTAACTACACCCGGTAGTAGGAAAAAATTGTCATATATATATATATATATATATATATATATATATATATATATATATATATAGAATAGTTATTCTGATCATAGAGGTGTTCCCGAACCGATGGCTACCTCAAGAAAAAACGCACGGGATCCATCGACGGTGCGCCTCCTCCCCAACCAACGGCGTGCTTCCTCCCCCATCTCCGACCGTTGCGCCTCCTCCCCCGTCTCCGGCCCCCGCACCTCCTCCCCAACCACCGGCGCGCACTTCCTCCACCGTCTCCGGCCGCCGTGCCTCTTCCCCAACCACCAGCGCGCGCTTCCTCCCCTGTCTCCGGCCACCGCGCCTTCCCCCAACCACCGGCGCACGCTTCCTCCCCGTCTCCGGCCGCCGCGCCTCCTCCTCAACCACTGGCGTGCGTTTCCTCCCCCCGTCTCCGGCTGCCATGCCGGACTCACGCGCCCACGCGCCCCATCCAGCCGGCGAACTACCCTTGGATCCGTCCGCCATCCACACGCGCCATCGCGTCCTACTGCTTCTCGCCACCGGCCAGCTTTACTTTACCACCGCTCTGCTCCATGGCGGATCCTTACCTTGCAGGCTTCCCAAGTCACTTCTGCCGCCCCTCCTACTGCCCCTGCGCCACCGGCTGCCAAGACTTATCGGCAGGTCAAACAATTTGCTTGTGGCAGGTCGAAGGAGCGGTTTTGCAGCAGCTTTCCAACGCCATATTATATGCCTCATTCCGATAAACGGTTTAGAAATGCGATCAAAATTACGATTCACGTTTTTTGTGTGAAGAAAAAACGATTTTCAAAACTGCTCTTAAACCGCTTACATTTTGCGAAAAATTTAACTTGGGTCATGATACTCGTGTCCATAGCTTTCCAACGGTATAGGGCAAGCCCTATTTGGGCAATGTTGCGGGAAGTTCAACCTAGCACAGGGGGAAGTTCAGGTCGAACAACTCAGGCAGTAAAATCGTAAAAAACGCGAGTTCTTCACGACCCGAGTGCAAAATCCGCCTATGAGCGAGATTTCTATCTAAAACGAGTATTTAGTTGCTAAAAATCGTTTGAAAATTACACTTACATCACATGGAACACGACTAACCAGAAAAACTCGCGGTAGAAGGCACGATTGCGAAGATAGCCCGAAGGTCGGGTTCGTACAAAGAGAAGTTCAGGCGCGTTACTCAGGCAGTTCAGGTTGTGATCAGAATATTATTGTGATCCCGTGATCAGAATAGTGTTTATGTGTGTGTGTCTATATATATATATATATATATATATATATATATATATATATATATATATATATATATATATATATATATATATATAGTGTTACTATTCATCACCCAGGGTGCAGAATAAATTATTCTTCACCCGAGGTAATATTACGATCATTTCATAAATAAATTATGTTTCAAATACAAATATTTACGGTCATATTGATTCACTGCGTAAAATTTGGCATAAAAAATGTCAGAATACCAGAAAAAGTACATTTTATGTACATTTTACACTATGTTTTTACATTTGTAATTTACGTAACATAAAATATTTTTTACGGCGATTATATATTTTCTTACATTCTCTTTTTATGTCTGGAATAAGACAAAATTTAAGGAACGTAAAATTACGGTGCATTGATATTAAAATAGAGGGGGGTGAAGAATAACTATTCCTCATCCAGGGTGACGAATAGCGCGACCCTATATATATGATGAAACAAGCAGGTTTGGGGTTCTGAAACTTGGACAAAAAGCAAAGCCAAAAGAGAAAAACAGCAAATACAGCAAAAAAAAGTAGAGGAATGCTTTTGTAAACTCATTTGTAAGGTTTTCGATGTTTATTTCCATGGTTTGTTTGTTGCCATTCAGAATCATGTACGTGCCACTGCTATGCTCTTTTTTCATCTTGCATTTGAGTAACCAAAACGTTGAATTTATATCTTCAGTTTCGATCTTCCATGTCTTTGTGAAAGTTCAATCCAACCACCAGTACTGTACTCCACAAAATAACATTTTTGGTCCGAGATAAATATGTCTATGTTTTCATTTATGATTATTACTACTCCAGTAGTGAATGTTGGAGTATGTTGAAGCAGCCGTGGAGTCCTGCGGTGGCTTTTTGTATCTTGCCAACTGAAGAGGTGGTTGCAGAGGTGGATAGAGATGACTACAACCTGCTAGGAGCTGAAACTCTGAAACTTCCAAAGAAATTGACACTTCAGTTTAGCTCAGACAATGTTTCGCTGCTTGCAAATCTTCTAATGGATGACTTGCAACTTGCCGGTTCACGCTATATATAGCGCTCAACTTGTTATCTCTGAACTTGGCTGATTTTGTTGAAGCCTATTACTGCCATGTTCAGCTACCTAGTGGTCCAATATAAGAACAGAACCAAGGCTTGAGGACAGGGGCCATAGGGTGGGCACAACATCATTGTGGAAGTCTACAGAATATTGATCTCTTTCTTTCAAACACACCACACTTCTTTACAATAGGTAATGCTACTTGTCTCAAATAATAAGTTGGCTTTTATTTTATTCATACATCATAGCTTGTAGTAGTTTATACCAACAAATATTTATCATGTTGGCAGTTTTGAACTGGCTGGGTGGCAGTGAAAGCCAGGACGCACTATCTGAAGTTCTGGCTGGCATCACGTCTCCCCTTGACACTGAGTTCTTTTGCAGAAGTGCTCATTCTGCAGCTATGTATGCTGTCACCTCCATGGTATGTGCACAGCAAACTATTATATTTTCCTATATTGAATTTTTAATGGAGCTGAACAAATACTTTTATCATTTAATTCTCATGTTAAGGTAATCCTGAGTGAGAAAAAGCAATGAGCTATTTGTATTGGTTGACGTTCATGACCTTTTATAAGTTGTGTTGCTAATTATTTACTGTTCCTTGACTGTTACTGGAGGCCAAGTTGGTATTGTTCTAAGACTAAAGCAAGGTTCTTATTTTTGTGGAACAAAATGGATCATGGTTAAATGGCGTTGTCACCTGGTTCAAATTGCCTAGGTTATATTGACAAGGCATTTTGCTGCTATTTCTAAAGAAGTGGATAGAAGGTTTAAACTATGATACATCATATCTGAGTTGGTTCGTACTTGGAGTTGAGAGATATTTGCAAGTTTTTGAATGGTCCTATCTGTGGCATATGTTTTCCTGCCTACTTCACTTATATCAAGATATTTAGAAGACTCGACAGGAGAATTTCAGCAAGAATCAATAGCTTGTGTGATCCTTATGTCGCTGAGTTCTTTTTATAAACGTTCCATTGATTGAACGGTTGAAGAAGTATCATATGTAGGTAAACTGGTTAGACCTTTTAAAGTCTGCTGCTCTCATAAGTATATTTTGCATTATTTTCCTTCCCTGTGTGTGTGTGTGTGTGTGTGTTTACTCTTATGTTGCTTTGAGTATTAGTACAGGCCTATTGCAAGGTTGGTTTAATGCTCTGGTTACTTAATTTGGCTGCTTACATATGGAAGCATAGTCACTCTTTGCAAATGCAGTGCAATTTAGCATCCATCTTATGCTACCTTGCAATCCAAACTCTGGCAGATCTGCTATGTTGATGACCGCTACGTCTGCTTTGCTCGAGACAAGGACAAGTGGGTCATATATGGCTTCGAGACTGTTGAGGTAAGTTACTCGTGACTCCTGGGTGTTGATCAAGGCCCTGTATTCTTTCTTGTAGCCATTTTATTCTTAACTTGCTGATTTGTTGGTGCGAACTTCCTCCATGCAGAGAGAAGATAGTTGGGAGCATTTGCTAGAACGCTGGTGGCATGGCACGAGGCTGACATTGACCGGGGCCTTCTTGAGCCGAGGGTTAGGGCGAGGGACGTGACGGCGTCACAACTCAAGGCGGCGGCTGCCATCGGTCAAGTGTGGCTCGTCGAGGCTGCTTGCTGTATTTCGTTGCAACTGCAGGCCGTGAGATCAGGCCAGGAAGGCGCCATGCATTGACGAGTGAGCCAATTTTTGGATCGGACCATAACAACGTGTCTCAGTCTCTGACTTCTAGAAGTAGTGGTAAAGTTTTGAATTTGCATGGCAAGAACCACTTATGTAGGTAGCTGACACGCACAACATTGTGTTTACACTCTTACTTATGTAAACGATATGAATTATACACGAGTTGCCTCTACAATGAGGAATTGTGATAGTAGATATGGAAATTGTGTGATAGAATGGAATTGATTAATTTTCTTTTAATTTCTAATAAGTTAGTAGTAGCGTGGGAAAAAACTGCTCGCTACTAGTATCTAGGATACTAGTAGCGTTGGTATTATAAACACGCTACTACTATTTCGTTAGTAGTAGCGCGGGTACGAAATAGCAGTAGTGTGGGTGGCACACGCTACTACTAACAAAGTTAGTAGCAGCGCGGGTTTAACCCACGCTACTACCAATTATTAGCTGTAGCGCGATACTAGTAGCGCGGGTACCCGCGCTGCTAGTAGCCATTTTACCCGCGCTGCTAGTAGCCTTTTTCCTAGTAGTGGGGGTACAACCCTTTTTTGTGATCCTCTAACATGCGATCAAACTTCAGCTTCTCCTTTTGACATTCGCATTGAGTCCTTGCATCGACGATGACCCGGCGGAGATCATCATCATCGGGCACATCGTCTGGTTCCTCTTGATCTTCAGCAGCTTCACTCGTTGCAGCATCATTGGGCACATCGTCTGGTTCCTCTTGATCTTCAGCAGCTTCCCTCGTTGCAGCATCACCATATTCAGGGGGCACATAGTTGTCATTGTCCTCTTCTTCTTCGCCATCTTCCATCATAACCCCTATTTCTTCGTGCCTCGTCCAAACATTATAGTGTGGCATGAAACCATTGTAAAGCAGGTGGGTGTGAAGGATTTTCTGGTCAGAGTAAGACTTCGTATTCCCACATTTAGGGCATGGAAAACACGTACAACCATTCTGCTTGTTTGCCTCAGCCACTTCGAGAAAATCATGCACGCCCTTAATGTACTCGAAGGTGTGTCTGTCACCGTACATCCATTGCCGGTTCATCTGCGTGCATTATATATAATTAAGTGTGTCAAAAACCATTACAGAACATCATGAATAGATAATTAAGTGACCAAATTAATAGAAGTTCATCATCACAATTAAACCAAAGTACATACATAGTTCTCATCTAACAACATATAGCTCTCCAGAGCATCTAATTAATTAAACCATACATTGAAACTATGTAAAACATTTCAATGCGAAAATAAATGCAATCATAATCGCAACCAAGGTAACAATTGATCCAACGGCATAATGATACCAAGTCTCGGTATGAATGGCATATTTTCTAATCTTTCTAATCTTCGAGCGCATTGCATCCATCTTGATCTTGTCATCATCGACGACATCCGCAACATGCAACTCCAATATCATCTTCTCCTTCTTAATTTTTTTATTTTTCCTTCAAGAAATTGTTTTTTTCTTCAACTATAATTTAACCTCTCGACAATAGGGTCGTTTGGAATTTCCGGTTGACAGACCTCCTAGATAATTAAAATCTATGTCACGTTGGTCGGCATAATTTTCATAAACAATAAATGAACCAATAGTATAAAGATAATATATACCACATCCGAATCATAGACAGGACGAGGGCCGACGGGGGCGGATACCAAAACCATCGCACTATATAATAATAAGCAATAAAATAGTAAGAAAATTAGACAAGTATCTATCTAAAGCAAGATTTTTTTTCTTTCAGAAAGAAGATAAGAACAAGAGGCTCACCACGGTGGTGCCGGCGACGAGATCGGCGCGGGCGATCGACAGCGGTGAAGACAGGAATGGGACGTGACGGGCCGCTAAACCTAGACAAATCTCGAGGAAAATGGAGCTTTGAGCTCGAGCTTCGAGAGGAGAAAGCTTAACTAGTGTGGCTCGGGCATTTCATCGAACACCTCATGTGCAAAGGAGGTGAGCTAGAGCACCACAAAGCCCTCCCCTCGCCGGCCAGAGAAAAACAGAGCACTGCTCGCGGGGGAGGGGGGGGGGGGTATATATAGGCACCTCATTGGTGCCAGTTCGTGGCATGAACCGGGACTAAAGGGCAGCCTGTGGTCCCGGTTCAAGCCACCAACCGGGACCAATGGTGGTGGGCCAGGAGCCAGGCCCATTGATCCCGGTTCATCCCACCAACCAGGACCAAAAGGTCCAGACGAACCGGGACCAATGGCCCACGTGGCCCGCCCGGCCCCCGGGCTCACGAACTAGGACCAATGCCCCCATGGGTCCCGGTTCTGGACTAAACCGGGACTAATGGGCTGACCCGGCCTGAACCAAAGCCCCCTTTTCTACTAGTGCCAGTAAAGTTGTTAGTTCAGGTGGGTCTCTAACCATACTTTGGAAATAATTTGTAAGGGTCTCAACTGCTTCTAAATACTTAATACCAGTAGACGTTTTTTATTACCAACAGTGTACCTACTAAATATATGCTGCCAGCTTTCAGTGGTGGATTTGTTTGAAAAAATTTTCTAGTGATATACTGTCTCATGTTGCTGAAGACTCCAGTTTCCATAATTCACTTCTAGGATATTTAAGTGATACAAAATCCACATTGGAGTTATTCAAGGCTTCAAAAGTCAGTATATCAGAAAATGAATCAATCCCAGATAGCATAGGCTACTCGGCAGCATATTGACGAAAAAGCTGTGCTCTGATGATTTGCAAAGTTTCTCAATCCATGGTAAGGTACGTGCATGAAATTCAATATTCCTACTTCACTTAGCAGTTCATTTGAAGTTCAATTCTGTACTTTCAAACTTTCATATAGATTATGCTACGTAATAAGTTTCCTTTCTATGCCTCCTTAGAACATCTAGATCACAAATGGAACACTGAGTTTTTTTATGCTACCGGTTCTCACATGCTGAAGACAAAATACATGTGAGGTTCTGACTTCTTAGAAAAGAATGGTCCGCCAAATAATATTGTTTAAATGTCAATGCTAAATTGTCAAATATTTTGCTAAATCAGGCCATGCCGTGTCAACCAGGAACTTTATCTTTGGCTGTTGGAGATTTCACCTTTTCTCAATCTATTTACCAAGATGAACTCTGTCATCTTGATAGGTAATCTGGCTGCTATGTTCACTTGTCACATAAACTCCGTTTCTTGAAGAGTTCTTTTTTTTGTTGCTACAGCTTGGGTGTGTTAAAGTATGTATTATAGGATGTATACGGTGTACATATAAACCGTATACATGTGTGGCCGTGTGCATGTTGTATACAGGTAGTTAGGATATGTTTAGGTTGATCTCTATGCCTTGTATAGATTATGACTTGGAGATCAATCCTACAACAACCTAACTACCTAAACCCTGTAATCTCTTGTGCCTATAAGTAACACGCAACGCGTCCCTGCCAAAAGCATACGCTTAACGCATCTTTACATGGTATCAGAGTCTCTCCTCTACGCACATCCCCTGCGCCGCCAAAAACCCTTGCGCCATCATGTCTTCCTCAAGCTCCACCGCAGCTGCCCCATTTGTGCTCATTCCCATCGCTGAGAAACTCCATTGCTCCAACTTCAACGTCTGGCGCGTGCAGGCTATGGCCACGATCCGTGGCGCGCGGCTGGTGACCTACCTCGATCCAGAGAGGGAGGTACCGGCGCCCAAGCTGTCGCACAAATACGGCAAGGTCACTGACGTGCCAAACTCGGCATACAAGATCGATAGGGCTCGAGACTCTCAGGTTTTGAGTTTCCTTTTCAATTCCATCTCACCCCCTGTGATGGTTCAGATCACAACATGCACCACGGCATCAGCAGCATGGACTGCAATCACGGAGATCTTCATCTCCCAGACGCAGGCGGCCATCGTCAACACGAGGATCGCCCTCTCCACCACCAAGAAGGGGAACTTCACCATCGCTGAGTACCTAGGCCGCATGAAGGCCCTCGGTGATGAGATGGCTGCCATCGGCAAGCCGCTCACGGACGATGATATGGTGTCGTATATCCTTGCTGGCTTGGATTTCGACTACATATCCTTCGTATCCTCCATCTGCGCCAGGACCGTCCCCATCAAGCCCAACGAGCTCTATGCGCAACTCATCAGCTTCGAGAGCCGCCTCTCCATGTTCGAGGGTGGCAACTCATCGTCCCACTCCTCTGCGAATGCTGCCTCCCGTGGCGGTCGCGGTTTCGCTCGCGGCGGAGGTCGCGGCAGGAAAGAGGCGGCCGTGGTCACGGTGGTGGCCGTGGCAATGGAGGCAACGACGGCCGCGGAAACAGTCACGGTGGGCGTGGCTAAGGAGGCGGGGGACGAGATGAGCTCCCTGAGGTGTTTTGCCAGATCTGCAAGAAGCCAAACCACACCGCCATAGAGTGCTACAGGCGCTTCGACATCGCATTCACCAAGGAGAAGAGTGCGAGTCCCGTGTCCAACTCTTCCTACGGTGTCGACACCAACTGGTACGTTGACACAGGTGACACAGGTGCCACAGATCACATCACCGGAGAGCTCGACAAGCTTACCATGAGGGAGAGATACAACGGCCATGATCAAGTGAACATGCCCAACGGAGCAGGTATGAAAATTACTCACATTGGTCAAGCATATGTTCGTACTCCCACTCGTAATCTTCATCTAAAAGATGTCGTTTACTCACCTAAAGCCACAAAAAATCTTGTTTCTGCTCATCGTCTATCTCAAGACAATAATGTGTTTCTTGAAACTCACCCTCGTTTCTTCTTTGTAGCGACCAGACCTCAAACAGTCTGATCTCTGTGCTCAGGTGTCATCCCTGGATCAGTAATGCTGACACCACACAGTACTCGAAGGATTTATAACAGAGTAGCAATCACACACTTATTACATCGAATGTCTCAAAAGAGAACTTATTAATATAAATATGGCTTAAGGCCATCTAATAATGATAACAGCGGAAGACTTGGAAGATAAGCGAGTCCATCAACTCCAACGGCATCACTGAGTATAGAACCACGACCTAAAAGCACCTTACTCGTCGTCTGAAAAATCTGCAACATGAAACGTTGCAGCCCGAAAACGGGTCAGCACATGGAATATGCTGGCAAAGTAACACATAGAGAGAGTAATGATGGAATAAGCTATACTACATGCATATTTGGCTGGTGGAAAGCTCTATGGTTACAGTTTTGCGTAAAGCCAATTTTCCCTACTACAAAGGAATATATTTTATTTAACTATCATGGTGGTTGTTAAACATTGAGAATGGTTGACAGCATCCTCAATCCCAATTAAAATAATCATCATTAAAACCCAACAATATTGATTAAAAGTAACATGATGAGATTCACATGATATCCAAGTACTAGATACTCAAAGCGTCCATAACCGGGGACACGGCTAATCATGATTAGTTTATACACTCTGCAGAGGTTTGCACACTTTTCCCCACAAGACTCAATCGCCTCCGTTGGATTTCTTGCACTACAAGGTGTTTGAGAAACGGATGACCGAGACACAGTCTTTCAGAAGCGCTAGCACCTTACGAAGGGTAGACCAGTACACCTACTTTGCCCTACATCTGCTAGTCTACCCGTAAGAGTTCGCACAACTTAATCAACTATGCCAGAGCCCATAATGGCTTGTGGCTGCACACGTAAGTTTCTAGCATGAATAATCTCATGATCCCTTTGGGCCTGGGTGGCGGTCCATAAAGAAAAACAACAGGCAATCCTGGAATACCCAGGTACCTCAATCCACCCAGATGTGTGTTTAAGTTGCCACCTTAGATAATCCCTTAATTAACAAACTCACATCTGTCATGAATACACTCACCCAATCCACGTCTACTAGCATAGCATGGCAATATAAGCAACGTAAAAGTAACTCCCAAAGGTTTGATAATAAAACAGGTAATAGGTACTACCTCAACTACTTTCCATCCCACAGTTTAATTAGATCCTAATCATGCAATGTTTGAGGATTGATCTAATGCATTAAAACTGGGTAGTAGAAAAGGTATGATCAAAGTGTTACTTGCCTTGCCGATCATCCGCGAAACCTAGAGACTCGAAGTAACAGGCGGCACACTCCGGGTATTCTATCGCAGACAAACAAACAAGCATACAATAAGTACTCATCTAATGCACGGGTAAAACTCAAACAAAAGATCTAACTAGAAAGTTCAACTTAAGAACTCCGGTTTGCAAAAAGAATGAAATCAAACGAAGCAACGAAAGTCAAACGGCGAAAGAAAACAGCTTCGTTTTACTAATCTGGATCTAAGTCAAATTTTACAGAAGCAAAACTTGTTTAAGTTGGATATTCGGAAAGAGGGTTTCGAGATGAAACTCCAGGCGCTTGAATCGCCTGATTCCGATAAACGAGCGAAAAGTTATACTAAAACGAAAATCGGATCAGAAATTGCGATCAGAAAAATTACGGATTAAATCCGAGAAAAAGAAAAATGACGAACAGTTTAACGAACGAATGTTCGTTAACTGGATCTAAATGATGAACGCGTTCGTTAAAACGAATGAACGAGCGAACGCTCACTATTTAACCTAAACCGGAAAAAACCGATCTAATAAAAAAACGGAAACAAAAAAAACCGGCAAAAAACCGACGAAAAAACCAAACGGTTTTCCTAAAAAAACGGCGACGCGGATTTTGAGGCAACCTCGGGCGGCAGGTGGGCGGCGGCGGCGGGCGGTGGCTCCGGCGGCGGCGGCGCGGGCGGCGCGGGGCGGCGGCGACGGCGGGCGCGGCTAGGGTTTCGGGGGCGCGGGGCGGCTCGGGCTGGGCTGGCTCCCCCCGGCTTATAAAGCCTAGACGGGCCAGAGTCCCGGTCGGACACGGCCCGTAGGTCGGTTGCTTTTTTTTAAAAAAATAATTCCGCGCAGAAAAACAAACGATAGAAATACTAAACGGACTCCAAAAATCCCGAAATAAATTTTCCCCGGCTTCTAAAATCAAGCCGGACTAGATGAACATTTATTTGGGGCCTAAATGCAATTTTGAAAAACACACATTTTCCTAAGTTCAAATAAAATGGCGAAAAACTCCAAAATAAAATCTTATTTGATTTTATTATTAAATCCTCAATATTTCTTTATTTTTGGAAAGTCATTTTATTCCCTCTCTCATATTTTTGTAATAGAAATAATTGAAGATAAAATAAATAAAATCAAATGATCCTATTTTTAAAATTTGAGAAAAACTCAAATATGAAAATAACGAAATCCCCAACTCTCTCCGTGGGTCCTTGAGTTGTGTAGAATTTCTAGGATCAAAACCCAAAGCAAATAAAATATGATATGCATTGATGATCTAATGTATAACATTCCAAATTGAAAATTTGGGATGTTACAAACCTACCCCCCTTAAGATGAATCTCGCCCTCGAGATTCGGGTTGGCTAGAAAATAGGTGAGGGTGGTCCTTTAGCAAATCTTCCTCTCGCTCCCAGGTGGCTTCATCCTCAGTGCGGTGGCTCCACTGAACTTTGCAAAACTTGATAACCTTGCTGCGGGTAACTCGGCTGGAAAACTCGAGAATCTTAACTGGTTTCTCCTCATAGGTCAAATCGTTATTCAACTGAATCGCTTCCAATGGCACTGTATCTCTTAGTAGTATATCAGCCATCTCCGCATGGCACTTCTTTAACTGGGAAACGTGGAATACATCATGAACTCCTGACAATCCTTCGGACAATTCCAACTTGTAGGCCACTTCTCCCATACGTTCCAAAACACGATATGGTCCTACAAAACGTGGAGCTAACTTTCCCTTAACTCCAAAACGCTTAATTCCTCGTAGTGGAGATACTCGAAGATAAACTCTGTCTCCGACTTCGTAAACTGTCTCCTTGCGTTTTGAATCCGCATAGCTCTTCTGCCTGGACTGGGCTACCTTGAGTCTATCACGAATCAACTTCACTTTCTGTTCAGACTCCTTAATCAAATCCGGTCCAAACAACTGGCGGTCTCCAACTTCATCCCACAACAACGGGGTCCTGCACCTCCTTCCGTACAAGGCTTCGAAAGGGGCCATTTTCAAACTGGATTGATAACTGTTGTTGTAAGAGAACTCTGCATATGGCAAATTGTCGTCCCAACTAGATCCATAATCTAGCGCACAAGCTCTCAGCATATCCTCCAAAATCTGATTGACTCTCTCGGTCTGTCCATCTGTCTGCGGATGGAAAGTTGTGCTAAACTCCAGCCTGGTACCCAAAGTTTCATGCAACTGCTTCCAAAACTTTGAGGTGAATTGGGTTCCTCTATCTGATACGATACTCCTTGGAACTCCATGTAAACATACAATCCTGGTCATGTATATCTTTGCCAACTTAGCACTAGTGTAAGTGGTCTTTACCGGGATGAAATGAGCTACCTTCGTCAACCGATCCACTACAACCCAAATCGATTCATCGCCGAACGAGTCCTGGGTAATCCCGTGATAAAATCCATGCCTAGCTTATCCCACTTCCATTCGGGTATCGGCAATGGCTGTAACAATCCTGCTGGCTTCTGATGCTCTGCCTTTACTCTCTGACATACATCACAAACTGCTACATATTCCGCAATATCCTTCTTCATTCCGGTCCACCAGAAAGTATCCTTCAAATCCAAATACATCTTGGTATTTCCTGGGTGAATTGAATATGGTGAATCATGTGCCTCTTGCAGAATCAACTTCCTGATCTCCGGGTCATTGGGCACATAAACACGGTCTTCAAACCATAGGGTATCGTGCTCATCCTCACGAAATCCCTAACTTTTCCTTCGCTCATTTTCTCCTTTACGAGGCAATATCTTTGTCAGTCTTCTGAGCTTCTCTGATTCTATCCATCAAAGTTGACTGAATCTCTAATGCTGCTACATAGCCTCTCGGAACTATTTCCAAACATAGCTCACAAAGATCCTCGGCTAACTCCTTTGGTATTTCTCCCGGTATTAGTGTGTTGACATGGCTCTTACGGCTCAATCGTCAGCTACTGCATTAGCCTTTCCGTGATGGTAATGCAATCTCATATCATAATCCTTGATGAGCTCCAACCATCTCCTTTGTCTGAGGTTTAACTCCTTCTGCGTGAAAATGTACTTCAAACTCTTGTGATCCGTGTACACCTCACAATGGTTTCCAATGAGAAAATGTCTCCACGTTTTCAATGCATGCACTATGGCTGCTAACTCCAAATCATGTGTGGCATAATTCAAGTCGTGAGGTTTCAATTGTCGTGAAGCATATGAAACAACTCTTCCCTCCTGCATGAGCACTGCTCCAAGTCCTCGACGTGAAGCGTCGCAATACACCTCATAGTCCTTGGTCTGATCTGGCAGAATTAACACTGGTGAGGTAACCAAACGTTTCTTCAACTCCTGGAAACTAGCCTCACATTCCTCAGTCCATATGAACTTGGTATCCTTCTTCAACAATTCCGGCATAGGTTTTGCAATCTTGGAGAAATTCTCAATAGATCTCCGGTAGTATCCTGCGAGTCCAAGGAAACTCCGGATCTCTCCAACTGTTGTTGGTGCCTCCCAATTGGTCACAGTGGCAACTTTAGTGGGGTCAACCGCTATTCCTTCTCCGTATATAACGTGTCCGAGGAACCCTACTTCCTTCAACCAAAACTCACATTTGCTGAACTTGGCATATAACTGATGTTCTCTGAGCTTCTCCAGTACGATTCGCAAATGTTCCTTATGTTCCTCTTCATTCTTCGAGTAAACCAAAATATCATCAATGAACACCATGACGAACTTATCCAAAAACTCCATAAACACCTTGTTCATCATGTTCATAAAATAGGTAGGTGTGTTAGTCAGACCAAATGACATAACGGTATAATCATACAACCCATATCTTGTGGTGAAAGCTGTCTTAGGTATGTCCTGCTCTCGAATCTTCAACCGATGGTATCCTGATCGCAAATTGATCTTGGAAAACACTTTAGCTCCTTGCAACCGATCAAACAGATCATTGATCATCGGTAGTGGGTACTTGTTATTGATCGTTACTTCGTTCAATCCACGATAATCAACAACCATTCTTAACGATCCATCCTTCTTTTCCACTAGAAGTACAGGTGATCCCCAAGGCGAAGAACTTGGGCGAATATAACCTTTATCCAGTAACTCCTTAATCTGCTTCTTAATCTCCACCAAATCCTTTGCGGGCATCCTGTATGGTTGCTTCGATATTGGCCCGGTGCCTGGCAAAAGCTCAATCAAAAACTCAATATCTCTATCTAGTGGCATGCCTAGCAACTCTTCTGGAAATACGTCAGGGAAATCCTTTACCACTGGTACTTCCTCCTGCACAACTCCTGTTGGGGATATTACCACTGGGCATGAACCGGCCTACTTGGGCCGGGTTAACTTCATTAGTAGTATAAGCAGATGAAGGCCCAAGGCCTGTAGTCGGTTTAGAACCTGTAGCCGTAAACCGGCCTGATGTATAAACTTGTATTGTAAGTTAGGAATAGAGAGATACCAACCGGGATACGAGTATGAACCGGTTGGGACTCTATGGACCGATGGGCGTCACCCGTGTATATAAGGGGACAACCCGGCGGCGGTTCAAGGACAGACAACCACAACTCGAGCCTAGGCGAAGCTTGTTTGCTCCCTAGCCATCGAGACCACATCAATTCCATCACAACTAGACGTAGGCTTTTACCTTCATCGAAGGGGCCGAACTAGTATAAACCCTCGTGTCTTTGTGTCCGCTTTAACCCCTTCAAGTTAACCCGTAGCGATGGCTCCACGACTAAGTCCTTTCACTAGGACATCTGCCGTGACAAATCCACGACAGTTGGCGCCCACCATGGGGCTATCGCACGATGGTTTGATGATCTTGGAGGGCAAGCTCAAAGGACTCGAAGGCTATGCTATGGGCCGGATGACCAAGAGTCGTCGTGGCAAGATCTACATCGACGATGCAGGATGGGGTCCCGAAGCCGATTCGATCGAGTACGGGTACCGGGTCCCCTTCGGTGGCATACACGTTTTCATCGGCAAGATTGGTGAACCTGGGCCTGAGCCGGACATCTGCACCGACCTCGTCGAGACGGCTTAGCGTGCGAGATCTACCCAGGTTAAACCGGCCGTGAAGCGTGCCTTCATGGGAGTCATCCACGGAGGAGAGCATGAGGACGAGTCAGAATTCGGTAGCGAGACCGTCGTCTATTCCGGCGACGAGTCTTCAACCGGAGAGACTGAATCATTGTACCAGTTGCAAGATGACCAGATCAGGGGCTGTTCCGATGGCGACAGTATTTCGGACCCCCCCAGATCAGATCAACCGGGTTGGAATATTCATGGCCGGTACACAAGCGGCGAATCACTCCTCGACCGCAGCAGCAATGCACTCCGGATCAGCAGCGGTAGCGGCAGCAGGGGTAGGAGGCCTTGTGCGCCCGCCGGTTCAAGTTCTGTTGGATCTATTTGACGCACTAGCTGCACTTATGGCAGAGGCCAATCCGGCAGACCAAGAGGCCCATGACGCAGAGATTGCAAAGGTGAGAGAGTAGATTGTACATGCCAAAGCCGACCTGGCGGCAGAGAAGGATAGGATGGCCGCAGAGCGGGCCGCTTTGGACGCCCAGGCCTACAAGCTCATGCTTGACCAGAACGCATAACAAGAGGTCTTGAAGCGGAAGCACAGATCATGCCTGCCATTAGGGTTCGACCCTCGGAATCTCTTTCACACTCCGGGAGCTGGAACCAGTAATCCGCCGGGGCACCTGGAGGCAAACCGGATCGAGGCACCAGGGCCAGGAGCGACGATCCAACCCCGCCTGATGGAACCTCCTCGACAGAACATTGTGATTCCTCCGCCTGTCCAGACACCTCCGGGTCATTATTCTAATCCTATGGACAATCTTGTCGCAGCTGCTGCGCGATTAGAAGCTATCCCGGTGGAAGGAGACACTCCGCAAGCAATAGAGATGCGCCGGGTTAAGGAACTCCTCCGGACCGCTTTGATTCAACAGGAGGCATATTCATACAGCCGCGATCGGATTCACTCCACACCTCGTCCAAGCCGGAGCTATAGCAGGTGCCTGGATGAACCGGCCATATCGAGCAACGCGCGAGGCCATGAAGCGGCCCGTGGCAATAACCCGGCAGGTGGTGTTCGCGATGCTCAGGATGTGGTGGACTGGGCCCGGGCACGAAGGGAGGCCGAGTTAGCAGCACAGAACGAGGCGGGTCAGCTTACACTGGTTCGTCCTACCACCTCTGCCGGGCCGGGGGTCGCATCCGCTTTGGGAGTGCCTTGTTTAGTCCCCGCTTTATGCAATGTATGCCTGTCCAAAGATTTCAAGGGTCCGCGCAAGGTGCCGAATTATACCACTGATTTATCTCCGGAAGCGTGGGTAGAGAGTTATGAGATGGCCATGGAGATGCTAGATGTGGATGAGACCGCGTGTGCAAAGTACTTCACCATGATGCTTGAAGGCACGGCCCGTACTTGGTTGAAGAGCTTGCCGCCTAATTCTATCAGCTCATGGGCCCAGTTGAGGGCTCGGTTTATCCAAAATTTCAAAGATACGTGTAAGCAGCCCAAGTCCATAGTAGACCTGGCGGCTTGTGTTCAGGAGGACGGAGAATCAACAACCCATTGGGTACGCCGCGTTTCGGAAGTCTTGCACTCGTCTGACAGGATCAATGCTGACTCCGCGATCTTAACCCTGGAGGGCAACTGCCGGTTTAAGCCTTTAAAATTGAAATTGGGGCGCATGAAGCGGTTTTGTAATGACATGGGAACTCTCATGGCCGCTTTAGTGAAGTATGCTGATTCGGGTAGTACCAAGGATCCCGAGACTGATGATGATGAAGCAGGGAAGGGAAAGAAGAATAGCAACTCCAAGGGGCATCAGTACAAACCGGCGGGCCATGGAAACAGAGGCAAGCGCAAGGCAGATGGCAGCATGGACTTTGTGGCTAACACTAACGCACAGGACAAGGGTCAGGGGCGCAGAGGTAAAGCGGCAAATCGTAATGGGGCTCCAAATCCTAACGCGGATCGTTTGAATTATTTGTTGAATCAGCCTTGCCCAAAACACGGGACGAAGGAGGCGCCGGCTAACCACCTTTGGAAGGATTGTTACATCATGAAGGAGTTTAAAAACTCTAATGCCTTCCTGTATGACTGCGCGTCAGGGGGCGGTTCAGGATCCGGTTTCCATGGGCCGGGTCACGATGGAGCTTCCGGTTCAGGTTTCAATCAGGGCGATCACAACAACCAGAATAATCAGAACGGTCAACAGCAGCAGCAGTAGTAGTCGGGTTATCAGAGCCAGCCAAAACAGTTGAACAATGGACAATATCATGTTTTTACAACTAGCTTGGATAAGCGCGATCGGAAACTCCACAAGCGAGCAGTGAACTCTGTTGAACTGGCCGTACCAAGTTACTTACGCTGGTCGGAGTAGCCTATCGTGTGGAGCAGGGAGGACCACCCACCCCGGGTTGATAATCCGGGCCAGCTAGCATTAGTGGTAGACCCTCAGGTGGGAGGTTATAAATTCACCAAGGTACTCATGGATGGAGGGAGCAGTATTAACATCCTATACTATGAGACATTCCGCCGCATGGGGCTAACAGACAAAGATCTCAGACCGTCTAATACGGTGTTCCATGGTGTGGTGCCTGGCAAATCAGCATATCCTGTTGGTAAGATAGCCCTGGACATGGCTTTTGGGGACGAGCATGATTCCCGATCCGAAAAACTAACCTTTGAGGTGGTGAAGATCCGGAGCCCGTATCACGCCTTGTTTGGGCGGCCGGCTTATGCCAAATTCATGGCGCGGCCTTGTTATATCTACTTGCAGCTCAAGATGCCGGGTTACAAGGGGACAATAACGGTTCATGGGAGCCGTAAGGTTGCTTTGGAATGTGAGGAAGGTGATGCGGCTTATGCAGAGTCGGTTTGTGCCACGGAGGAGTTGAAATATTATAAGGATAATGTTGATCCGGCAGACATGACCCCTTTGAAGAAGCCAACCACAGAGCATGATTCGGATCTGAAGTTCAAATCGGCAGCTGAGACCAAGCTTGTTGACTTCGTGCCCGGCGATTCGTCCAAGCAGTTCACTGTCAGTGCCAACTTGGACCCTAAATAGGAAAGCGCGCTCATCGAGTTCATCCGTGAGAATCGGGACATTTTTGCATGGAAACATTCTGACATGCCAGGTGTACCCAGGGAACTCGCTGAGCACACTCTTAATGTGGATCCTAAGTATAAACCGGTAAAGCAATTTCTCCGCCGGTTTAACGAAGAAAGGCGCAAAGCCATTGGAGAGGAAGTGGCCAGGCTTTTAGCAGCCGGTTTTATCATTGAGGTGTTCCATCCAGAGTGGCTTGCTAATCCGGTGCTGGTTCTTAAGAAAAACGGCACTTGGCGTATGTGTGTGGATTACACGGATCTTAACAGGGCTTGTCCAGCGGATCCTTTTGCCCTCCCCCGCATTGACCAGATCATTGATGCCACGGCGGGTTGTGAGCGTTTGAGTTTTTTGGATGCATATTCTGGATATCATCAGATCAAAATGGCGGTTAAGGACCAGGAGAAGACAGCATTCATTACTCCCTTTGGAGCCTTCTGCTATGTATCTATGCCCTTTGGGCTCAAGAGTGCCCAAGCCACTTATCAACGGTGTGTACAGAATTGCCTGCATAAACAGATCGGCCGCAATGTGCACGCCTATGTGGATGATATTGTAGTCAAGTCAAGGCAGAAGGAGACGCTGGTGGATGATTTGAAGGAAACCTTTGACAACTTGCGAGTTTACAAGATGATGCTTAACCCGGCCAAGTGTGTCTTTGGTGTTCCGGCAGGCAAGTTACTGGGTTTTCTTGTGTCCAACAGAGGAATTGAGGCTAATCCAGAGAAGATTACGGCTATCACCTCCCTGGCTAAACCGAAGTGTATCAACGATGTTCAGCGTTTGGCGGGCCGGATCGCCGCACTGAGCCTGTTTATCAGCCGCCTCGGAGAGAAGGCTATCCCTTTGTACCAGATGCTGAGAAAGATAGATCAATTCATCTGGAGTCCGGCTACTGATGAAGCATTGGAGGACTTGAAGCGGCAATTAGCCAATCCGCCCGTTCTTGCGGCTCTGGTCGACAAGGAGCCGTTATTGTTAAACATAGCGGCCAATGCTCATGCAGTTAGCGTGGCTATTGTGGTGGAACGCAAGGAGGCAGGCAAGGAATATCCGGTTCAGCGACCGGTTTATTATATCAGCGAGGTGCTTATTGAATCCAAGCAAAGGTATCCGCATTGGCAGAAGCTGGTATATGGAGTTTTCATGGCAAGCCGGAAGTTGAAGCAGTATTTTCAAGGGCACCCCATCACAGTGGTCAGTTCAGCTCCCTTGGGCGATATCATACAGAACCGGGAGGCGATTGGCCGGATTGCCAAGTGGGCTATAGAGCTTGGGCCGCACGGATTGAAGTACGTGCCTCGGACGGCGGTGAAGTCTCAAGCACTTGTTGATTTCATCAATGATTGGACGGAGTTGCAAGCACCAGAGGAGAAGCCGGATCACACATATTGGACTATCCATTTTGATGGATCCAGGCAATTGGAAGGCTCGGGGGCTGGAGTCGTATTAACTTCCCCACGAGGTGATAAGTTTTGTTATGTTCTCCGCTTAATGTTCCCTTGTACTAATAATGCAGCTGAGTACGAAGCCTTGCTCCATGGTCTCTGGATGGCTAAAGAGATGAACTTAAGCCGGGTTAAGTGCTTCGGTGACTCGGACCTCGTGGCTCAACAGGTGTCTGGCACTTGGGATTCTAAGGACCCGCTCATGGCCGCATATCGTCGTGAGGTGGATAATATTGCGGGTCACTTCAAGGGTTATCAAGTGGATCACGTGGACCGTCGAAAGAATGAAGCGGCGGACGCTTTAAGCCGGTTGGGTTCTCAGCGCAAACCGGTCCCGCCTAATGTCTTTCTTGATGTGTTGCACAACCCGTCAGTCAAGCTCCCAGGTGAAGCGGATTTGGCTATTCCTGATCCGGAGGTTCAATTGGTGGCAGCCCTGCATGTCATTCCGGATTGGACGGTTCCTTATCTTGCGTGCATGAACCGGGGAGAGTTGCCAGAGGATGAGATTCTAGCCAGGCAGATAGTCCGGCGATCCAAGTCTATGACGATTGTCAATGGCGAATTGCATCATTGCAGTGTATCAGGGGCGTTTCAACGTTGTGTTTCTCCTGAGGAAGCTGTGAAATCTTACGAGAAATCCATGAAGGGGATTGTGGTCACCACGCCGGTTCAAAGTCTCTGGTGGCAAAGGCGTTTCGTCACGGGTTCTACTGGTTGACAGCGCATGCTGATGCGGAGGACTTGGTTAAACGGTGTGATGGCTGTCAGAAATTTTCAAGGCATGCTCATGTGCCGGCTCAAGAATTGAGGATGATCCCAATCACTTGGCCATTTGCAACTTGGGGCTGGATATGGTCGGACCTTTTAAAAGATCCAAGGATAAGAAAACCCACCTTTTGGTGGCAGTTGACAAATTTACCAAGTGGGTTGAAGCAGAGCCTGTCAGCAAGTGTGATGCAGCAACGGCGGTGCAGTTCATCAAAAAGGTGATTTTCCGGTTTGGCTTTCCACACAGTATCATTACTGACAATGGTACCAATTTATCCAAGGGTGCTATGAAGGAGTTCTGTGAACGTGAGCACATCCGACTTGACGTATCATCAGTGGCTCACCTCCAGTCCAATGGGCAGGCAGAACGGGCTAATCAAGAGATCTTGCGAGGCATCAAACCCCGGCTTATGGTTCCATTGCAAAGGACACCAGGATGTTGGGTTGAAGAACTACCATCTGTGCTATGGAGTATCAATACTACACCCAACCGATCCACAGGATACACACCGTTTTTTATGGTCTACGGAGCGGAGGCGGTTCTCCCTAGTGATATTCGGCACGATTTGCCTCGTGTGGCAGCTTATGTTGAAGCGGACAATGAGACAACACGACAAGACGCTTTGGACCTATTGGACGAGGAGCGCGATATAGCGGCTGCCCGTTCGGCGATTTATCAACAAGATCTTCGTCGCTATCATAGTCGCCGGGTTAGAACCAGAACTTTTCAAGAAGGAGATTTGGTGCTTCGACTCATCCAAGACCAGACAGATATGCACAAGTTATCCCCACCTTGGGAGGGACCTTTCGTGGTCAGCAAGAATCTGCACAACGGGTCATACTATCTGATTGATATTCGAGAGCATAAAGACTCACGCACATCAGAGGAGGAGACCAACAGGCCGTGGAACATAGCTCATCTTCGGCCTTACTACACCTGAGCCATTGGCTCTATCTATGTACATATTATGACAGTGTATATATTATCTTTGATATAATAAAACCGGAGCCTCAGCTAAAGCGGGGTCTCTGTCTTTTCTTATCATGCGTGGTTACATGGAGTGGTTCTGTTTTAAAGCGGCCTCCGGTTTACCCCTTGAAATTTGCTTTTTTATATCACTTGGGGCCTTGGTCGTGTCCGAACCAACGCGACACCTTTTGATAGGCAAAAGCCACCAGATCACTTGGGGACATGGTCAAGTCTGAACCAGTCACGCCTCTTGATCGTCCTAAGGCCACAAAATCACTTGGGGGCTTGGTCGAACCCGAACCATTGCCATGCCTTTTGATTGGCATATATGCCACGGTTTCATTTGGGGACTCGGCTGACTTGAACCATTGTCACTCCTATTGGGGGCTTGGTCCTGTCCGACCATGGTAACACCATCTGATCAGCTCAGTATAGCATGTTTTTTGCAAATGATTTTTATCATTGTCTTTGCTTCCATATTTATTTTATGGCTGTTTCTTAATTTTTGTTGTGTTTCATTTAAACCAACAACACCTTTTTCCGGTTCAGCCGATGGATTTGATTCCTTTTTAATCCGGAGAAGTATGCTCGGTTTACCTTTCCTGTTAACATCATGGAGTAACAGGGGGGCTGGTAATAACCCAGCACGGTTTACATGGGAGCTGTTTTCTCCCCCTTTGACGGTAATGGTTTATAAAGCCTCCGCTTCAAGCCTGGCTAAGCCAACTTCATGCCCAACGATGGCAGGTACTTTGTATCACCTATTTGGTTATGTGTTTTAAATACATTGCTGATATATATATATATATATATATATATATATATATATATATATATATATATATATATATATATATATATATATATATCTCAAGAGCATAAACCGGCTGGCGGTATAACCGCCACCGAAGTTCAAGTTTTTCTGATTGCAGGAAATATAAATTGAGGTTTTTCAAGCAAAAGCATCAGTATTTATGCACGAAGGCATATTCAAGGCAGAAGTATTAACTATCCTATTACAAGGCAACACGGTGCCCAAATAAGATCATTGTTATTTGGCGGATCATCGTAAGGTAGCTAGTTAAACCGGCTTCCGGTTCAAGCCTGCTCATCGTCCTGCGCCGCTTCAGCTTCATCGTCTTTATCCATTGGCTGGAAATCGACAGTGGTCCAGTCGATTCCCATTAAAGCTTGAAAGACAGCCTCTTCATGGATCAGAGAAGACGGTTCAATATCAGGAGCGTAAGTATGCTTACAGATTGGAGGGATCAGATTCTCCGCTTCAAGAGTTGGTGCAGGCACTCGCTTGTTCTGATCGTTGTACTGGGCTTGATAATGTGATAAGTCTGCCTCTTCAGCCAATTGACAAGCAAGAGGGCGTACTGCACGGTTTATCGCCCTCAAATCATCTTCATTGAACTCGGAGCCATCTTCCTTCAGGCTGGGATAGCCTTGAGCTGCCTCAACAGGGTCGAAATCCGGCACCCATGCTTTTGCCCGGATCAAGGCATTAATGGCTCCGGTTCGAGCAGCAGATTTTTTCAGCTCTTCAATCCAGGCAGGAAGCATTGACAACCTATTGAGAGTGTCCTGGATTAAACAGGGTGCCGGATTGTTATGAGAGGCTGTGGTGATGATCCGCTGCGCTCCGGTATACAATTGTTCAACTAACGTGTAGGAAGCCTTCAACTTCTTCCGCACATCTGACCCTAAGTGCCCAATGCGTGTACCTGCAACAATACAGGGCCAGTCTCAAACCGGATCTATTATAAGCAGGCCAGAATTGTCAGAGAAGCCAAAAAGAGCTTACCAAAGATAGCAGCGGTCATGGAGTGTATTTGCCGCTTTGCGGCAGTCAGCTCGTCTACCACCGGTTTAAGGGCAGCTTCAGCGTTTTCAGCTCTTTTTGTTAAAGCGGCCTTGTCAGTGGCCCAATCAGCCCGCTCCTTCTTGAAGCCCTCCTTCAGTTGTTCCGTGATGCTCAAAGCGCTGGTCAATTCCTCCCTTGCTTTATCAGTTTCGGTTTGTTGGGTTTTCAGAGTTTCTGGCAGATCAGTAATCTGGTCCTCTTTGACCCTCACTTCAGCCTGCATACAGACAGTGCTTGGCTTTAAACAAAACGGTGAAAGAATTTGAAGTATCAACCACATAACAAGTTATACGCTTGATACTTGGGGGCTAATGCTCCTTCAATTTTCATCTATTACTAAATCACAAAGTCCCAAGCTCAATACAGGTATTCAACTTGGCACTTGGGGGCTAATGGCTATTTGCTCAATTATGTTCTGATGTTACAATCTTTATTGGAGTCCCGGTTTAACTATGCTAAGTTGAACCGGCCCTTGGGGGCTATATTGACGAATTTCAAAGTACTGAGGATTGTATTCAAGTCCCGGTTTGAAGAAGGTTGCAAACCGGTCCTTGGGGGCCAGGAGGATTAATACAGTGGCAGTAAGTAAAGAAAGAAGAAGCACAAGGTAGTTACCTCAAATTTGTCTCTCATCATCTTTACCAGGCCAGCTTCACAATCACGGCTAGTATATAGCCGGTTCAAGTAACCAGAATGCAGATCTTGGGCACTCAGAGCAGCATATGTTTCCAGTTCTACATCCCATTTGCCTTTGTTCTTGGCAGAAAAATCCTCTTTCACTGTATGCTTGGTTAAAGCGACAGGATTCCCTGGTTCAAAGCGACCTACGCCGGTAATTACAACATCATCATCCTTAGACTCACCGGTTTGCGTTGGTGCGGTCGGTTTATCAGCAGGACTGCGGGATTTTTCAATCCGGACGGAGCTGGCAGGCGGGTTAGCAGAGACTGAAGTATTGATAGGCCTTTCCTCAGGAATAGCATCGTCTTGCAAAGGAGGATCATTGGGAATATCCTCGGGAGAAAACGCTTCAAGATCTGGCGCTTTATCCTGTTCTGGGGCGACATCTTCCTCAGCCGCTTTGTCCAGGCGGGCCTTCTTGCTCGGTTTAGGTTTAGCCCTGAAAGAAAAACAAAGAGTCAGGGAACATCATAAGTTATTACACAGTATACCGAAAGCATATGTTCAGCCTAGCTTACCCAAGAACCGTTTTCAGTGGCGGCAGCTAAGTGGCTGATGATTCACCAGAGGAAGAATGAGAAGTAACCTGATAATCGGAGTCGGACGGATTAAGAGGTTGATGGATGAAACCCGCTTTAGGATATAAATTAATAAAAAGGTCGGAGACCTCGGAGCGACGTTTTCGAACCGGACTGTTTGGTAAACCAGCGGAGGTAACTACCTGGCCACTGTGCCGGGTTGTGCGGCGAGCTTCATGTTGCTGAGTCTTCATAAGAAATTTGGGATCCAAGTAAGCAAGAGGATGAGAAAATTTAACTTTCCGGTTTGCCTGGCGAAATTTTGGCAAAGGCAAAATTTCTGAATCGGAAGAGAGAATAGTTACCTCAGCGACTTCAGCATTACTGGCTTCAGCGTCGTCTTGACAAGTATCATCATCAATAAGGCGTGTAAAAAGTAAGCCTAGTGAATCAAGTTCTACCTCAAGGTCCGGGTTACCCACATCATCATCAATAGCTGGATCAGATGAAGCGGTGGTTTTCCTTTTGTGAGCTGGCTTCTTGATAACCTTGGTCTTGGGCCGGGTTGACCGTCCTGCTTTCTCCGTTTTGTCTTGTGGAAGCTTCTTGCTCCAAAATGGATTATCACCCTGGTTAAGCAGTAATTGATGTCAGACGGAGAAAGCAGTAACAGGTTCAATAAAAGAACAATCAAAATCTTACAGCTGGCGGTTTGTTGGTGGCGCAGAAAGGGAGCAGACCGGTTTGAGCGCAGAGGTGCTCCGGTTCATTCAACATTTTCTTCACAGAATCTGTGACTTCATCATCAGAGAGTTGGATTTTAGTGTGTCGGAGTGGGTCATCGACGCTATCAGTATACTTGCACATCAAACCGGAGCGCCGGCTGAGAGGCAGTATGCTCCATGATATCCAATAGCGTGCAAGGTCTATTCCCGTTAAACCGTTGGCCATAAAGGCTCGGAGCTTGGACAGTTGCGGTGCATATTTACTTCTCTCCTTGGCACTTAATCTTTGTGGAAAGGAGTGAGTGTTGTTGAGCCGCTCCGGACGAAAGCCAGGCAAGGGATTTTCATTGTCAGGGGAGGTGTCTTTGCAATAAAACCATGTTGCATTCCACTCCTTGGGGTGAGTGTGTAGTTTGACGTGGGGATAAGTGATCTCTTTTCTTTTCTGAATTGCCATACCGCCCAGTTCGATATTGGGGCCGACAGTAAATTCAGTGCGGCGGTTTAAGTGGAAGCAGTCTCTAAACAATTCGACTGAAGGCTCCTCTTGAAGGTATACCTCAGAGAGCACTTGGAAATGACATAGGTTGGTAACGGAATTGGGGCCAATATCTTGCGGACGGAGCTGAAAATTGGCTAACACATCCCAGTAAAATTTAGAACCAGGCAGTTTGAAGCCCCGGGCCAAGTGATCTGCAAAGACCACAACCTCTCCCTCTTGAGGTGTGGGAGGACATTCATTTCCAGGAACCCTCCAGTGGATCGTATCTTTGCTGTCTAAAGCGCCGATCAGGATTAAATCATCCAACTGAGTTTCGGTGACGCGAGAAGGAACCCAATTGCACTCATATACTTGTTTGGCCATGGTGAGATCTACAAGAAATAGGTGATTCCGGTTCAAGAATATGTTGGATGAAAGAAGGTGCTGATCTGAACAATGCTAAACCGGAGGCAGTACATATAAACCGGATTTCTACGAGGTGGCATCATATGAATTCTGGCGGTTCAACAAGGGGACTAATGGTGTATACCGGTTTACTAACCTTTTCTATATTAAGTTAAACCGCCTGATCTAAACATCGGAAGCAAACGAAGTTGTGGATGGCTAAGTATGCAGAAACAGGTTTCACAAGGTCCTATTGCAGCAGTGGATCTGAAGCAAGTTCAGAAAAACAGAAAATATTTAAAAGAGTAAAGCAGAACGGAAGTGAACCAATGAGCGGATATGTAAATGAGATCTATGGACTTAGGCGGGAAATTACAGGCGGATGCTAAAAGATTACTACTAAACAGAGCAGGGGTTCACATATTCATTCAAGAGTCAGGGTACGAGTATGAACAAGCGACGAACACGGCGCGAACATGAAACCCTAAGAACAGATCTATGTCAAGAAGAGAAGAAGGCTTACCGGAAACGAAGAAGACGCGGAAGGATACCGCAGTGCTCTGGTGCGTTCAGGTTGATGCAGCGGCCCAAGATGATGCAGAGGTCGACGGCGGCGGCGGAGCTCCAAGGCTGGCGACGCGAGGAAGACGAAGAGAAAGAGACAAAGAGGAGAAAAGGAAATGACCCTTCGGTCCTATTTATAAGGCAACAGGCATGGGTCAGGCGCGCGAATCCAGGAGCCAAAATTTTGGAAGTGGAGCTGATGACTTGGGTATCACAGATCTATTAATAAAGGAGGGCGTCATAAATGTCAACTTCATGATGACATCATGCCGGTTTACAGCAACCAGAGATGATGACGACATGGCGGTTTACCAATTACCAGAAGATGTTCAAGACAAAGATTTTGTGAAGGATTGACATGAACCAGTTCAAATCAATCTGGGGCCTAATGTTGGGGATATTACCACTGGGCATGAACCGGCCTACTTGGGCCGGGTTAACTTCATTAGTAGTATAAGCAGATGAAGGCCCAAGGCGTGTAGTCGGTTTAGAACCTGTAGTCGTAAACCGGCCTGATGTATAAACTTGTATTGTAAGTTAGGAATAGAGAGATACCAACCGGGATACGAGTATGAACCGGTTGGGACTCTATGGACCGACGGGCGTCACCCGTGTATATAAGGGGACGACCCGGCGGCGGTTCAAGGACAGACAACCACAACTCGAGCCTAGGCGAAGCTTGTTTGCTCCCTAGCCATCGAGACCACATCAATTCCATCACAACTAGACGTAGGCTTTTACCTTCATCGAAGGGGCCGAACTAGTATAAACCCTCTTGTCTTTGTGTCCGCTTTAACCCCTTCAAGTTAACCTGTAGCGATGGCTCCACGACCAAGTCCTTTCACTAGGACATCTGCCGTGACAAATCCACGACAACTCCTGCTAAGGAATTTACCTGCATCCTATTTGGCACATGTCGGGATACATACTTGATCCTTCTTCCTTCTGGCGTCGTAAGAAAAATTGTCTTACTGGCGCAATCGATGTTTCCTCCATACATCGACAGCCAATCCATACCAAGAATCACATCCAATCCTTGGGATTCCAGAATAATTAAATCCGTTGGGAAAATATGCCTTCCTATACTTAATGGAACTAGAAAACATCCTTGACTGGCCATATACTCCGCTCCTGGTGAGCTTACTAGCATGGGTGTTTTAAGAATTTTGGTAGGCAGGCTATACTTATCCACAAATCCCCTTGATATGTATGAATGCGATGCACCAGTATAAAAAAGAACGAGTGCAGTAAATGACTTAACCAAAAACTTACCTATTACTGCATCAGGCTGAGCTTCGACCTCCTCCACGCTAACATGGTTCACCTGTCCCCTGTTGAAAGGGTTCGGCTTCTTTCCAGAGCTTCCATTGCCATTCTGGCCTTCAGGACATTCATTGGCATAATGCCCAGTCTTCTGACACTTAAAGCAGGTGACTTGACTCAGGTCTCTCTTGGCTGGGGTTGATGGGGTGGTACGGTTCTCGCCGTTGCTTCCTCCATTCCCATTACCATTCTTGGGGCCATTATGGTTGTGCGAGCTACCTCCTCCAGGGGTATGCTGAAAATTAACTCCCGGTTTAGGGGTAAAACGGGGCTTCTGCTGAGCTCCAGAATTGTACTTCCCCTGTCCATACTTCTTCTTGCGGTTTTCAGTCTGCTGCTGCTTCCCCTCAATCATAAGAGCACGATCTACCAACTCCTGGTAGTTATTGAAGCTTGCTACCATCAACTGCATACTCAGCTCGTCGTTCAGTCCTTCCAGAAACTTCTCCTGTTTAGCTGCATCTGTAGCAACGTCATCTGGGGCATAACGTGCTAGCTTACTAAAGTCATCCACATACTGGCCAACTGTCCATCCTCCTTGGCGCAAGTTGCGAAACTCACGCTTCTTCATGGCCATAGCTCCTACAGAAACATGGGCAGTACGGAAAGCTTGCTGAAATTGATACCATGTGACAGTGTCTACAGGGTAAGTGGCTGTAAAATTCTCCCACCATGCTGCTGCGGGTCCTTCAAGCTGATGTGCGGAAAATTTCACCTTTTCCCCATCTGTACATCTTGCAGTGGTCAACTCCCTCCCTATCTTACGGAGCCAATCATCTGCCACTATCGGCTCGGTGCTACTGGAAAACACCGGCGGATTCAGCCTAAGAAAGCGGGTTAAATGATCAACAGGTGGTGGTGGTGGTGGGTTGTTGTTTTTGTTGTTGTTGTTGTTGTTGTTGTTGTTGTTGTTGTTGTTGTTCTGGTTCTGGACTAGCAACTGCATCAATGCATTCTGCTGCTGGATCAACTGAGTGAGCTCCGGTGGGAAAGCAAATCCATTGTCACGTCTCGGAGGCATCTGAGGGTTTATAGAAAAGACGAGAGTTAAGAATAGAATGAGGTCTAAAGAGAAAACACCACCCAAATGCTCATGACACAAAAGCACACAAAATCACTTCATTCAATCAAGCAAAAGCATACAAACGGTCTAGAACTATCGCAAAAGTGCGTGGACTATACTATGTACATGGTGGAACACTACTACTGTTATGGTGGTCAACTAGAAAAACTGCTCCGATGAAGACTCCATGATATCTGCTCCAGCTTCATCAACATAGTCATCATCACTATCGTCGAGATCCGAGTCGGTGTCGTCGATGATGATATAATTATCCGGGCAAGTGGAATCGTCATCTTCTCTTTTGGGTGCTGAACCTCCCATGAATACTTCAATCTTCTCCTTAAGGTCGCCGTTCTGTCTCACTAGAGCGACGATCTCCTCCATATAGTCTTCACATGTAGCCTTGAGTTCTTCTTCTAGCTCCTTGATCTTGGTCATAGCCTTCTGCAGATCCTCCATACCTGCGCACATCTGGTTCTCCTGGCGTCGAATGTGCTGGTTTAATTCCTGGATGTAAGCTGTGATTGATCTATCCCTCCTGGTGCTGATCATCTCCCATTGCTCATCTCGGCGCCCACAAATCTGGTAGATTGTATTCTTGAGATCATTGCGGTAAACTTCTCCAATTCGTCCCATGGCGAATGTGGGCTGCCATGCTCTTTCCTAGACTCCAGGTTGGTGCATCAAAGGAAAACTCTATGGGCTCCGTGACTGGTGCAAATGTCCTTCCTGGAATTTGAACTTGAATCATCCAGCAATCCTCTTCGGATAAAGTGGCGTTGAAAGTCCCGGTGAAACTTGGTATTCCTATGTTCAGGTATCTAGTGACTTCCTTCAAGTGATATCCAAAGGGTGTATCTTCATCCGGTTGTGTGAACTTGTTCCTTGCATCCGCCATCCTAAAAGAATAGAAAAGATGAGGAGTCAGAAATGAGAAGAAAGAGTAGTGATCTAGGGCTTTAGCTTAGTGGTCGTGTCCTACAGTCAACGTGTGCTCTGATACCATCTTTGTAGCGACCAGACCTCAAACAGTCTGATCTCTGTGCTCAGGTGTCATCCCTGGATCAGTAATGCTGACACCACACAATACTCGAAGGATTTATAACAGAGTAGCAATCACACACTTATTACATCGAATGTCTCAAAAGAGAACTTATTAATATAAATATGGCTTAAGGCCATCTAATAACGATAACAGCGGAAGACTTGGAAGATAGCGAGTCCATCAACTCCAACGGCATCACTGAGTATAAAACCACGACCTAAAAGCACCTTACTCGTGGTCTGAAAAATCTGCAACATGAAACGTTGCAGCCCGAAAACGGGTCAGCACATGGAATATGCTGGCAAAGTAAGACATAGAGAGAGTAATGATGGAATAAGCTATACTACATGCATATTTGGCTGGTGGAAAGCTCTATGGTTACAGTTTTGCGTAAAGCCAATTTTTCCCTACTACAAAGGAATATATTTTATTTAACTATCATGGTGGTTGTTAAACATTGGGAATGGTTGACAGCATCCTCAATCCCAATTAAAATAATCATCATTAAAACCCAACAATATTGATTAAAAGTAACATGATGAGATTCACATGATATCCAAGTACTAGATACTCAAAGCGTCCATAACCGGGGACACGGCTAATCATGATTAGTTTATACACTCTGCAGAGGTTTGCGCACTTTTCCCCACAAAACTCGATCGCCTCCATTGGATTTCTCGCACTACAAAGTGTTTGCGAAACGGATGACCGAGACACAGTCTTTCAGAAGCGCTAGCACCTTACGAAGGGTAGACCGGTACACCTACTTTCCCCTACATCTGCTAGTCTACCCGTAAGAGTTCGCACAACTTAATCAACTATTCCAGAGCCCATAATGGCTTGTGGCTCCACACGTAAGTTTCTAGCATGAATAATCTCATGATCCCTTTGGGCCTGGGTGGCGGTCCAAAAAGAAAAACAACAAGCAATCCTGGAATACCCAGGTACCTCAATCCACCCAGATGTGTGTTTAAGTTGCCACCTTAGATAATCCCTTAATTAACAAACTCACATCTGTCATGAATACACTCACCCAATCCACGTCTACTAGCATAGCATGGCAATATAAGCAACGTAGAAGTAACTTCCAAAGGTTTGATAATCAAACAGGTAATAGGTACTACCTCAACTACTTCCCATCTCACATTTTAATTAGATCCTAATCATGCAATATTTAGGGATTGATCTAATGCATTAAAACTAGGTAGTAGAAAAGGTATGATCAAAGTGTTACTTGCCTTGCTGATGATCCGCGAAACCTAGAGACTCGAAGTAACAGGCGGTGCACTCCGGGTATTCTATCGCGGACAAATAAACAAGCATACAATAAGTACTCATCTAATGCATGAGTAAAACTCAAATAAAAGATCTAACCAGAAAGTTCAACTTAAGAATTCCGGTTTGCAAAAAGAATCAAATCAAACGAAGCAACGAAAGTCAAACGGCGAAAGAAAACAGCTTCATTTTACTAATCTAGATCTAAGTCAAATTTTACAGAAACAAAAACTTGTTTAAGTTGGTTATTCGGAAAGAGGGTTTCGAGACGAAACTCCAGGCGCTTGAATCGCCTGATTCCGATAAACGGGCGAAAAGTTATACTAAAACGAAAATAGGATCAGAAATCGCGATCAGAAAAATCGCGGATTAAATCCGAGAAAAAGAAAAACGACGAACAGGTTAACGAATGAACGTTCGTTAACTGGATCTAAATGATCAACACGTTCGTTAAAACGAACGAATGAGCGAACGCTCGCTATTTAACCTAAACCGAAAAAACCGATCTAATAAAAAAACGAAAACAAAAAAAACCGACGAAAAACCGACGGAAAAACCAAACGGTTTTTCTAAAAAAACAGCGGCGCGGATTTCGAGGCAACCTCGGGCGGTAGGTCGTCGGCGGCGGCGGGAGGCGGCTCGGGCGGCGGCGGCGGGCGCGGGGCGGCGCGCACGGCTAGGGTTTCGGGGGCGCGGGGCGGCTCGGGCTGGGCTGGCTCCCCCCGGCTTATAAAGCCTAGACGGGTCGGAGTCCCGGTCGGACACGGCCCGTAGGTCGGTTGCGTTTTTTTAAAATAATTCTGCGCAGAGAAACAAACGAAAGAAATACTAAACGGACTCCAAAAATCCCGAAATAAATTTTCCCCGCCTTCTAAAATCAAGCCGGACTAGATGAACATTTATTTGGGGCTTAAATGCAATTTGGAAAAATGCACATTTTTCCTAAATTCAAATAAAATGGCGAAAAACTCCAAAATAAAATCTTATTTGATTTTATTATTAAATCCACAATATTTTTTTATTTTGGGAAAGTCATTTTATTCCCTCTCTCATATTTTTGTAATAGAAATTAATTGAAGATAAAATAAATAAAATCAAATGATCCTATTTTCAAAATTTGAGAAAAACTCAAATATGAAAATAACGAAATCCCCAACTCTCTCCGTGGGTCCTTGAGTTACGTAGAATTTCTAGGATCAAAACCCAAAGCAAATAAAATATGATATGGGTTACACAGAGTCGGTTACAATGGTAGGAGATCTACATATCCGTATCGCCAAGCTTGCCTTCCACGCCAAGGAAAGTCCCATCCGGACACGGGACGAAGTCTTCAATCTTGTATCTTCATAGTCTTGGAGTCCGGCTGACGATGATAGTCCGGCTATCTAGACACCCCCTAGTCCAGGACTCCCTCAGTAGCCCCTGAACCAGGCTTCAATGACGATGAGTCCGGTGCACATATTGTTCGGCATTGCAAGGCGGGTTCCTCCTTCGAATAATTCATAGAAAATTGTGAACACCAGGATAGTGTCCGGCTCTGCAAAATAATTTCCACATTCCAGCGTAGAGAGAATAATATGTACACAAGTCCAATCTGCTGACGTATTTAGTGGCATGACGTCATACCACCACCAAGCCTTTACTTGAATCGTTTTTTATTATACCACCTCAGCGCGTTTAGCGAAGCGGTTTCCTTGGCACGTCTTGTCGAAGCAGAGATTGCGTTCCCCTTATTCCGGGATTCCCATCAATACGGACGTGGGTAACCCAACCGCGCCATTGATGGTGGCGCTTGGGAGATAAGCGAGTTTTACCAGGCCGGTGGGGACGCATAGTCTTCATCCGCCTATATATAAGGGGATAAGGATCCACCTTTTTCACCTACGCCTTCTTCCTCCTTTGCTTATCCATCTCTGCGCACTCGAGCTCCAGCGCCCAAGTCCGCACATCTCGTCTCAACCTCCTCTAGTCATGTCCGGAGCGGGAGGCAAGTGGTTGGCCTCCTCCGTTACGGAGGAGCACATCGCAAAGCTGCGCGGCGCCGGATACCTTCCAGCGACATCGCGCACCGGCTGCCCGACGAGGGGCAGCTCATCCCCACCCCCAGGCCCCATGAGAGGGTCGTATTCCTTCCCCACTTCCTCCGCGGACTGGGCTTCCCACTTCATCCCTTCGTCCGGGGGCTCATGTACTACTACGGCCTGGATTTCCACGATCTGGCGCCGAACTTCATCCTCAACATCTCGGCATTTATCGTCATGTGCGAGGCCTTTCTCTGCATCCGGCCCCACTTCGGCTTGTGGCTCAAGACCTTCAATGTCAAGCCGAAGGTAGTGAAGGGTGTCCAAGCGGAGTGCGGCGGCGCCATGGTGGGCAAGATGCCCAACGTCCTCTGGCTCGAGGGCGCCTTTGTGGAAACCATCAAAGGGTGGCAATCGGGGTGATTCTATATCACCGAGCCGCGGGACCCTAAATGGGCAACGGCCCCCGAGTTCATATCTGGTGCCCCTATGCAGCTCACCTCCTGGAAAAAGAAGGGCTTGCTATGGGGCAGTTCGGAGGAGCTGACAGAACTCCAGTCCTGTCTCCAGACCTTGGTGAACAAGAAGCTCAAGCTTGTCAACGTGATCCAGGTCATGCTCGTCCGCCGGATTCTCCCCTGCCAACAACGGGCCTTCAATTTGTGGGAGTTCGATCCGGCACAGCACCAGGCCTTGAGCGGGTTCTTCGACACGACGTACGAAGCTGCCTAGAGGGTGCTGTTCAAGGGCGGAGAAGCCCCCGCATCCGCGATGGAAGACCGCGGATTCAGCACCAAGCGCCCGGCCGGCGAGGTAAGCTTGGTTATCCTCTATGGGACATTTATTTTCTTTCATAGTTTGACTCTATGTGGGATTTAAAACTCCCAATGCCTTTGACAGGACTGGCAGAGGATGTCGGGACAGGTAGACTGTCCGGCTCCCCTTCCCGAAGACCCAGCGGACGCCCGTTTAACGTGGCTGCTGGTCCCGGCACTTTATGTGGTGCCGAAGAAGAAGGCCAAGAAGAAGGCCACGGGAACTCGAAGAAGTTCCCGGCGCCAGGTGATATCGGACTCATCGTCCGATGGCTCCGAGGCGGACTCCTCCCCCGAAGACGAGGAGGAGAAAGAAGACTCTCCCCAAGAGGGGGGAGAGAGGAAGAGGAAGGCTTCCCCAATAGGGGAGGCCGAAGGGTCCAACAGGGGAAGGACCCTTCCCCCGGACAGCTCCGCCAACGCCAACGTTGGCGACGAAGAGTGGCCCTCAAGGGCCAGGCCTCCGGCAAGATCGTGAGTATCTGGATTCCTGAATGGTTTATAATTTCTCTTTTGTGTCACATAGTGTCCTTCTAATGCCGCACACTACTGTAGTCTGGCTGATGACGATCTTCCCTCTTCATCGAGCAGGTCCTTGGCTCCGTCGGACGTGGATTCCATTCCGACCGCCTCCAGCCCTCGTGATGCTAACGACGTCGAGGTGGGATCCCAGGAGGGGATCCATCAGGAAGAGGCTCCGGAGGCGCTGAGGGAGTCCTGGACTAGGGGGTGTCCGGACAGCCGGACTATCATTGTCCGCCGGACTCCAAGACTACGAAGATACAAGATTGAAGACTCCGTCCCGTGTCCGGATGGGACTTTCCTTGGCGTGGAAGGCAAGCTTGGCAATACGGATATGTAGATTTCCTACCATTGTAACCGACTCTGTGTAACCCTAGCATCCTCCGGTGTCTATATAAACCGGAGGGATTTAGTCCGTAGGACACAACATACATCACAACAATCATACCATAGGCTAGCTTTAGGGTTTAGCCTCCTTGATCTCGTGGTAGATCCACTCTTGTACTACCCATATCATCAATATTAATCAAGCAGGACGTAGGGTTTTACCTCCATCGAGAGGGCCCGAACCTGGGTAAAACATCGTGTCCCTTGTCTCCTGTTACCATCCGCCTAGACGCACAGTTCGGGACCCCCTACCCGAGATCCGCCGGTTTTGACACCGACATTGGTGCTTTCATTGAGAGTTCCTCTGTGTCGTCGCCGATAGGCTCGATGGCATCTTCAATCAACAACGCTGTCCAGGGTGAGACTTTTCTCCCCGGACAGATCTTCGTATTCGGCGGCTTCGCACTGCGGGCTAATTCACTTGGCCATCTGGAGCAGATCGAAAGCTACGCCCCTAGCCATCAGGTCAGATTCGGAAGCCTAAACTTCACGGCCGACGTCCGCGGGGACTTGATCTTCGATGGGCTCGAGCCAAAGCCAAGCGCGCCGCACTGTTGCGATGGGCATGATCTAGCTCTTCCGCCGAACAGTGCCTTGGTGGCCGCACACGAATCCGCTTCAGCCCTTAGTCCGGAGCCGATCGCCCAGATCGAGGACCGGTGGATGGACACCACCTCGCGGGCTTCAACTTCCATGGCGATGGAGCCGAACACTAACCTTGTCCCTCACGAAACTCGTGATTCCGAGGTGCCGGACTCCGTACCTCCCACGCCCCTACCAATCGAATCGGATTGGGCGCCGGTTATGGAATTCACCGCCGCGGACATCTTCCAATACTCGCCCTTTGGCGACATCCTAAATTCGCTAAAGCATCTCTCGCTATCGGGAGAGTCCTGGCCGGACTATGGCCAGGATGGTTGGGATACGGACGACGAAGAAATTCAGAGCCCACCCACCACCCACTTTGTAGCCACTATCGATGATCTTACCGACATGCTAGACTACGACTCCGAAGACATCGACGCAATGGACGATGATGCCGGAGACGAACAGGAACCAGCACCTACAGGGCACTAGAAGACCACCTCGTCATACGACATATACATGGTGGACACCCCAAAGGACGGGGACGGCGAAGAAGTAGCGGAGGCAGATTCCTTAAAGAAACAGCCCAAGCGCCGACGTCAGCGGCGCCGCTCTAAATCCCGCCATAGCAAGAATGGAGATTCCGGCACAGGAGATAATAATACCCTAGAGAGTGCCGAAGATAATCCCCTCCAGCAGGACTCAGCGCAGGAGGATGCAAAAGCAAGCCCCCACAAGAGGGCGGCAGACGAAGAGGTCGAGGATTATAACTATATACCTCCCTCCGAAGACGAGGCAAGCCTCAACGACGACGAATTCGTCATGCCCGAGGATCCCGTCGAACAAGAGCGTTTTAAACGCAGGCTTATCGCCACGGCAAAAAGCCTAAAGAAAAAGCAGCAGCAGCTTCAAGCTGATCAGGACTTGCTGGCCGATCGATGGACCGAGGTCCTCGCGGCCGAAGAGTTTAAACTCGAACGCCCTTCCAAAGGCTACCCCAGACGCAAGTTGCTCCCCCAATTAGAGGAGGAAGCATACATACCTTCATCACCAGCGCACGATACGGCCGACCGACCACCACGTGGTCGCGACAGAGAGGTATCCAGACCCTCCACAAAGACCGTACCCCGGCATCGCTCCAAAAGTACGAAGCCAAGAGGGAACGCGCCGGACTTGCGAGACGTATTGGAGGACAAAGCAAGGCAATCCAGATCCATCTACGGATCACGAGGGCGCCCCACGACCAGCGACGAATACCGTCGCGCCGGATACAATAACCCCGGCCGGGCCGAACACAGCAGACAACGCTCTCTCGAGTTGCGTCGTGATATTGCTCAATATAGAGGCGCCGCACACCCGCTATGCTTCACTGACGAAGTAATGGATCATCAAATCCCTGAAGGGTTCAAACCCGTAAACATCGAATCCTACGATGGCACAACAGACCCCGCGGTTTGGATCGAAGATTATCTCCTTCACATCCATATGGCCCGCGGCGACGATCTCCATGCCATCGAGTACCTCCCACTCAAGCTCAAAGGACCAGCTCGACATTGGCTTAACAGCTTGCCCACAGAGTCAATTGGGTGTTGGGAAGACCTGGAAGCCGCATTCCTCGACAATTTCCAGGGCACGTATGTGCGGCCACCAGACGCCGATGACCTAAGCCACATAATTCAGCAGCCAGAGGAATCGGCCAGGCAATTCTGGACATGGTTCTTGACAAAGAAAAACCAAATCGTCGACTGTCCGGATGCAGAGGCCCTCGCAGCCTTCAAACATAACATCCGCGACGAGTGGCTAGCCCGGCACCTAGGACAGGAAAAGCCGAAATCCATGGCAGCACTCACATCATTAATGACCCGCTTTTGCGCGGGAGAGGATAGCTGGCTAGCTCGCAGCAACAACCTCAACAAAAATTCTGGCAGTCCGGATACTAAGGACCACAATGGCAGGTCACGTCGAAACAAAAACAAACGCCGCATTAACGGCGACGATAAGGAGGATACGGCAGTCAACGCCGGATTCCGAGGCTCTAAACCCGGTCAGCGGAAGAAGCCATTCAAAAGAACCACTCCGGGTCCGTCCAACTTGGACCGAATACTCGACCGCTTATGCCAGATACATGGCACCCCCGAAAAGCCAGCCAATCACACCAACAGAGATTGCTGGGTGTTCAAGCAGGCAGGCAAGTTAATTGCCGAAAACAATGACAAGGGGCTAAATAGCGATGACGAGGAGGAGACCCGACCGCCGACCAACAGAGGACAGAAGGGTTTCCCCCCACAAGTGCGGACGGTGAACATGATTTACGCAACCCATATACCCAAGAGGGAGAGGAAGCGCGCACTAAGGGACGTCTATGCGATGGAGCCAGTCGTCCCGAAGTTCAATCCATGGTCCTCTTGTCTGATCACTTTCGATCGAAGAGACCATCCGACCAGCATACGCCATGGAGGATTCGCCGCATTGGTTTTAGACCCAATCGTCGATGGATTTCACCTCACAAGAGTCCTGATGGACGGCGGTAGTAGCCTGAACCTGCTTTATCAGGATACAGTGCGCAAGATGGGCATAGACCCCTCAAGGATTAAACCTACAAAGACAACCTTTAAAGGTGTCATACCAGGTGTGGAAGCCAATTGTACGGGCTCAGTCACACTGGAAGTGGTCTTCGGATCCCCGGATAATTTCCGGAGCGAAGAGTTAATCTTCGACATAGTCCCATTTCACAGCGGCTATCACGCGCTGCTCGGACGAACCGCGTTTGCAAAGTTCAACGCGGTGCCGCATTATGCATACCTCAAGCTCAAGATGCCAGGCCCTCGTGGAGTCATCACGGTCAATGGAAATACGGAACGCTCCCTCCGAACGGAGGAACATACAGCGGCTCTCGCGGCAGAAGTACAGAGCAGCCGTTTAAGGCAATTTTCGAGTCCGGCTGTTAAACGGCCGGATAAAGCAAAACGCGCCTGAAGCAATACCAACCAAGACAACCTGGCACGATCAGAGCACGCGTAGCAATGCGGCCCTAACCCCCGCCCTCGCATGATTGCAAGAACAACCCTCCGCGTACATCATCACGCTTTGGAGATACCATGGGCGTAGGGGAAGGGGCACGATCACAATGGACCCAGAGTGCAGCTCGACCACACCAGGGCCTCACAAGTGTGCCCCCCTTTTTTTTTTTTATTATTTTCCTTCTTTATATACACAGGACTCCGTTAACCAGAGGCCCTGTCCGGCGGTGAACCTGCCGAACTCATGATGCAACAGCCAAGGAAGAAAGAAGGCTGCGACGAACACTCAGGTGGTCTCAATTACGAGCATTAAATTCGATTATATACACCAAGTCCGCAGCTCATCCCCGGAGGGGGACATGTTTAATTAGTCCAAATCCCTTGCTTACCGCACTACTTGTATCAAGTCCGCACTCATAGCAGACTTCCTTTAATAAATAATGCAGCACTTTTCGACTGCAATTACATTACTTTTTATATACATATATGTTCATTACAGGACATCTTGCACCCGTATATTTTGGTACGGTCTAATACACCAGGGGCTTATGTTCCCCACATTATGGTGTGATAAGTCCGAACACTTTCATAAGTGCGGCACCCCAAACTTATAGCATTATATGAATCGGCTCCGAATCATGTCTTGGGTCAATAGTTGGGTTTGCCCGGCTCCCACGTTTTGGTGCCTTACGTTCCGTTCTGTCGGCTAAGGTGGCACTGGGAGAACCACTGCGATTGCGCCCCGGTTGAGCCGGGCGAGCGCCTCAGTGGAGAAAGCTAAAACTGACCGGCATGATAAGGCGAGAGACTGGTCGCTGTTCGAGAGGTCTTTTCGAGTCCTTAAAGACTCACGCCGCTTCAAGCGAAGTTCCGGATAAATGTCCGACGAAGGCGTGGATAGCGCCCCAGATTCGGTCTTCCGAATACCAGGGGATTCGCCGAAATTTAAAATTATAGAATTCTATGGCTAAGTGAGAGTGTTCAAGCATTATAAGTCTGGTTGCCTTGTTCGTTGTGTTGAGCGCCTCCCTAGATGGACCCAAAAATGGGAACAAGAGTGCTCAAGTTTATCCCGAACACCCCAGCACTCGCGGCTTGGGGGCTGAAGCCAACGACTTGCCATCTCTCAGATTTTCTAAACGGCCACACAGAAGGTAATATTTTAAATTCAACAAGCGTTGCTTAATGCACACATGAACCAAGTTTTCAGCGCACAAGATAATACATAGCGAGTTTACTCAAAAATTACATCTCTAGGGCATTCATCCGCAATATTGCGGGCTCCCTTCCGGACAGTTTTATAATACATTTCGGGCGTACGATACTCCTTGCCCGATGGCGGCAGGTCAGTGAGAAGCTTCTCCGCATCCAGCCTGCCCTAGTGCACCTTTGTGCGGGCAAGGGCCCGACGAGCACCTTCAATACAGGCGGAGCACTTGATGACCTCCACCCAGGGGCACGCATCCACCAGCCGCCGCACGAGGCCAAAGTAGCTCCCAGGCATGGCCTGTCCAGGCCACAGCCGGACTATAAGGCCCTTCATGGCCTCCTCAGCTACCTTGTGGAGTTCGACCAGCTGCTTCAGCTGGTCGCTTAGGGGCACCGGATGGCCGGCCTCAGCGTACTGAGACCAGAAGACCTTCTCTGTTGAGCTCCCCTCCTCGCCACGATAGAATGCGGCGGCATCAGACGCACTACACGGCAGATCTGCAAACGCCCTTGGAGAGCTCCGAATGCGGGTAAGTGTCAGGTAGTTTACATTAACATGCTTGCTTTGCATGAAAAATGCCTTACCTGCCACTATCTTCTTTACATCTTCAACCTCCTGAAGGGCCTTACGGGCCTCGGCCTTGGCGGACTTGGCACTTTCGAGAGCCGAGGCAAGCTCGGACTCTCGAGTCTTGGAGCCACGCTCTAATCTCTCATGCTTCTCCATGAGAGCCTGGAGCTCTTGCCGTACTTCCGCCACCTGTACCTCCTGCTTTTCTCGCTCTGCCCGTTCCGCGGCCGCACTGCGTTCGGCCTCGGACACAGCCTCCTTCAGGGCTGCCACCTCGTTCGTGGCCCCTTCAACACCCATATTATCCTTGTTAATTTTATTGCAACCAAAATCCTTTTCTGTAAGGTAACTATTCAAAGTGGCGTTACTCACCTTCTTTGTCCTCGAGCTGCTTCTTGGCATGGCCGAGCTCTTGCTCGGACCGCTCGAGATCCTGTTTCAACGCACCGACCTCCGCAATCAGTGCGGCAGAGGTCAGCAGCGCAACCTGCAAACCCATATTGACATATTTTAAGCAACCCTGCGTATATCTTATTAGATCCTCAGTCCGGCTTTTCTTTCCGAACACCGAACTGAGCATCAGGGGCTACTGTCTATGCGGTATTACATTACATAATTATAACTTCTTACCTCAAAGCCTGTTAGAAGGCTGCTGCAGGCTTCGGTCAGCCCGCTCTTGGCGAGCTGAACCTTCTGAACCACCGCACTCATGATAGTACGGTGTTCTTCCTCGATGGAAGCGCCTTTAAGTGCCTCCAACAAGTTGCCCGGCGCCTCTGGTTGGACGGAGGCCACCGGTGTCACGGTCTTGCCCTTCTTTCGAAGGGGCCGCCTGCCGGACTCTGGAACCACTGCAGGTTCCGATGTAGAGTCTGGCGCGAAGTCCGGGAGGCTGCCTGGCGGCGCCTCCGGAGCCTCCTCCTGATGGGTCCCTCTCTGGGATCCCACCTCGGCGTCCTCATCGGCGCGGGGGGGTAGAGGCAGTCGGAAGTGAATCCACATCCGACGGGGCCAATGACCCGCTCGATGAAGCGGGGAGATCATCATCGGCCGGACTGCGGACAATATGCGGCATTAGTAGGATGCTATGTGACGCGAAAGAAATTGCATATCAGCGATCCGGATACTTACGATCTCGCTGGAGGCCTGGCCCTTGAAGGCCACTCCTCCTCGCCAACGTTGGTGTTGGCGGAGCTGTCCGGGGGGATAGTTCTCCCCCTCTTGGACCCTTCGGCCTCCCCTATTGGGGAAGCCTTCCTCTTCCTCTCTCCCTCCTTCGGGAGAGAGTCTTCTTCCTCCTCCACGTCTTCGGGGGAGGAGTCCGCCTCGTCGTCGGACGCTTGATTGCGGGAACTCTTTCGAGTCCCCGCGGCCACCTTCTTGGCCTTCTTCTCCGGCACCACGTGCGGTGCCGGAACCAGCAGCCCTGCTAGACGAGCGTTCACTGGGTCTTCTGGCATGGGAGCCGGACAGATGAGCTGTTCGGCCTTCTCCATCCATTCCTGTCAAAGGAAAAGAGAGATCGAAACCATCTTAGAATCAATCTGTTTACCACAAGTGTCCCGTAAAGGGGTCGAATCACTTACCTCGTCAGCTGGATGCTGCGAGCGAAATCCGCGATCTTCCGTCGCGGATGCGGGGGCTTCGGCGCCCTTAAACAGCACCCTCCAGGCGCCTTCGTATGTCGTGTCGAAGAGCTCGCTTAGCGCCTGGTGCTGTTCCAGATTAAACTCCCACAGATTGAATGCCCGTTCTTGGAATGGGAGAATCCGGCAGATGAGCATGACTTGGATCACGTCGACGAGCCTGAGCTTATTGCTCACCATCTTCTGGATACATGCTCGGAGTCCCGTCAGCTCCTTCGGATTGCCCCACAACAAGCCCTTCTCTTTCCAGGAGGTGAGCTGCGTGGGGATGCCAGATCTGAACTCGGGGGCCGCCGCCCACGTGGGTTCGCGCGGCTCGGTGATGTAGAACCACCCCGATTGCCACCCCTTAACGGAGTCCACGAAGGCCCCTTCGAGCCAAAGGACGTTGGGCAACTTGCCCAACATGGCGCCTCCGCATTCCGCTTGCGTGCCCTTCACAACCTTCGGCTTGACGTTGAAGGTCTTGAGCCACAGGCCGAAGTGGGGCCGGATGCAGAGGAAGGCCTCGCACATGACGATAAACGCCGAGATATTGAGGATGAAGTTCGGCGCCAGATCGTGGAAATCCAGGCCATAATAGAACATGAGCCCCCGGACGAAAGGGTGCAGTGGAAAGCCCAGTCCGCGGAGGAAGTGGGGAAGGAAGACGACCCTCTCATGGGGCCCAGGGGTAGGGATGAGCTGCCCCTCATCGGGCAGCCGATGCGCGATATCGCCGCAAAGGTATCCGGCGCTGCGCAGCTTGGTGATGTGCTCCTCCTTAACGGTGGAGGCCAACCATTTGCCTCCCGCTCCGGACATAATCGGAGAAGGTCGAGGCGAGATGCGCGAGCTTGGGCGTTGGAGCTTGAGTGCGCGGAGATGGATAAGCAAAGGAGGAAGAAGGCGTAAGTGAGAAGGTAAATCCTTATCCCTTATATATAGGCGGACGAAGACTATGCGTCCCCCACCGGCCTGGTAAAACTCGCTTATCTCCCAAGCGCCACCATCAATGGCGCGGTTGGATTACCCACGTCCGTATTGATGAGAATTCTGGAATAAGGGGAACACGATCTCTGCTTCGACAGGACGTGCCAAGGAAACCGCTTCGCTAAACGTGCTGAGGTGGTATAATAAAAAATGATTCAAGTAAAAGCCTGGTAGCGGTGTGATGTCATGCCGCATAATACGTCAGCAGATTGGACTTGTGTACATTTTATTCTCTCTACGGTGGAATGTGGAATTTATTTTGCAGAGCCGGACACTATCCTGGTGTTCATGATCTTCTCTGGATTATTCAAGGGAGGAACCCGCCTTGCAATGCCGAACATTATGCGCGCCGGACTTATCGTCATTGAAGCCTGGTTCAGGGGCTATTGAGGGAGTCCTGGACTAGGGGGTGTCCGGACAGCCGGACTATCATCGTCCGCCGGACTCCAAGACTACGAAGATACAAGATTGAAGACTCCGTCCCGTGTCCGGATGGGACTTTCCTTGGCGTGGAAGGCAAGCTTGGCAATACGGATATGTAGATTTCCTACCATTGTAACCGACTCTGTGTAACCCTAGCCTCCTCCGGTGTCTATATAAACCGGAGGGCTTTAGTCCGTAGGACACAACATACATCACAACAATCATACCATAGGCTAGCTTTAGGGTTTAGCCTCCTTGATCTCGTGGTAGATCCACTCTTGTACTACCCATATCATCAATATTAATCAAGCAGGACGTAGGGTTTTACCTCCATCGAGAGGGCCCGAACCTGGGTAAAACATCGTGTCCCTTGTCTCCTGTTACCATCCGCCTTGACGCACAGTTTGGGACCCCCTACCCGAGATCCGCCGGTTTTGACACCGACAGGCGCCGCAAGGCAGCCTCCCAGACTTTGCGTCGGATTCTATGCCGGAACCCGCAGTGGTTCCGGAGTCCGGCAGGCGGCCCCTTCGTAAGAAGGGCAAGACCGTGATGCCGGCAGCCTCCGTCCAACCGGAGGCGCCGGACAACTTGTTGGAGGCGCTTAACAGCGCTTCCATCAAGGAAGAACACCGCACTATCATGAGTGTGGTGATTCAGAAGGTTCAGCTCGCCAAGAGCGGGCTGACCGAAGCCTGCAGTAGCCTTCTAACAGGCTTTGAGGTAAGAAGTTTAAAATATGTAATGTAATACCGCATAGACAGTAGCCCCTGATGCTCGGTTCGGTGTTCGGAAAGAAAAACCGGATTGAGGATCTAAAAAAGATAAACGCAGGAGTGCTAAAAATCATGTCAATATGGGTTTGCAGGCTGCGCTGCTGAGTTCTGCCGCACTGACTGCGGAGGTCGGTGCTTTGAAGCAGGACCTCAAGCGGTCCGAGCAAGAGCTCGGCCTTGCCAAGAAGCGGCTCGAGGATAAAGAAGGTGAGTAACACCACTTTAAAATTTGTACCTTATAGAAAAGGATTTTGGTTGCAATAGAAATAACAAGGATAACATGGGTACTGCAGGGGCCACGAGCGAGGTGGCGACCCTGAAGGAGGCCATGTCCGCGGCCGAACGCAATGCGGCCGCGGAACGAGCGGAGCGAGAGAAGCAGGAGGCGCGGGTGGCAGAGGTGCGGCAAGAGCTCCAGGCTCTCATGGAAAAGCATGAGAGTTTGGAGCGCGACTCGAAGACTCGAGAGCCCGAGCTTGCCTCGGCTCTTGAGAGTGCCAAAGCCGCTAAGGCCGAGGCCCGTAAGGCCCTCCAGGAGATTGAGGATGTGAAGAAAATAGTGGCGGGTAAGGCATTTTTCATGCAAAGCAAGCATGTGAATGTAAATTACCTGTTACTTACCCGAATTCAGAGCTCTCCAGGGGCGTTTGCAGATCTGCCTTGCAGCGTGTCTGATGCCGCCACATTCTACCGAGCCGAGGAGGGGAGCTCAACGGAGAAGGTCTTCTGGTCTCAGTACGCTGAGGCCGGACACCCGGTGCCCCCTAGCGACCAGCTGAAGCAGCTGGTCGAGCTCCACAAGGTAGCCGAGCAGGCCATGAAGGGCCTCATAGTCCGGCTGTGGCCTAGAGGGGCCATGCCTGGGAGCTACTTCGGCCTCGTGTGGCGGCTGGTGGATGCGTGCCCCTGGGTGGAAGTCATCAAGCGCTCCGCCTGCATTGAAGGTGCCCGTAAAACTCGCTTATATATAGGCGGACAAAGACTATGCGTCCCCCACCGGCCTGGTAAAACTCGCTTATCTCCCAAGCGCCACCATCAATGGCGCGGTTGGATTACCCACGTCCGTATTGATGAGAATTCTGGAATAAGGGGAACACGATCTCTGCTTCGACAGGACGTGCCAAGGAAACCGCTTCGCTAAACGTGCTGAGGTGGTATAATAAAAAATGATTCAAGTAAAAGCCTGGTAGCGGTGTGATGTCATGCCGCATAATACGTCAGCAGATTGGACTTGTGTACATTTTATTCTCTCTACGGTGGAATGTGGAATTTATTTTGCAGAGCCGGACACTATCCTGGTGTTCATGGTCTTCTCTGGATTATTCAAGGGAGGAACCCGCCTTGCAATGCCGAACATTATGCGCGCCGGACTTATCGTCATTGAAGCCTGGTTCAGGGGCTATTGAGGGAGTCCTGGACTAGGGGGTGTCCGGACAGCCGGACTATCATCGTCCGCCGGACTCCAAGACTACGAAGATACAAGATTGAAGACTCCGTCCCGTGTCCGGATGGGACTTTCCTTGGCGTGGAAGGCAAGCTTGGCAATACGGATATGTAGATTTCCTACCATTGTAACCGACTCTGTGTAACCCTAGCCTCCTCCGGTGTCTATATAAACCGGAGGGCTTTAGTCCGTAGGACACAACATACATCACAACAATCATACCATAGGCTAGCTTTAGGGTTTAGCCTCCTTGATCTCGTGGTAGATCCACTCTTGTACTACCCATATCATCAATATTAATCAAGCAGGACGTAGGGTTTTACCTCCATCGAGAGGGCCCGAACCTGGGTAAAACATCGTGTCCCTTGTCTCCTGTTACCATCCGCCTTGACGCACAGTTTGGGACCCCCTACCCGAGATCCGCCGGTTTTGACACCGACAGGCGCCGCAAGGCAGCCTCCCAGACTTTGCGTCGGATTCTATGCCGGAACCCGCAGTGGTTCCGGAGTCCGGCAGGCGGCCCCTTCGTAAGAAGGGCAAGACCGTGACGCCGGCAGCCTCCGTCCAACCGGAGGCGCCGGACAACTTGTTGGAGGCGCTTAACAGCGCTTCCATCAAGGAAGAACACCGCACTATCATGAGTGTGGTGATTCAGAAGGTTCAGCTCGCCAAGAGCGGGCTGACCGAAGCCTGCAGTAGCCTTCTAACAGGCTTTGAGGTAAGAAGTTTAAAATATGTAATGTAATACCGCATAGACAGTAGCCCCTGATGCTCGGTTCGGTGTTCAGAAAGAAAAACCGGATTGACGATCTAAAAAAGATAAACGCAGGAGTGCTAAAAATCATGTCAATATGGGTTTGCAGGCTGCGCTGCTGAGTTCTGCCGCACTGACTGCGGAGGTCGGTGCTTTGAAGCAGGACCTCAAGCGGTCCGAGCAAGAGCTCGGCCTTGCCAAGAAGCGGCTCGAGGATAAAGAAGGTGAGTAACACCACTTTAAAATTTGTACCTTATAGAAAAGGATTTTGGTTGCAATAGAAATAACAAGGATAACATGGGTACTGCAGGGGCCACGAGCGAGGTGGCGACCCTGAAGGAGGCCATGTCCGCGGCCGAACGCAATGCGGCCGCGGAACGAGCGGAGCGAGAGAAGCAGGAGGCGCGGGTGGCAGAGGTGCGGCAAGAGCTCCAGGCTCTCATGGAAAAGCATGAGAGTTTGGAGCGCGACTCGAAGACTCGAGAGCCCGAGCTTGCCTCGGCTCTTGAGAGTGCCAAAGCCGCTAAGGCCGAGGCCCGTAAGGCCCTCCAGGAGATTGAGGATGTGAAGAAAATAGTGGCGGGTAAGGCATTTTTCATGCAAAGCAAGCATGTGAATGTAAATTACCTGTTACTTACCCGAATTCAGAGCTCTCCAGGGGCGTTTGCAGATCTGCCTTGCAGCGTGTCTGATGCCGCCACATTCTACCGAGCCGAGGAGGGGAGCTCAACGGAGAAGGTCTTCTGGTCTCAGTACGCTGAGGCCGGACACCCGGTGCCCCCTAGCGACCAGCTGAAGCAGCTGGTCGAGCTCCACAAGGTAGCCGAGCAGGCCATGAAGGGCCTCATAGTCCGGCTGTGGCCTAGAGGGGCCATGCCTGGGAGCTACTTCGGCCTCGTGTGGCGGCTGGTGGATGCGTGCCCCTGGGTGGAAGTCATCAAGCGCTCCGCCTGCATTGAAGGTGCCCGTCGGGCCCTTGCCCGCGCAAAGGTGCACTGGGGCAGGCTGGATGCTGAGAGGCTTATCACGGACGCGCCACCGGCGGGCAAGGAGTATCGTACGCCCGAAATGTACTATAAAAGTGTCCTGAAGGGTGCCTGCAAGATTGCGGATGAGTTCCCCAAAGATGTAATTATTGAGTAAACTCGCAATGTGTTATCCTGTGCGCTGAAAACTTTGTTCATATGCGCTAAGCAACGCTTATTGATTTAAAATATTACCTTCTGTGCGGTAGTTTATAAAATCTGAGAGATGGCAAGTCGTCGGCTTCAGCCCCCATGCCACGAGTGCTGGGGTGTTCGGGATAAACTTGAGCACTCTTGCTCCCATTTTTGGGTCCATCTAGGGAGGCGCTCAACACAACGAACAAGGCAACCGGACTTATAATGCTTGAACACTCTCACTTAGCCATAGAATTCTATAATTTTAAATTTCGGCGAAGCCCCTAGTATTCGGAAGACCGAGTTCGGGGCGCTATCCACGCCTGGGCCGGATACTGTCGGTTCCTCGCTCGAAGCGGCATAAGTCTTTAGGGACTCGAAAAGACCTCTCGAACAGCGACCAGTCTCTCGCCTTATCATGACAGTCAGTTTTAGCTTTCTCCACTGAGGCGCTCGCCCAGCTCAACCGGGGCGCAATCGCAGTGGTTCTCCCAGTGCTACCTTAGCCGACAGAATGGAACGTAAGGTACCAAAACATGGGAGCCGGGCAAACCCAACTATTGACCCAAGACATGATTCGGAGCCGATGCATATAGTGCTATAAGTTCGGGGTGCCGCACTTGTGAAAGTGTTCGAACTTATCACACCATAATGCGGGGAACACAAGCCCCTGGTGTATTCCGCCGTACCAAAATGTACGGGTGCAAGATGTCATTAATGAACATATATGTAAAAAGGAAATGCAATTATAAACAAAAAGTGATGCATTGTTTATTCAAGAGATTCTGCCATGAGTGCAGAACGATACAAATGGTGCGGTAAGCAAGGGCTGGACTATTAGAAGTGTCTCCCTCCAGGGGTAGGCTGCGGAATGGTGTATTTAACAAATTTAATGCTCGTAATGGAGACCACCTGAGTGTTCGTTGTAGCCTTTGTCCCTCCCTGGCTGTTGCATCGTGAGTTCGACAGATCTACTGCCGGACAGGGCCTCTGGTGAACGGAGTCCTGTGAAAAAATGAAAAAAGAAGAAAAAAGAGTGACACACTTGGGAGCCCCTGGTGTGGTTAAGCCGCACTCTGGGCCTGTCGTGGTCATGCCCCTCCCCCTATGCCCATGGTATCTCCAGAGCGTAATGATGTACGCGAAGAGCTGGTCTTGCAATCATGCAGGGGCTGGGGTTGGGGCCGCATTGCTACGCGTGCTCGGAACGTGCCATGTGGTCTTGATTGGTGTTACTCCGGGCGCGTTTGGCCGTGTCCGGTCGTTTAACGGGCGGACTCGAAAATTGCCTTAAAAGGCTGCTCTGTACATCTGCCACGAGAGCCGCTGTGTGTTCCTCCGTTCGGAGGGAGCGTTCAGTATTTCCGTTGACCGTGATGACTCCACGAGGGCCTGGCATCTTGAGCTTAAGGTATGCATAATGTGGCACCGCATTGAACTTTGCGAACGCGGTTCGTCCGAGCAGAGCGTGATAGCCACTACGGAACGGGACTATGTCGAAGATTAATTCCTCGCTTCGGAAATTATCCGGGGATCCGAAGACCACTTCCAGTGTGACTGAGCCTATACAATTGGCCTCAACACCTGGTATGACGCCTTTGAAGGTCGTCTTTGTAGGTTTGATCCTTGAGGGGTCTATGCCCATCTTGCGCACTGTATCCATATAAAGCGGGTTCAGGCTGCTGCCGCCGTCCATCAGGACTCTAGTGAGGTGAAATCCATCGATGATTGGGTCTAAAACAAATGCGGCGAACCCACCATGACGGATACTAGTAGGGTGGTCCCTTCGATCGAAAGTGATCGGGCAAGAGGACCATGGATTGAGCTTTGGGGCGACTGGCTCCATCGCATATACGTCCCTAAGTGCATGCTTCCGCTCCCTCTTGGGTATATGGGTTGCGTATATCATGTTTACCGTCCGCACTTGTGGGGGGAAACCCTTCTGTCCTCTACTGTTCGGCGGCCGAGACTCTTCCTCATCGTCGCTGTGCAGCCCCTTGTCATTGTCTTCGGCAATTAACTTGCTTGCCTGCTTGAATACCCAACAATCTCTGTTGGTGTGATTAGCTGGCTTTTCGGGAGTGCCATGTATCTGGCAAGAGCGGTCGAGTATTCGGTCCAAATTGGACGGACCCGGAGTAGTTCTTTTGAATGGCTTCTTCCGCTGACCAGGTTTAGAGCCTCTGAATCCGGCGTTGACTGCCATATCCTCATTGTTATCGCCGTTAACGCGGTGTTTGCTTTTGTTTCGACGCGACCTGCCATTGTGGTCCTTAGTATCCGGACTGACAACATTTTTGCTGAGGTTGTTGCTGCGAGCTAGCCAGCTGTCCTCTCCCGCACAGAAGCGGGTCATGAGTGATGTGAGGGCTGCCATAGATTTCGACTTTTCCTGTCCTAGGTGCCGGGCCAGCCACTCGTCGGGGATGTTGTGTTTGAAGGCTGCGAGGGCCTCTGCATCCGGACAGTTGACGATTTGAGTTTTCTTTGTTAAGAACCGTGTCCAGAACTGTCTGGCCGATTCGTCTTGCTGCTGAATTATGTGGCTTAGGTCATCGGCGTCTGGTGGTCGCACATATGTGCCCTGGAAGTTGTCGAGGAATGCGGCTTCCAGGTCCTCCCAACACCCAATTGACTCTGCGGGCAAGCTGTTAAGCCAATGCCGAGCTGGTCCTTTAAGCTTGAGTGGGAGATATTTGATGGCGTGGAGATCGTCGCTGAGGGAGTCCTGGACTAGGGGGTATCCGGACAGCCGGACTATAATCATTCGCCGGACTCCAAGACTACGAAGATGCAAGATTGAAGACTCTGTCCCGTGTCCGGATGGGACTTTCCTTGGCGTGGAAGGCAAGCTTGGCAATACGGATATGTAGATTTCCTACCATTGTAACCGACTCTGTGTAACCCTAGCCTCCTCCGGTGTCTATATAAACCGGAGGGCTTTAGTCTGTAGGACACAACATACATCACAACAATCATACCATAGGCTAGCTTTAGGGTTTAGCCTCCTTGATCTCGTGGTAGATCCACTCTTGTACTACCCATATCATCAATATTAATCAAGCAGGACATAGGGTTTTACCTCCATCGAGAGGGCCCGAACTTGGGTAAAACATCGTGTCCCTTGTCTCCTGTTACCATCCGCCTAGACGCACAGTTCGGGACCCCCTACCCGAGATCCGCCGGTTTTGACACCGACATTGGTGCTTTCATTGAGAGTTCCTCTGTGTCGTCACCGATAGGCTCGATGGCATCTTCAATCAACAACGCTGTCCAGGGTGAGACTTTTCTCCCCGGACAGATCCTCGTATTCGGCGGCTTCGCACTGCGGGCTAATTCACTTGGCCATCTGGAGCAGATTGAAAGCTACGCCCCTGGCCATCAGGTCAGATTCGGAAGCCTAAACTTCACGGCCGACATCCGCGGGGACTTGATCTTCGACGGGCTCGAGCCAAAGCCAAGCGCGCCGCACTGTTGCGATGGGCATGATCTAGCTCTGCCGCCGAACAGTGCCTTGGTGGCCGCACACGAATCCGCTTCGGCCCTTAGTCCGGAGCCGATCACCCAGATCGAGGACCGGTGGATGGACACCACCTCGGGGGCTTCAACTTCCACGGCGATGGAGCCGAACACTAACCTTGTCCCTCGCGAAACTCGTGATTCCGAGGTGCCGGACTCCTTCTCGGACTCCGGACCTCCCACGCCCCTACCAATCGAATCAGATTGGGCGCCGGTTATGGAATTCACCGCCGCGGACATCTTCCAATACTCGCCCTTTGGCGATATCCTAAATTCACTAAAGCATCTCTCGCTATCGGGAGAGTCCTGGCCGGACTATGGCCAGGATGGTTGGGATACGGACGACGAAGAAATTCAGAGCCCACCCACCACCCACTTTGTAGCCACTGTCGACGATCTTACCGACATGCTAGACTACGACTCTGAAGACATCGACGCTATGGACGACGATGCCGGAGACGAACAGGAACCAGCGCCTACAGGGCACTGGAAGACCACCTCGTCATACAACATATACATGGCGGATACCCCAAAAGGAAGCGACAACGAGGACCAACGGGGCGCGGTAGAAGATAATCCCACCGACAAACAACGAAAACGGCGACGCAGACGCCGCCCTAAGTCCTGCCTCGACAACAACAGCGCTCTTAATGACCCAGCAATACAGCAGGGAAAATCAGTGGAAGACGACAAGCAACCGTCCGAACAAGACGAGTCAGACAATCAGTCCGGGTCCGGCGGAAAAAATAGTCCGGACGATCTAACGCCGGACACACCGCCGGAGAATAAAAACCCTCCGAAAAGAATCGTCAACACCGCAAGAAGCTTGAAGAAGGAAAAACGGAAGCTCAAAACAGCGGAAGATACACTCAGAATGAGGTGGAGCAAAGTGCTCAAAACCGCAGATAAATGCGGCAATGGCCATCAATCGAAGAGCTACCCGAAACGCAAGCTACTGCCAGAATTTGATGAGGAGGCCATAGAGCCCCCACAGTCAAAAAACAAAGAGGCCGCCTGGCCGGATAGACGGCCAGATGATAGGCCAAAATCTGAAAGCGGCGCCGCATATAAACCAACTAACGACCCTGGAAGGATAGATGGCCCAGCCAGGTCCATTTACGGGCCAAAGAAGAGGGCCCCAGGAGGCAATACAACACGCCAAGTGTCCGAAGACATCGGTGCACCTAAATACAGGGGCGCCGCACACCCACTATGTTTCACCAACGAGGTGCTGGATCACGAATTCCCAGCAGGGTTTAAACCCATAAACATAGAGGCCTACGACGGAACAACAGACCCTGGAGTCTGGATAGAAGATTATATACTACACATACACATGGCCAGAGGAGATGATCTCCACGCCAGAAAATACCTACCCCTCAAGCTCAAAGGGCCAGCCCGTCATTGGCTCAAAAGCCTCCCAGAAAATACTGTTGGAAGTTGGGAAGAGCTCGAGGACGCGTTTAGAGCAAATTTTCAAGGGACTTATGTCCGCCCTCCGGATGCAGACGATCTAAGTCATATAACTCAACAGCTCGGAGAGTCAGCGCGCAAATTCTGGAACAGGTTCCTCACCAAAAAGAACCAAATAGTCGACTGTCCGGACGCTGAAGCCTTAGCAGCTTTTAAATACAACGTCCGAGACGAATGGCTCGCCAGACACCTCGGCCAAGAGAAGCCGAGGACAATGTCCGCGCTAACAAGCCTCATGACCCGCTTTTGCGCGGGAGAGGATAGCTGGCTAGCAAGATGTAGCACCAGCGACCCAAGTACATCCGAGATCAGAGATGGAAACAGAAAATCACGGCGCAGAAAAGAGCAGCGCCGGAATAAAGAGAAAAGCCCGAAGGGCACGGCAGTCAACGCCGGATTCAAAAGCTCGCGGCCAAACAACAAAACACCGCCCCTTAAGGATAACAGCGATGAGCTATCCAATTTAAACAAGATTTTGGGTCGGATATGTCAAATCCACAGTACCCCCGGAAGGCCTGCAAACCACACCCACCGGGATTGTTGGGTTTTCAAACAGTCCGGCCGATTAAACACCGAACACAAGGGGCTCGACGCGTCAAGCGAAGACGATAAACCCCACCAGCAGAGCACCGGAAAACAAAAGACTTTCCCGCAAGAGGTCAAAGCAGTAAACTCACTTTATGTGATAATACGGAAACATAGTGCGGCACCCCCTAAAAAGTGTCTCGCACGGTCCAACCCAGCGGAACATAGAGATTGGACATCAAAACCAATCACTTTCGACCACCTGGATTATTCCAGAAGCGTTCGAAACGCAGGATGGACTACCCTGATATTGGATCCTGTAATTGACGGACTGCAATTTACACAAGTCCTGATGGATGGAGGCAGTGACCTAAACCTGCTGTATCCAAACACAATCCGCAAGTTGGGGATAGACCCTACTAAAATTCGACACAGCCGCACTTCCTTCAAAAGAGTGACGCCAGGCCCTTACACCAAGTGCACAGGCTCCCTTTTACTAGAAGTTGTGTTCGGATCACCGAACAACTTTCGACGCGAAAAACTAATCTTTCATATCGTCCCATTTAAAAGTGGCTATCAAGCACTCTTGGGACGAGAGGCTTTTGTCCGTTTCAACGCCATACCACATTACGCGTCTCTTACACTCAAGATGCCCGGTCCACGCGGCATCATTTCAGTACGAGGGTCAATTAAAGACCCCGGGCACAGTTGGACGAGTCCGACATGAGTAAACTAGGGGCTCCCTAGCCGCACACCCCTTCACAAGGGGTTGCGCGCACAAAGAACAGCGAGCTTATACAGACTCCGCTTTACTTATTTTTATTTCTTCTTTCGTATATATTCTTTTCGCACGAGTTCCTTTCAAACTAAGTTCCTCTTTTTTACAGATGAACAACGTGCACGCCCGTCCAGGATAACGGCACAACGGAGACACAGGCGCAGACGTGCAGTAGGGACCCGTCGCGAGGATTCTTTTCAGATTAAGACCCTGCGTAAACCTTTTTTACTGTCTCTTGTTGTTATAATCCCTTGGTTTCTTATTATAACCAAAGTGGAGCCTGACGTTTTGGCATCGGCCGCGTCAGAGGACCATGCTCGTACCTGGACACTAGGGGCTTAGGGCATCGTCCTGCCCATTACCATAAAGACCGAACACCTTAGGGAGTGTTCGGCGTCTCGAGTTAGGCCTTATATGCATCAGCTCTGAATCATGTCTTTGGTCAAATGTTGGGTTTGCCCGGCTCCTGTGTTTTGCTGCCTTACGTTCCGTATCATCGGCTAACGCGGCACCAGGAGAACTACTGCGATTGTGCCCCAGTTCGGCTGGACGAGCACCTCAGTAGAGAAAGCCGAAAACTGACTGTCATGATACAGCGAGAGACTGGTCAACCACTCGATCGACTTCCGGAATGTTTAGAATTCCCCGCTTCGACGAAGGACCATTTCCCGGTCAGGCACACACGCGCCCCAAATTCGGAGAAGTGCGGTGCCCCAAGGAGCTATATCGTAGCCCCACCCTCGAACTCCACTGGCTAAGTGAAAGTGATAAAGCATCATAGTCCAGATTGCCTCGTTCGCTACGCTATCACCTCCTTAATAGGACCGAGACGTCGGATTAAGTGTGAAAACGCGCTATTTTTTGCGAACACCCCCGCACCTTGTGCGTGGGGGCTGAAGCCGAAGACTGCAATCTTTCAGGTTATACAAATGTATACACAAACGGCCGCATAGGAGATATTTTAATACTTGGAACGCACAAGTATAAAAAGCGTTTACATCATAATCATTGTCTTACAAGATAAAACGTTCATTTGAACGTGACATTTTTTGAGCACTACGACTCTATTACACGAGCGCCACGCATAACTTCCCCAAAATAGTGCTCGGCGGGTAATCGGCTTTTGTCCGAACCCTGGGCCGCAATAGCGGTGGCATCCATCTCTGTCCAATGTGTCTTCACACGGGCAAGGGCCATCCGCGCGCCTTCTATGCAGGCCGACCGCTTCATCTCCTTGATGTGCGGCACCGCTCCAAGAAATTGCTGCAATAAGCCGAAATAGCTCGTCGCCTTGGGCCTCTCTGGCCAGACATGAGCCACAATATCAGTCATGGCAAGTCCGGACAACCTGTTTAGCTCAGCCCATTCGGCCAACCGATCGGTCAACGGAAGTGAACGGTCTGGACTATGGAATTGAGACCAAAATAACTCTTCCGTCTTGTGATCCTTCTGGCTCCGGAAGTGTACAACGGCATCAGCCGCACTTGCCGCCAAGTCCATATATGGATCCTCCGGACCCCACAGCTGGCCAAGTTGGGCATACTTTGGATCCGTAAACCGGCGACGCAGCAGAAAAGGCCTGCCAGCCACAATATCTCCGGCCTGGCGCAGCTCCTCCTTCATAGCCCGCATCGCAGAACGGGCATCCTTGGCTTCAGCGGTGGCCTTGCCCAGGTCTTCCCGCTCCGATAGGCGCTCCTTTTCAAGAGCCTCATTACGGTCGGCAGCATCCTTCAATTTCACGGCCAATTCGGCCATCTTTTCCCTGCTTAGGCAGTGTGCAGCCTTTTCGGCTTCCAACTCCTCGGCCGCCCTCAAGGCAGCCGCATCACTCCTTTGGGCTTGCTCCTTAGCTTGAGCAAGTTCGGCCCGAAGGCTCTCCACAGCAGCAGCATCGTCTGTATCACAGCATATACATTATCAGAGGCGGGCTTTGACTCCCTTAAATAAGTGGCTGTGGAAAATTCATTTACCTTGCGACTCGTCAAGTCGCCGGTTGACAAGCGCGATGTCCGCATCTGCCACATCAAGTCGCCGCATTAACTCGGCAACTCCACTAGTCCGGCTGGCCCTCGGACTATCCGCCACCTGCATAGGAACGGCGACATTCATTACTTGAGATTTTGATCCTCGGCACGCTGTCGCTTTCGACAACCTACCGAGTCTCAGGGGCTACTATCTATACAGGGCGCACTTCTATGTGCCAAACTGTCAAAAAGGTGCGTCGTTCTTACGTACCTCAAATCCCGTCAGTAAACTCCTGACGGCATTATGCAATCCGCTTTCGGCGGACGAAATCCTTCCAATCACCATACGCATCAAAGCACGGTGATCTTCTGAGATGGACGCCCTCTCAAGCAGATTCTTCAGCTCCCCCGGCCGGATACCAGTGGGTGCTGAACCCTCCGGCCCCTCCGGACTCTGGGATACCCTCCGTGACGATACTTCAGGCTCGTCTGCCCTATCCGACGGCGCAGCAGACGGAGGCGTTTCTCTCTCCATCATCTCCGGAAGAAGATCCCCCGAAGACGAACTCATCTGAGAAGGCTGCAGATCCGAACTGCAAGGTAAAAATTTCGGTCATTCACAGAAGCATAAATAGGGGTATTTTCTCATTAATGAACCCCCCTTTTTTTACTCACGGCTCGCTGGAGGGCTGATCCTTTAGAGACGATTGTACGTCCGGACTTTCCCCGGACGCGGGACCCTCCGGTAAAGATTTCTTCCCCCGCTAAGGGGCTTTGGCCTCCGGGTCTTCGGAGGCGGTCCTCTTCTCCCCCTGGAAGGAGGGATTGTCGATTCCCCCCTCTTCTGGCGCCCCCTTGGGCGAGGTGATAGCTCTTCCATTTTCCCCATCGCCCCCTTCTACGGGCGCGACCTCCAACATTCGGACCAGCACGGGCTCCGGTGCGGTCTCTGGGAGGGGGGCCGGACACCTTATCAGCTTCGATCGCGCCACCCACTCCTAATGAAGAATAATGGGTTAGAAGGCGAATTTCAGAAAAGCAAACAAACGGAACGTCCGGACTCTGAGCTACTTGCCTATATATCCGGGCGATTGCAGCTTAGGCCTGCGTCCTCGGTCAATTCCGGACACGCCACCTGCGGTCCGAAGAACAACTTGTACATCTCCACGGGCGTCATGCCCATGAAGTGTTGGAGAATTCGTGGCCCTTCCGGATTGAACTCCCATAATCAGAGAGGACGGCGTTTGCAGGGCAGAAGACGCCTGATTAGCATGACCTGCATCACCACAACCAGGTTGATCTCCCTCGCTTGGAGGTCTCGAATCCGGCCCTGCAATAAGGGCACGTCTTCGGACGGCCCCCAATTGAGCCCTTGGTTAACCCATGACATCAATCGGCGTGGAGGTCCCGGGCGGAATGAAGGTGGCGGCTTTTGCTTGCTGCCCTTCGGAGCGGTGACATAGAACCACTCCTGCTGCCACAAGCTGAGCTCCTCTTGGAAGGAGCCCTCGGGCCACGGGGCATCGGCCCTCCTGCTTATGGCCGCCCCGCCGCACTCCGCTTGACGCCCACCGATCATCTTCGGCTCCACATTGAAGGTCTTCAGCCATAGGCCGAAGTGAGGGGTGACGCGGAGGAAGGCTTCACAGACAATAATGAATGCGGAAATATGGAGGATGGACTCCGGAGCCAAGTCGTGAAAATCCAGCCCGTAGTAGAACATGAGCCCTCTCATGAAGGGGTCCGTCGAGAAGCCCAAACCCCGGCGGAGGTGGGATACAAAGACGACGTACTCACCGGACTCGGGAGTGGGTACGGCCTGCCCTTGGGCGGGCAACCTGTGCGAAATCTCGTAGGACAGGTACTTGGCCTCACGCAGCTTTAACACGTCCTCCTCCGTGACGGAGGAGGGCATCCACCGGCCCTGAAGGTCAGAGCCGGACATTGTTGAAGATCCGAAGCGCTCGAATCTGGGGCTCTGGGTGTTGGAACTTGGGGCAAGGAGAGGATTTGATGGAATATTGAGAAAAAGAAACGAGCCTTGGTCCCCTTATAAAGGGGGAAAATACCAAGAGCCGTCTCCGTGACCGTTCAGGATTCACCTTCGATAGAGGAGGCGTGGCGACGGGCACGGTTGGGTTACCCACGCTCGTATTGATGAGAATCCCGTAATAAGGGGAGCACGATCTCTGCTTCGACAAGACGTGCCAAGGAAACCGCTTCACTAAACGTGCTGAGGTGGTATAATAAAAAACGATTCAAGTAAAGGCCTGGTAGCGGTGTGATGTCATGCCGCCGAATACGTCAGCAGATTGGATTTATGTGCATTATTCTCTCTACGGTGGAATGTGGAATTTATTTTGCAGAGCCGGACACTATCTTGGTGTTCATGATCTTCTCTGGATTATTCAAGGGAGGAACCCGCCTTGCAATGCCGAACATTATGCGCGCCGGACTTATCGCCATTGAAGCCTGGTTCAGGGGCTACTGAGGGAGTCCTGGACTAGGGGGTGTCCGGACAGCCGGACTATCATCGTCCGCCGGACTCCAAGATTACAAAGATGCAAGATTGAAGACTCCGTCCCGTGTCCGGATGGGACTTTCCTTGGCGTGGAAGGCAAGCTTGGCAATACGGATATGTAGATTTCCTACCATTGTAACCGACTCTGTGTAACCCTAGCCTCCTCCGGTGTCTATATAAACCAGAGGGCTTTAGTCCGTAGGACACAACATACATCACAACAATCATACCATAGGCTAGCTTTAGGGTTTAGCCACCTTGATCTCGTGGTAGATCCACTCTTGTACTACCCATATCATCAATATTAATCAAGCAGGACGTAGGGTTTTACCTCCATCGAGAGGGCCCGAACCTGGGTAAAACATCGTGTCCCTTGTCTCCTATTACCATCCACCTAGACGCACAGTTCGGGACCCCCTACCCGAGATCCGCCGGTTTTGACACCGACAGTCGCCGCGGACCATATGGATGTGAAGGAGATAATCTTCGATCCAAACCGCGGGGTCTGTTGTGCCATCGTAGGATTCGATGTTTACGGGTTTGAACCCTTCAGGGATTTGATGATCCATTACTTCGTCTGTGAAGCATAATGGGTGTGTGGCGCCTCTATATTGAGCAATATCACGACGTAGCTCAAGAGAGCGTTGTCTGCTGTGTTCGGCCCGGCCGGAGTTGCTGTATCCGGCGCGACGGTAGTCATCGTGGGTCGTGGGGCGCCCACGTGATCCATAGATAGATCTGGATTGTCTTGCCTTGTCCTCCAATATATCCCGCAAGTCCGGCGCGTTCCCCCGTGGCTTCGTACTTTTTGAGCGGTGCTGGGGTACGGTCTTGGTGGAGGGCCTAGATGCCTCTCTGTCGCGGCCACGAGGTGGTCGGTCTGCCGTATTGCACGCTGGTGATGAAGGTTTATATGCCTCCTCCTCTAATCGGGGGAGCAACTTGCGTTTTGGGTAGCTTTTGGAGGGGCGTTCAAGTTCATACTCTTCGGCCGCGAGGACCTCGGTCCATCTGTCGGCCAGCAGGTCTTGATCAGCTTGAAGCTGTTGCTGCTTTTTCTTTAGGCTATTTGCCGTGGCCATTAGCCTGCGTTTAAAATGCTCTTGTTCGACGGGATCCTCAGGCACGATGAATTCGTCGTCGTCGAGGCTTGCCTCGTCTCCGGAGGGAGGTATGTAATTATCATCCTCAACCTCCTCGTCTGCCACTCTCTCGTGAGGGCTGGCTTCTGCGTCCTCCTGCGCTGAATCTTGCTGGAGGGGGTTGTCTTCGGCACTTTTTGGGGTGTTATTATCTCCTGTGCCGGAATCTCCATTCTTGCTGTGGCGGGATTTAGAGCGGCGCCGCTGACGTCGGCGCTTGGGCTGTTTCTTTAAGGAATCTGCCTCCGCTGCTTCTTCGCTGTCCCCATCCTTTGGGGTGTCCACCATGTATACGTCGTATGACGAGGTGGTCTTCCAGTGCCCTGTAGGCGCTGGTTCTTGATCGTCTCCGGCGTCGTCGTCCATACCGTCGATGTCTTTGGAGTCGTAGTCTAGCATGTCGGTTAGATCGTTGACAGTGGCTACAAAGTGGGTGGTGGGTGGGCTTTGAATTTCTTTGTCGTCCGCATCCCAACCATCCTGGCCGCAGTCTGGCCAGGGCTCTCCTGATAGCGAGAGATGCTTTAGCGAATTTAGGATGTCGCCAAAGGGTGAGTGTTGAAAGATGTCCGCAGCGGTGAACTCCATGATCGGCGCCCAATCGGATTCGATTGGCAGGGGCGCAGGCGGTTCGGAGTCCGGCAAGGAGTCCGGCACCTCGGAGTCACGGGCTTTATAAGGGACAAGGTCAGTATTCGGCTCCATCGCCGTAGCAGTTGCAGCCCCCGATGCGGTGTCCAGCCACCTGTCCTCGATCTGCGTGGTCGGCTCCGGGCTATGGGTCGGAGCGGATTCGTGTGCGGCATCTAGGGTACTGTCCGGCGGCAGAGTTAGATCATGCCCATCGTGACAGTGCGGCATGCTTGGCTGTGGCTCGAATCCGTCGAAGATCAAGTCTCCGCGGATGTCAGCCGTGAAGTTTAGGCTTCCGAATCTGACCTGATGGACAGGGGCGTAGCTTTCGATCTGCTTCAGATGGCCAAGTGAATTGACCCGCAGTGCGAAGCCGCCGAATACGAAGATCTGTCCGGGGAGAAAAGTATCACCCTGGACTGCGTTGTTGTTGATTGAAGAAGCCATCAAGCCTATCGGTGACGACACAGAGGAACTCTCAATGAAAGCACCAATGTCGGTGTCAAAACCGGCGGATCTCGGGTAGGGGGTCCCGAACTGTGCGTCTAGGCGGATGGTAACAGGAGACAAGGGACACGATGTTTTTAAGCAGGTTCGGGCCCTCTCGATGGAGGTAAAACCCTACTCCTGCTTGATTGATATTGATGATATGGGTAGTACAAGAGTGGATCTACCACGAGATCAAGGAGGCTAAACCCTAGAAGCTAGCCTATGGTATGATTGTTGTAATGGTTGTGTTGTCCTACGGACTAAAACCCTCCGATTTATATAGACACCGGAGAGGGCTAGGGTTACACAGAGTCGGTTACAATGGTAGGAGATCTACATATCCGTATCGCCAAGCTTGCCTTCCACGCCAAGGAAAGTCCCATCCGGACACGGGACGAAGTCTTCAATCTTGTATCTTCATAGTCTTGGAGTCCGGCTGACGATGATAGTCTGGCTATCCGGACACCCCCTAGTCCAGGACTCCCTCACTAACCCTCTTCGATGTCTATATAAACGGAGGGTTTTAGTCCGTAGGACAAACAACAATCATACCATAGGCTAGCTTCTAGGGTTTAGCCTCTCTGATCTCGTGGTAGATCTACTCTTGTACTACCCATATCATCAATATTAATCAAGCAGGAGTCCATCGAGAGGGCCCGAACCTGGGTAAAAACATCGTGTCCCTTGACTCCTGTTACCATCCGCCTAGACGCACAATTCAGGACCCCCTACCCGAGATCCGCCGGTTTTGACACCGACATTGGTGCTTTCATTGAGAGTTCCTCTGTGCCGTCGCCATTAGGAAGGATGCATCATCTCGTCTTTAAAGACGGCACCGTTGCTAAAGGAGCTTTGGCCACCGGCCAAACTCTCCGGCTAGGCGGTTTTCTTATGACCGCCTGTTCGGCCGCCGCGCCGACGATGACTTCTTGGGTCATCGAAAGCAATCTTCACGTTAACTCGGAACTCGCCGAGCAGCTAGATCCGATGGAGCTCTCCTCCTTAAACGAGCTCTTGGATCGCATCGCCGCCCTGGCGATCAGATTGGGCCTAAAACCGATCTGAGAGAGATCAACTCTCCCCAGGTTACCCACCATGTTGCTGTGGTAGAGGAACAATACGGCGACCCTTCTTCTATCATAAGGACTAGCTATGTCCGGATTCCCGACCCCTCCATGCCGGATTCCCGCGGAGGGACGGACGTCACTCAAGCCCTGAACCTAAAGTCAGGCAGCAGGCTAGATTCATTGGACAACATCCAAAAACCCAAGCTTCCAAGTCCGGAAACTTCTTGGCCCCTGAGTCTTAGATTGGACGGGGTTCCGAATTTAATTCCACCCGCCCACCCAAACATAAGCGATCTATCCCAAATCCGGCAAGAGCCCGCTGAAACAGTACACCATTACTGGGCCAGATTCCTCCTGGTTATGGACAGGATAAAGGATTGCCGCGAGGAGGACGCAATTTCATTCTTCTGCAATAATTGCACGGACAAGGGAATCCTAAACGCCATAAGTCATCATGAAATTTCACACTTTGCTGACTTGGCGTCCATAGTACGAAAGTACTGTGCGATGGAGAGCGCCTGGAAAACCGAAATCAAATTTTGGGATAATCCGGCCCTGAATACAATCCTAGTCCGAAATAAAAGGGTGCATCATCACCAGGCACCTGGGTTAAATACCAAAAAGCAAAAACCCTCTAAAGGGCATGGAACCGTACTGGAGGGATGGCTCAATGGACCCTGCAAAATTCATAGTACAGAGGGCGCCACACCAACTCATAGCCTTAGAGCATGTTGGATACTACGGCAGGTGGCCAAAAGTGGCGAAGAGATTCTAGCTCCAGAGCACCAACCCAACAATACCAGTACGGTATTAACAGTCTTCAAGACTTTCGCATCAAATAATATCCGGAAACGAACACTCCACATCCTTGCCGAAGTCTACCAGGTAGCAACAATAAACCCATGGAGTGACACGGCTATTACCTTTAATGCCAGTGACGAACCTAAATTCCGAACAGCCCGAGCACCAGCCGCATTGGTCCTCAGTCCAATAGTGGATGGCTTTCGCCTTACCAAGGTACTCATGGACGGCGGCAGCGGATTGAACCTCATTTATGAGGAAACCCTCCGAAAAATGGAAATAGACTGGAGCCGCATTGAGCGAAGCAGCACAACCTTTATAAGAATAATCCCCAGTCGGGAAGCATGCTGTACAGGAAAAATCACACTGGATGTGGTGTTCGGCTCGTCGGATAATTACAGGTCCGAGGAGGTCATGTTCCAAGTGGCCCCGTTCAGCAGCGGATATCACGCTTTATTAGGGCGAGAGGCATTCACAATTTTTCAAGCTATACCCCATTACGGGTACATGAAGCTCAAAATGCCCGGGCCCAACGGAATCATCACTCTTGCCAGTGACCTGGACATAGCACTCCGCGCCGAAAATAAGACAGCCGCACTGGCCCTTGAGGCACTATCCGAAGCCCTAGCGGCCGAGGAACTCACTGCGCTGCGCTCCACGGTGAACAGGGACGATGTGATACTCGATAAGAGATCCAAGTCCACCTCTTTTAAACCGGCGGACGAAATAGTCAAATTCCAAGTCCATCCAACGGACCCTACAAAAACGGCCTCCATCGGGGCACAATTAAACCCTGATGTAGATGCCGCACTATGAGAATTCCTACGCGAAAATTGGGACATTTTTGCCTGGCACCCTTCAGACATGCCAGGAATCCCACGCCGGCTGGTCGAGCACAGCCTAAATATCCTAAAAGGATTCAAGCCAGTCAAACAGGCTCTTCGGCGTTTTTCCGAACCCAAGAGATAGGCCATGGGAGAGGAGCTAGCCGAACTATTGGAGGCCGGATTCATCAGATATATAAAACATCCGGACTGGCTAGCAAACCTGGTGATGGTATCAAAGAAGGCAAATCCTGCCGCCTATGTGTCGATTTCAAGGAGCTTAACAAGGCTTGCCCAAAGGATCCCTTCCCCCTCCCCCGCATCGATCAAATTATCGACGCTACCGCAGGACACGATTCATTGTGCTTCCTCGACGCATACTCCGGCTACCACCAAATTAAGATGGCAGAGCCAGACCAAGCCGCAACGGCATTCATCACTCCATACGGCCCATTCTGCTTCAACACAATGCCCTTCGGGCTCAAAAACGCCGACGCAACATATTAGCGCACGATTCAGATATGTCTGGCAAACCAGATCGGCAAAACAGTGGAGGCATACGTAGACGATGTGGTCGTCAAATCCAAGCATGTCGAAACTCTAGTAGATGACTTGAGGCTCACATTCCATAATCTCCGAACATATGACATTAAGCTCAACCCGGAAAAATGCGTTTTCGGTGTACCAACCGGAAAGCTCTTGGGCTTCATTGTATCCGGTAGAGGAATTAAAGCAAACCCAGCCAAGATCCGAGCTCTGTCACAATTGGATATCCCAAAAGACCTCAAACAAATACAAAAATTGACTGGATGCGTGGCGGCTCTAAGCCGCTTTATCTCCCGTTTGGGAGAAAAAGCATTACCCCTTTATCGCCTCCTCCGGCGCACCGAACACTTCGAGTGGACGGATGCCGCCATGGCCGGACTCGAAGAAATAAAAGCCATATTGGCAACAAATCCGGTCCTAGCCGCGCCCAACATGGGTGAACCAATGCTATTATATATCGCGGCAACCCATCAAGTTGTAAGCGCGGTACTTGTTGTCGAACGAGAAACGGACGGACACAAGTTCCCCCTTCAAAACCAGTTTACTACGTGTCCACTGTCCTAACTCCATGCAAGTCACGGTATCCGCATTATCCAAAGATAGCGTACGCGATGTTCATGGCATCCCGGAAGCTGCAACACTACTTCCAAGAGTGTTTGATAATAGTAGCCTCTGAAGTACCTCTTAATGACATTATAAACAACCGCGACGCGACGGGCCGGATTGCCAAATGGGCCATTGAGCTCCTCCCGTTCGACATAACCTATAAGCCACGGCGAGCTATTAAGTCGCAGGTCCTGGCCGACTTCGTCGCCGAATGGACTGAAGCCGAACTCCCTAAAGAGTATGGCGCGTATTCCAACTGGATTATGCACTTCGACGGCTCGAAGATGTTGGCTGGCCTGGGGGCTGGCGTCGTTCTGACGTCCCCAACCGGAGATACAGTTCAATACGTACTCCAGATAATGTATACGGACTCCAACAACACAGCCGAATACGAGGCCCTTCTACATGGTCTCCGGATGGCAGTCTCCATGGGCATTCAACGCCTAGAGGTGTGCGAGGATTCGAACCTCGCGATATCCCAAATAAATGGAGACTTCAATGCCAAGGATCCGAAAATGGCAGCTTATCGCAACACCGTCCTAAAAATGTCAGCTCGGTTCGAAGGGCTCGAATTTCACCATATAGCCCGGGATAATAACCAGGCAGCAGACGTATTGGCACGCATTGGCGCAAAGCGCGATGCCGTCCCTCCCAACATCTTCCTAGAGAGGCTATTCAAGCCATCCGTACTATGGGAGGGGGAATCCGGAAATAACAACCCGGACCCAACCGCACTGCCCGACACCGAACATTCTGACACAATCGGTGGTTCTGCCAACGAAGTAACATCTTCAGCCCACGTAGTAATGGCAGTCATCGCCCCGTGGACAGAACCATTCCTAGCCTACCTAACTAGGCAGGAACTTCCCGAGGACCAAAACGAGGCCCTCTGCATAGTACGGCGATCTAAAGCCTATAAGGTCCATGAGGGAGAGATTTATAAGAAAAGCACAACCGGAGTCCTTCAAAGGTGTATCTCCGAAGAGGAAGGGCGAAATCTTCTGGCTGAAATTCATGCAGGACTCGGTGGGCACCACGCCGCAGCTCGGGCCCTTGTAGGCAAGGCCTTCTGTACAGGATTTTATTGGCCGACGGCCCGGGCAGATGCTCAGGACTTAGTCCAACGATGCATCGGTTGCCAGCTCTTTGCTAATCAAAGCCACATGCCACCCACCGCCCTCAAAACTATACCCATCACCTGGCCGTTCGCGGTCTGGGGGCTTGACATGGTTGGACCCCTTAAATGAGGAACCCACAAGCAAAAATACCTATTGGTCATGGTGGATAAATTCACCAAATGGATAGAGGCCAAGCCTGTTAAGACGGCCGAATCCGGACCGGTGATAGACTTCATATCAGGGGTAGTACACCATTACGGCATCCCTCATAGCATCATCACTGATAACGGCACGAACTTCACGGCCGACGAGGTCAAACTCTGGTGCAAAAACATGGGCATCAAGCTCGACTACGCTTCAGTCTATCACCCTCAAACTAACGGTCAAGTCGAGCGAGCAAATGGTCTAATCATGAGCGGCATTAAACCCAGACTAGTGCGGTCCCTCAAGGAATCTAACATGCACTGGGTAGAGGAGCTCGACTCCGTACTCTGGGGGCTGGGGACCACACCAAATCACACTACCGGATTCACACCATTTTTTATGGTATATGGCGCAGAGGCAGTTTTGCCCTGGGACATAATTCATGACTCACCATGCGTGCGCATGTACGAAGAAAGAGAAGCCGAGTTCGATCAGCAGGACAGTTTGGACGCCTTGGAGGAGGAGCGCGACGTGGCAAAAGCTCGTTCTGCGTTCTATCAACAGCAGGCTCGAAGATATCAAAGCAGAGAAGTACGGGCCAAAGCTTACAATGTTGGCGAATTAGTTCTACGCCTGCTGGACAAGAAAAAGGACAAACTCAAGCCCAAATGGGAAGGTCCCTTCATCATCGACCAAGTCCTGACCGGCGGAGCGTACCGTGTGCGAAACGCATCGGATAACCGACTCGAGCTGAACCCATGGAACGCAGCCCGTCTCCGAAGATTCTACGCCTAGCGCCGGATTCTGAGTTTGTCTCCTTCCTCCGTCTACATTTTATACTTCAGCTGTCTTTTATTTCTCTCCTTCTCCCTCCTTTTTCTTGAAGCCTTTGGAGGCTCGTTTGCGTATTGTCCGCACACACTTGACGTGCTACCCGCGCTCATTATACCTGGGGGCTTCTTTAACAGAAGCTTATTTATATGGGCTTTATGCCCAAAACATGTGTCACACTTCCGCATGTACCTTTTATTCACCATTATATGCATCGATATGACTTAAGTTTTGGCCAAGCTGGGTTGCCTGGCTCCTGTGCTTACCCCTACGTTCCCGATTGTTCGGCTACGTGGTAAAGGGAGCACCTCTGCGATTGTTACTGCCGGGTCAGCCGGATGTGTACCTCAGACTGGGTGAAGCCGAAAGCTAGCGTTCTTAAGGGAATATTCGGTCGGTGAACTAAAAGACGATTTCTTACCTATTTATTTATCTGCCCCCAGATGCTTTTCTGCTTTTTTCGTAGTCCGGACATGCACTTTAGGGCATGCCTCCCAGGGAAAGGAACCCCTAACGGAACTATTCTCCCTGGAAGATGTTTCTTACTAACCATGTAATATAACATAACTAGTTGGGCACTTGACTGATAAAGCACTAATGACCCCTACGCTTGGTCTCCACGCATGCCCCGGTTTTTATATAACCGCGAGGGTATTCGGACACACTCCGGACTATTGGGTCCCAAGGTCGAAGCGAAGAGGTCCGCTATGACAAACGATCTACAATCCGGCTAGAAGGCATTTTACATGTCATCTCAAATTACATAGTCAACTTGACTGATTGTATTCCTCTTCAATGCCATCTAATAGGCTGTCTAGTTTACAGTCCTGCTGGGAATACTTTGCGGCCAATTCTACTTGGCCGTACACTAAGCTCACAGGGATCTCCTTCCCATCGGGCCCCACAGGTCCGACCTCGGCCATGTGGTTTGGGTCAGCCTCCGTGTACCGCGTCTTCACCATGGCCCAGGCCTCCCTAGCGCCTTGACGGAAGGCCGATATCTTCCATAATCGGAAGCGCCGCCGTGCTCCCTGAAGCCTCTCTGCAAGCTCTCCAAGGCCTTCGGGCAGGGAGATAGATGGCCATAAGGCCTTGGCGACGCCTTTCATCACCTGCCGAACTCGTTCGGGCAGTTGTAGCAGCTCGGGAAGAAGGTCACCCGTAGAACCGGGCATTTCCTCTGCAGGACGACCTGTGAGCATACCTACAGACATATCTCTGTTAATCGACTTCCTCGCCGAACTCTTTTTCAAAGTTCGTTCAAGCACATACTAAAAATGCCGCGACGAAGCCGCTGATTCTCCTTAACGGAGTCAGACAGCTGGGCACGAACATCCTTTAGTTCCTCACCCAACTGGGTGTTGGCATCTTGGAGATTATTTTTCTCTTACCACACCCTTGTAAGCACATTCTCGCCGGCCTTTAACCGGCGCAGGAGTTGTTGCTTGTCCGGATCTATCCCGGCGCCATCTGCAATATTATTGTCAGACTTATACACATGCCGCACTTCACAAACTACTTATCTTTTGAAGCATATATTACCAAAGGGGGTCTCTGTGGCTTCCCCTGTCGTGGCTAGTGCGGCCTCAAGTTGGCCTTGCACTCTTGAAGCTCCTGGGACAGTCGGGTATTCTTTTCTGTAAGATCCTGCATAACAAATGATCCTTAAATCAGTTATTCTAACTATTTTAAGTCTCGGGGGCTACTGGCATATACGACTGTCAAAATTCCTCACCCGTATGTCTTTTACATACTGCTCCGTGGCTCTGGCTAGACCATCTTGAGCGGCACGGAGGTGCGCATCTCCCGAACTGAAGGCATTCAATGCCTCTTGGGAGAAACATGCGTCACGAAGAACTGTCCGGCGGCGCCTGTGATTCATGGCACTCTCCACATTGGAGTTGGTGATGGACAATCTGTCGGCATCCTCTGTCGGAGGAGCATCTGACGCGCGCCTCGTGTTCGCCTCCGCTTCCGGACCTGGCTTTGGAGCCTGGTTGGCGGAGGCTCGATTGGCAACCTCTCCGGACACAGTCCGGCGAGCGCTCTTTTTCCTGAAAAGAGCACAAGCGTTAGTATGCCTTCCAGGAATCAAACCTGGGAACACGGTGGCACACCATACCGTTGCGGCGGCGTTTCGATCCGGACCACACTTCTTTTTAGCCTGCTGGGCCATGCTGCCCCTTGTTGGCCAGCCGCCGCGGGCTCGGCCTTCCGCCTCAAAGGCACCCCCTGTGGAACGCCATTGGTACACGGTGATCAGAAATAAGCACGAACGGGTCATTATCAGAGTGTTGGGACTTCGGTCGCAGTTACCTGTGAGGCTGGAAGTATTCCAGGGTAATCGGCCGTAATGACGACCAAGGCATTGTCGATGCTAAGTTGGTGAAATACCCCATCAATCAGCTCCACCTTTATGTCCGGATCCTCTTGGGAAGCCAGATCGAGGGACCGTTCCAGATCCTCGGGTTGTGGAGGCGGGCTGTTTATATCTTTTACGGCCCGGCGCAGTTCCTGCGTCAAAATCACAAAATGAAATACTTGCGGGGTTTTTTTATGGGATCAGCCTCGCGGTGCAGCGAGCGCCAGAAGCCAAGCATAGATGTGACCACGATCCTCCTTGCGAAACCTACCCCGCCAGAGCACCGCGTCATCCCTACAGCATTTGAGAGTAGCACTCAGAGAGGGGTTTTCCCCTCGGAACACCACTGCATTCCTTTGTTTACAGAGGTGCCAGACGCAGTGGAGGAGGAAAGCAGTCGGCGAGGCCTCCCCTACCGTCGGCCGGACGTCGAAGAGATGGAGGCCGCGGGCCCTCCCGGCACGCGGGTCGACGCTGATTCAGCGCCCGAAACGTACAGCCACCCCACCCTCAAAAAAGAGATGGTCGACCGTCTCTAAAGAGGCCGGACAGCACGGGCAAGCAGCCCCCTGGGCGTCGATTTTGACGAAGGACGTCACGGGTGTGAATCCTGGCCAGGGAGAGCAGCCAGGCGAAGAACTTCACACGGGAAGGGGCAGCCGAGCTCCACAGGAAGCCGGCGGCCGGCGACGAGACGCCGCCGAAGCGCAGCAGGGCGTACGCCGATCTTGATGAGAAAGCACCACGAGGGGCGCCACAGAAGACGGCCCGGCGCCCGTCCGGAGCGGGCGTGGCAGGGCAGGCACGCAGCAACGAGAGCACCTCGGCCAGCTCCCGGGCAGCGACGCGGGTCAGGCGCGGGACCAGGAGGGCCGGCAGTCCCCCCCCCCCCCTCCCGCCGCACCTGGGCAACAGTGGCCTCAGGCAGGGAGGCGTGTGAGAAAAGGGCCGGGAAGGCACAGCGCAGGGGGCCGGGGGGCATCCAGTAGTCGAGCCAGAAGGAGGTTTCCTCCACCGTCCCAATGGCAACCCTGGTGAGCCCACGGTAGAGGGGAAGAAGCGCCAGCAAGTCCGACCAGTGCGGTCCTCTGTCCGCAGCCGCGCCAGCGCCAACCAGCGAGCGCCCGTGGTGATCCGTCTAGAGACACCGCGCCCACCAAGCGGGGACTGTAGCATGGACCCGATGCAGCAGCTTGAGTAGAAGGCAGTCATTTTGAGCTGAGATATCCCGCACCCCCAGCCCGCCCTCCGCCTTCGACCGGCAAACCTTGGACCAGGCAACCAAGCATTTGGCACCCGAGGGGTGGTCCGCCATGTTGCAGAGGAAGGAGTGGCGGAGAGAGTCGAGCGCAGCCACGACCTTGGGCGGGAGGCGCAGAGCGGACATGGCGTAGGACGGGATGGCATTGAGGACGGTGTTGATCAGCACGAGCCTCCCTGAAGGAGAGAGCAGGCGGGAACGCCACCCAGCTAGGTAGCGATCCACCTTAGCAATCATGGGGGCGAAGTCCGAGAGCTTGAGCTTGTCAATGGACAGCGGGAGCCCGAGGTAGGTCTGGGGGAACCCCCCCCCCCCCCACCGTACATTGGATGGCGGTCACCGCCCCGGCGATCGTCGCGGCATCCACATGGATGGGGACGAGAGTGCTCTTGTGGTAGTTGATGGTGAGGCCGGTCACAGCGGCGAACAGGTCCAGGATGGCCCGAAGACGGACAGCCCCCGCCAGCTCGGCACGCATGACGATGAGGGTGTCGTCAGCGTACTGAAGCACGACCGGGGGCTCGCCGTCCAGCAACGGGTGCATTAGAACATCGTCATGCCGGATCATGCGTTGGAGGACGTCGGCCACCAGGAGGAAGAGGTAGGGGGAGATCGGGCCCCCTTGGCGCAGCCCGCACCGGATCGCAAACCACCGCCCCGGCACGCCGTTGAGTAGGACGACCGAGCGAGAGGACTGGAAGATGGCGTCCATCCAGTCGCACCAAATCTCGGGGAAGCCACGAGCCCGCATGATCCGACGGAGACTCCTCCAGTCAATGGAGCCGAAGGCTTTCGCAAAATCGAGCTTGAGGACGAGGGTCGGGGAAGATCGCCGGTGACAGCACTGCACAAGCTCAGCGGCGGGGCCACAAGTCAGTGGCCCATTAGGCCATTACCTAAACTAACACACATGGCTCGCAAGCGCGCACACATGCAGGAGCAGGGACAGGCCGGTGGCCATGGCGCTCGGCTAACGGGCCAGCGGCGGCGGGCGAGCGTGCTGGGGGGAAGGGGCGGAGCACGATGGCCGTCAGCAGGGAAGGCGGGCACGGCAAGACAGGAAGCGTCGCCGATGGGTGGGCGCATGGACGGTGCTCGACCGGGAGCGCGCACGGGGCGGGGCTGGCGATGCGACGCTCGCGGGTCGTCGAGCAGGGGTGCGCAGCCGGGGAACTAGGCGGCGGCGATGACAACGTGGCACAGGGGGCACAGGGGCTGCTGCCGACGGCAGCAGCGAGCGGACCGGGGGCGCACCGGGGCGTCGTGGTGTGCACCGGCGCACGCGCGCGCGACACGAGGGAGGAGGCGAAAGAGGATAAAAGGGGGGTCCTCACAAGGAAGCTACAGGGGGAAGGCAATGGGCTCGGGGAGGTGGCGGCAGTGTCGCCGGCGATGGGGGGCGGCGGAGTGCGGCGCCGCTCCGGGGGAGGTGCCGGCGTTGGAGCGACGAGGTCCCCTGGTGACGACGCATCCAGATCAGGGAAGAGGGGGAGGCGTAGGAGGGAGAGGCGCCGGCGGCGGGGCGGCGCCGGCGGCGGGCGCCGGGGTCGAGGTCGCGAGGCGGCGCGGGATCGGGTGGTCGAGAGAGAGAGAGAGTGGGGTGGCCGGCTGGGCCACTTGGCCATATGGGGCCAAGGCCCAGCGGGGAGGGGGAGGCTTCTTTTTATTTTATTTTATTTTGTGTTGCTTTGCTTTCTTTTGTTTAATTTATTTATTATCTGTTCTTATTTTATTTTAGTTTTATAAAACCTAAGCCTAGTCCCTAAATTAATGCCTTAGTTTACTCTACTTCCACAAAGTGTTTGGTACAAAATCAAAATAGTTTACATTTTTACAATTCAAAAAAAGCAAATTAATTGTTTTACCGCTGTTTAAAATCATTTTAGAATATTTAAACATAATAAAGAAAAGTGTTTTCTCCACCATAATCACTTAGGCATTATGTGGCACAAACCGAACATTTTAGTTCTAATATTCGAAAACTTTTATTGGTTGCCTTTAACTCAGGTTTGAATTTGCATCGGATTTGAACTAACGCAAGATTAGTAACAGTAATCGCGGCGACGTGGCATCATTAGCAGCAAATTACTGTAGCTTGATTATCCGGGCATCACAGGTGCTGTACTGGGTGGGTGGGTGGTGGAGGCGGTGTGTGAAGCTAGACGGCCTGTGCTGGTCGGAGGCAGGGAAGGGAGTTCACCTGGGCTTGTAGGGAGGTGGTCAGCAGGGGGAGGTGGTCGTGGCGTAGAGGGAGGTGGTCGGAGCATGGAGGAAGATGCGCATGGGGAGAGAGAAGGTGAGACCGTGGGAGTTGAGACAGGAGTGGTCAGATTCGTTTTGTTTCGATACGACCAGCCGACACCTGACAAAACAAGATCAAAATCCTACGGCTCGAAAGGGTGTGCGCTCGGGATGCCTAAGCAGCACAGCTGCACCTTTTAGAATTTAGGATATAATATAGAGGTGATTACACCACAGGTGTCTGAACTTGTCATGGATGTTCACTTTAATAGTTTCATAACTTAGCATGGACGTGCACATGCGGTTCAAATCATACATGTATACGTCCACCATGCTGACGAGGCACGTTGTTAGCGACAGTATGGCAGGGAGGAGGGTGTGTGACCTGGTTTTTTTGCGGAACCCCCCTGAATTTATTTATAAAACAACCCTTGGAGAGAAACAAAAAAATTTGTAAAAAATAAAAAAAATCATGTAGTGCGTAAAAATGTTCATGTTCTAATAATTTTTTGTGTTTTTTTCAAAAGCTTATATAGTATAAAAGTTTTTGTGTGTTTTTTAAAATGAGCCTAGTGCACCCTCAGATTGCAGATCCTCACATGAATAATATTTGAATCTTAAAAATATTTTTATAATTCATAAATATTTTAAACCGTATGAATATGTTTGAAAATACACGTGAATTCTTTTTAAAATGAGATGTACATTTTGAAATTATGTTTGTTATACAGTCATATATACTAAGTATACTTTAGAAATATGAGACCTTTTTGGTTGGAGTGCTATCCGAGGCTGCTATATAACCTTTGGTCGCATGTTTGAATCACCGACCCGACACTATTTTTTGCTGGATTAAATTTCATTAGTTTATGCGTTCCGTCTGGTGTAATATGAATCCTTTCATGGCAGCATATTTCAATCGGTTGAACGCGTGCGTGCTAAAAGCTGGTCGCGTGTTCGAACACCCACCAGACCACTAGTTGCGACAGCGAGGCCCATGCCACGCTGGAACACCTCATCAGAGTTGTGGACGTATCAATATGATATTTGAAGTCAAGTTATAAAACCAATTCGCTGAATTTTTGAAGTTCAGGCACTAAAGTGAATATCTATGGCAAGTTCAAACACGACTGATGTATTTACCTCTATAATATATGATGTCCTTGTAGAAGATCCTTAAGCAGAACGATATATTATGGCATCTTTTCTCTTTCTTTCCGGGCCTCATCAAAAGAGCAGGTTCGATCCATTTTAAAATAATAGAGTTGATCTAGCTTACAAGAAAAATGGACCAAAATAGTATACACGTGAGATTAATTAAGTGACAACCGGAGCACCAAAACCCATGGCCACACTACAACCTTCTGGAGCGCTGCCAAACAAAACAAACACCAGCAAAGAGCACTGAATTAGTCCTTACAATTGCTAAACTCCCTAGGAATAGGGACTAGTGGTCCTAGTTGGAACCAAAACGCAACACCAATGGCCCCCGCATCGTCCTTAGGGCGACTCAGGAGGCGTTCATCCGCCTCCGCCGGCGCCGCTAACTTTCCCGCTCAACCCGTCCTTCTCTGCCGCCAGTCAGCGCCGCCGGGCAAAGGCTCCGGCGGTAGGTGGCAGGCGGCGGCGGGGCCCTCACCCTCTCTCGTGTCCTCCCTCGTGGAGACTCCATCTTCACCATGCACCGTCTTTTTTCTGTGAGTACGTAAAGCTTGTGTATCATTCCATTGATAGAAGAAGTTAAGAGTGAATACAGATATTGATACAACACATGACACGAACGCAGTAAGCGTGAACATGGTGCCCGGAGCAGAGACATGGGATGCTCGGCCCAGAGAGAGAAAACACGGCGAAAACTCAACGTCCCAAGACTCAACCCAAACTAAACCATACTGACGATCAACCTTGAAAATCACTATTGAGGACACCGCAAGCAAACAAGACAGCGCCTTCATGAAGGAGAACGATGCCGAGACGTCGTCGCTGCCCGGTCCAGATAGCCGGACCTAGGGTTTCCCCTGTTGCTCGCAGAGGGGCATAGATGTCGGCCATGGAAACGCCTCCATGAAGGTCACGACATCCGCGGGTGTCGCCGCTGCCAGCATCGAAAGGTCGAGCAAGGATTTCGCCTGGCCAGATCTGAGAAATCCCAAGTCATTGGAGCAAGATTTGAAGAAGGTGAAGCCAAGTCGTCGGTTGGATCCGCCACCGCAGGAAAGGGAGCTACGGCCTCCGCCAAAGGAGGCACCGGACGCCGCCGGACATGAGAGCTACGGGACATGAGGAAAGACCGAGCGAGGTTGGGCGGCTGGACGGAAGTAGATGCGAGTAGGCGAAGCGGAGGTAGCCGAAGACCCTAATGAACCAGGATCTGGAGAGGAGCGCAGATCCAGGCCATTCGGACCGGTGCCGCAAGGGTGCCGACGAGCCAAGGAGCCGGAAAGGGCACGCAGCTCCAAGAGCAAGCCGGAGTCGGAGCCGCGCTGGGGTGGATGCCGGCCAACAGAGAACCTGCAGGGGTTGGAGTGGAGCTGCCGAGAAGCCGGCAAGCCGGAGTAGCCGGAAGGGATGCAGCGCACGCAGAATACCAGATCTGGAGCCGCACCGGCCAGGCATGGAGGGGGTGGGGACGCGTCCATGGCCGTCAGGCCGAAGCCGCATCTGCAGGGTGGAGGGGGCGCGTGAAGGGAGCTCGCGCTAGCCACGCACCAGGCCGGCGCGCTGCGGGAGGCAGCCGCCACGGGGCAACCACGGCCGCCAGAGGACCCGTAGCTCGGGGTGAGGGAGGGGCGGGGGACGCCGCAACGAGGGGAGGCACGTCAGAGGAGAGCCAAGACCCGGCGCGGCCGGGCCGGCCAGCCTACGGCAGCGGGGACGGGGGGTCGGACGGCGGTGGGCGAGGACATGGCGGATGGAAGAGCTCGGAGAAGCAGCTCGACTGTGAAGGACAGCCCCGCCGCCGCCATCCCACGGCTCGGCGCGGCTTCGCCGGCCATTCCTCCGGCGGCGGCGGCAGCGCGAGAGCAGGAGGAGGGGAGGCCTCGGGCGCTGGCGGCTAGGTTTCCCTCGTGTCGCCCGATGCGGGCGAAGCGGGGGTCAGGCTTGTCTGGGAGATTCGAGTTGGTCTGAAGCTCCCTCCGACGTCCCACCATCTGAAGCTCCCTCCAACGTCCCTCCGGCAACTCCGACGGGTGATGCGCCAGATCCGGACGTTCCCATAGCGGATCTGCACACTCCGGCGGCTTCTCGTGATGACACCACAAAGCATCGGTAGCCTCGTCCATGGCGTGGAGGTGAGCGCCATGGGTCGGCATCGCCTTGGCCAGAAGAGCCGTGGCCAGCGCCTGGTTGCTCGGGCGCGTGGCCTATTGCGGTGTGCCAGCCGGCCGCCCGTGTCTGTCCTCCTCCGTTGATGCCTTGGATCGGGTGCCTGCTGCCATGTGGATTGTGGCCGCCTTGCCTCCGCGAGTGTGCCCAGATCAGGCTCTATAGCTTTTTTTTATTTAGAAAAGGAGGATGACCCCCGGCCTCTGCATCTGGGCGATGCATATGGCCATTTTATTAATTATTTTCACAAGACCTTATAGCTTGTACCGGTTTGGTTGCAAGATGCAGCTGAAAAGCTCGTTTGTGGGTTTTGTGGGCTGTCACTTCTGCCAGTTAATGAAATGCAATCTATGAAGCGGCTGACACAAAGGATATGCTTGTGCAATAGCAGCGATCGGATTGGCCAACACATGTAGTTTGTTGGGATCGTGGAAAGTGGCGGCGACAACACATGATTGACTTTGGTTCGATGGTGCTTCTCGAGTATATCTAGTCCGGAGCACCGGTGCTAAAATCCTAGGTATGAACCGAGTTGGTTTTACCAGGTAATTGCAATGTTTTTGCATCGTAACCTTGTTGAAGGCATTGCTCAGATATGCTCAGACTTGTTCTTTAGGGTGAATGCCTGGAATCTTGCCTTTGATGGTTTGATCCAGTGACGGCGGCGTTTGAGCCTCGTTTCCTTCAAGAAGGCGATGTTGTTGAAGAACTTTTCTCACTGTCCATGTGGTGTCAAAAGATGGTTGGTGGGGATATGGTCATTGATGTAGTTTGTCGATCTTTGATCATTTTGGGTTTTTTTTCCCGCTTAGGCATAACTTTGGTCTTATATGACTTTGTTGCATGCTGACGGATTTATGCGTGTGTTGTGTTGTTGCTTTTGTGCATTTTAGCTATGCAGAGGCCATGTGTGTATTCATTGTGTTTGTATCCCCTTGATGCTTCATTTCGAGTAAATAAAGTCCGCACCTTGTCGAAAAAAAGAAACAAAGGCCTAAGAAATTTCTCGTGTTTTTTTCTTGAGTGGACCCCACTTGTTTGTAAGGGTCTGGTCGGATCGTGAGTTGCGCATGACAGTATCAGACCGATATTTTCGATTTGGTCAAAATTTAGTCTGACGTGTGTTGTCTCGCCTCTATTTGGTCGTATAGCCTTTTTCTGGGGGATTTGGTTGAATAGCAAGGAGCCTAGAACGGCCGCTGTACTCGAGGTGCGGCTATATTTGGTAAAAAGTGTTCGTGGATTAAAAATATATTTGTGGATGTTAAAATGGTTCTAAAATTCTAAGCTGCCTACAAATGTTGGTTCTTTTTTTTAGGGGTATAATTTTTTTTTGAGACAATCTCGCGAAGCTTTATTTAGACCAAAACGGTGTTCATAGGTACAAAAGAGAGATCACCGGGGTGCCCTAACCAAACATGGCGTCCCACCCCTAAATTTGAACAATGCTTCGCTAGATTGTGAGCCTCAAAATTCGAGCTCCTAAACTCATGCACAAAGCTACATCTACTTAAAGAAGAGCTCCGATCTATTATTTCATGTAGGATCGCCCCATAGCTTACCGGGTTCCTTTGCTTAATATCATCTACCACCGTTTTGCAATCCGAAGCTACATGTGCACTCTGTATGTTAAGATCTGCAGCAAGTGCCAATGCTTCCCGAATAGCAAGAGCCTCAACAGTCGGAAGATCAAAAACTCCTTTCACCACTAATGCTGATGCTCCATTTCGAGGGGTATAAATGTTGGTTCCTGGTGTGTATGGGCTTTGAGGGTCATTAGTGGGCCAACCTAAGTGGGTATTTTGAGTGTTAGGTTGTTGGGCCCGTTCGCAGGTTTTCACGCTTCTAACTTCTTACAGCATCTATAGTCGGATTTAACAAATCTAGGGCCAGTTCTTTTCGGCGATTCTCCCAGAATCACCCCCTTCCCCAGCTTCTCCCAGAATCGCCACTCCATATTTTTTTACAATCCTATCTAGTTAATGTTGGAAATATGCCCTAGAGGCAATAATAAAAGGATTATTATATTTCAATGTTCATGATAATTGTCTTTTGTTCATGCTATAACTGTATTATCCGGAAATCGTAATACACGTGTGAACACTTAGACCCAATGAGTCCCTAGTGAGCCTCTAGTTGACTAGCTCGTTATGATCAATAGATAGTCATGGTTTCCTGACTATGGACATAGGATGTCGTTGATAACGGGATCACATCATTAGGAGAATGATGTGATGGACAAGACCCAATCATAAGCATAGCATAAAAGATCGTATAGTTCGTTTGCTAGAAGCTTTGCCAATGTCAAGTATCTATTCCTTCGACCATGAGATCGTGTAACTCCCGGTTACCGTAGGAGTGCCTTGGGTGTATCAAACGTCACAACGTAACTGGGTGACTATAAAGGTGCATTACAGGTATCTCCGAAAGTATCTGTTGGGTTGACACGGATCGAGACTGGGATTTGTCACTCCGTATAACGGAGAGGTATCTCTGGGCCCACTCGGTAATGCATCATCATAATGAGCTCAATGTGACCAAGGTGTTGGCCACGGGATCATGCATTACGGTACGAGTAAAGTGACTTGCCGGGTAACGAGACTGAACAAGGTATTGGGATACCGACGATCGAGTCTCGGGCAAGTAACGTACCGATTGACAAAGGGAATTGTATACAGGGTTTGATCGAATCCTCGACATCGTGGTTCAACCGATGAAATCATCGAGGAGCATGTGGGAGCCAACATGGATATCCAGACCCCGCTGTTGGTTATTGCCCGAGAGTCGTCTCGGTCATGTCTGCGTGTCTCCCGAACCCGTAGGGTCTACACACTTAAGGTTCGGTGACGCTAGGGTTAGTAGGAAGTCAAGTATGTGACTACCGAATGTTGTTCGGAGTCCCGGATGAGATCCCGGACGTCACGAGGAGTTCCGGAATGGTCCGGAGGTAAAGATTTATATATGGGAAGTCCTGTTTCGGGCATCGGGACAAGTTTCGGGGTTATCGGTATTGTACCGGGACCACCGGAGGGGTCCCGGGGGCCCACCGGGTGGGGCCACCTGCCCCGGGGGGCCACATGGGCTGTAGGGGGTGCGCCTTGGCCTGCATGGGCCAAGGGCACCAGCCCCACATAGGCCCATGCGCCTAGGGTTCAAGGGGGCAAGAGTCCTAGGAGGGGAAGGCACCTCCTAGGTGCCTTGGGGGGGAGGGAAACCCCCCTTGGCCGCCGCCCCCCTAGGAGATTGGATCTCCTAGGGCCGGCCACCCCCCCCTTGGCCCTCCTATATATAGTGGGGGAGAGGAGGGACTTCACACCTTGAGTCCTTGGCCTTTGGTTGCCTCCTTCTCCCTCCCCAACACCTCTCCTCCTCCGTTGTGTGCTCAGCGAAGCCCTGTCGGAGTACTGCTTCTCCACCATCACCACGCCGTCGTGCTGCCGGTGGAGCTGTCTTCCTCAACCTCTCCTTCCCCCTTGCTGGATCAAGAAGGAGGAGACGTCGCTCGTCCCGTACGTGTGTTGAACACGGAGGTGCTGTCCGTTCAGCATTTGGCATCGGTGATCTGAATCACGTTCGAGTACGACTACATCATCACCTTGCAAGCTTCCGCACGCGATCTACAAGTGGTATGTAGATGCAAACTCTCTCCCATGACTCGTTGCTTAGATGAACTCATAGATGGATCTTGGTGAAGCCGTAGGAAAATTTTAATTTTCTGCAACGTTCCCCAACAGTGGCATCATGAGCTAGGTCTATGCGTAGTTCTCTAATGCACGAGTAGAACACAATTTGTTGTGGGCGTTGATCTTGTCATCTTACTTGCCTCTACTAGTCTTTTCTTGCTCAACGGTATTGTGGGATGAAGCGGCCCGGACCAACCTTACACGTACGCTTACGTGAGACCGGTTCCACCGACTGACATGCACTAGTTGCATAAGGTGGCTGGCGGGTGTCTGTCTCTCCCACTTTAGTTGGAGCGGAATCGATGAACAAGGCCCTTATGAAGGGTAAATAGAAGTTGACAAAATCACGTTGTGGTGATTCGTAGGTAAGAAAACGTTCTTGCTAGAACCCAATCGCAGCCACGTAAAAGATGCAACAACAACTAGAGAACGTCTAACTTGTTTTTGCAGCGATTGATCATGTGATGTGATATGGCCAGAAGTTGTGATGAATGTTGAATTGTGATGTATGAGATCATGTTCTTGTAATAGGATTCACGACTTGCATGTCGATGAGTATGACAACCGGCAGGAGCCATAGGAGTTGTCTTTATTTTTTTGTATGACCTGCGTGTCATTGAAGAACGCCATGTAAACTACTTTACTTCATTACTAAACGCGTTAGTCATAGAAGTAGAAGTAGTCGTTGGCGTGACAACTTCATGAAGACACGATGATGGAGATCATGATGATGGAGATCATGGTGTCAAGCCGGTGACAAGATGATCATGGAGCCCCGAAGATGGAGATCAATGGAGCTTGATGATATTGGCCATATCATGTCACAACCATATAATTGCATGTGATGTTTATTATGTTTATGCAACTTGTTTACTTAGGACGACGGTAGTAAATAAGATGATCCCTTACAAAATTTCAAGAAGTGTTCTCCCCTAACTGTGCACCGTTGCTACAGTTCGTCGTTTCTAAGCACCACGTGATGATCGGGTGTGATGGATCCTTACGTTCACATACAACGGGTGTAAGACAGTTTTACACAGCGAAAACACTTAGGGTTAACTTGACGAGCCTAGCATGTGCAGACATGGCCTCGGAACACGGAGACCGAAAGGTCGAACACGAGTCGTATGGAAGATACGATCAACATAAAGATGTTCACCGACGATGACTAGTCCGTCTCACGTGATGATCGGACACGGGCTAGTCGACTCGGATCGTGTAACACTTAGATGACTAGAGGGATATCTAATCTAAGTGGGAGTTCATAATTTTGATTAAGAACTTTATTATCATGAACTTAGTCTAAAACCTTTGCAAATATGTATTGTAGATCAATGGCCAACGCTCATGTCAACATGAACTTCAACGCGTTCCTAGAGAAAACCAAGCTGAAAGATGATGGCAGCAACTATACGGACTGGGTCCGAAACCTGAGGATCATCCTCATAGCTGCCAGGAAGCAATATGTCCTAGAAGGACCGCTAGGTGCCGCTCCCGTCCCAGAGAACCAAGACGTTATGAACGCTTGGCAAACTCGTGCTGATGATTACTCCCTCGTTCAGTGCGGCATGCTTTACAGCTTAGAACCGGGGCTCCAAAAGCGTTTTGAGCATCACGGAGCATATGAGATGTTCGAAGAGCTGAAACTAGTTTTCCAAGCTCATGCCCGGGTCGAGAGATATGATGTCTCCGACAAGTTCTACAGTTGTAAGATGGAGGAGAACAGTTCTGTCAGTGAACACATCCTGAAGATGTCTGGGTTGCACGCACGTATGACCCAGTTGAACATTAACCTCCCAGATGAGGCGGTCATTGACAGAATCCTCCAGTCGCTCCCACCAAGCTACAAGAGCTTTGTGATGAACTACAACATGCAGGGGATGGTAAAGACCATTCCTGAAGTGTTCTCGATGCTGAAGTCAGCAGAGGCTGAAATCAAGAAAGAACATCAAGTGTTGATGGTCAATAAGACCACTAAGTTCAAGAAGGGCAAGGGTAAGAAGAACTTCAAGAAGGACGGCAAAGATGTTGCCGCGCCCGGTAAGCCTGTTGCCGGGAAGAAGTCAAAGAATGGACCCAAGCCTGAGACTGAGTGCTTTTATTGCAAGGGGAAGGGGCACTGGAAGCGGAACTGCCCCAAATACTTAGCGGATAAGAAGGCCGGCAACACCAAAGGTATATTTGATATACATGTAATTGATGTGTACCTTACCAGTACTCGAAGTAACTCCTGGGTATTTGATACCGGTGCCGTTGCTCACATATGTAACTCACAGCAGGAGCTGCGGAATAAACGGAGACTGGCGAAGGACGAGGTGACGATGCGCGTCGGGAATGGTTCCAGGGTCGATGTGATCGCCGTCGGCACGCTGCCTCTACATTTACCTATGGGATTAGTTTTAAACCTCAATAATTGTTATTTAGTGCCAAGTTTGAGCATGAACATTGTATCTGGATCTCGTTTAATACGAGATGGCTACTCATTTAAGTCTGAGAATAATGGTTGTTCGATTTATATGAGAGATATGTTTTATGGTCATGCTCCGATGGTCAATGGTTTATTCTTGATGAATCTCGAGCGTAATATTACACATGTTCATAGTGTGGATGCCAAAAGATGTAAAGTTGATAACGATAGTCCCACATACTTGTGGCACTGCCGCCTTGGTCACATTGGTGTCAAGCGCATGAAGAAGCTCCATGCTGATGGACTTTTAGAGTCTCTTGATTATGAATCATTTGACACATGCGAACCTTGCCTCTTAGGCAAAATGACCAAGACTCCGTTCTCCGGAACAATGGAGCGAGCAACCAACTTGTTGGAAATCATACATACCGATGTGTGCGGTCCAATGAGCGTTGAGGCTCGCGGAGGATATCGTTATGTTCTCACTCTCACTGACGACTTGAGTAGATATGGGTATGTCTACTTAATGAAACACAAGTCTGAGACCTTTGAAAAGTTCAAGGAATTTCAGAGTGAGGTAGAGAATCAACATGACCGTAAGATAAAGTTCCTACGATCAGATCGTGGGGGCGAATACTTAAGTCACGAATTTGGTACACACTTAAGAAAATGTGGAATCGTTTCACAACTCACGCCGCCTGGAACACCTCAGCGAAACGGTGTGTCCGAACGTCGTAATCGCACTCTATTGGATATGGTGCGGTCTATGATGTCTCTTACCGATTTACCGCTATCATTTTGGGGATACGCTCTAGAGACAGCTACATTCACTTTAAATAGGGCACCGTCTAAATCCGTTGAGACGACACCGTATGAATTATGGTTTGGGAAGAAACCTAAGCTGTCGTTTCTAAAAGTTTGGGGATGCGATGCTTATGTCAAGAAACTTCAACCTGAAAAGCTCGAACCCAAGTCGGAAAAATGCGTATTCGTAGGATACCCTAAGGAAACTGTCGGGTATACCTTCTACTTAAGATCCGAAGGCAAGATCTTTGTTGCCAAGAACGGATGCTTTCTGGAGAAAGAGTTTCTCTCGAAAGAAGTAAGTGGGAGGAAAGTAGAACTCGATGAAGTACTACCTCTCGAACGGGAAAGTGGTGCAGCGCAGGAAACCATTCCTGTAATGCCCACACCAACTGAAGAGGAAAATGTTGATGATGATCAAGGTACTTCAGATCTAGTTGCTACTGAACTTCGAAGGTCCACAAGGACACGTTCCGCACCAGAGTGGTACGGCAACCCTGTCATGGAAATCATGTTGCTAGACAACAATGAACCTTCGAACTATGAAGAGGCAATGGCGGGCCCGGATTCCAACAAATGGCTTGAGGCCATGAAATCCGAGATAGGATCCATGTATGAAAACAAAGTATGGACTTTGACAGACTTGCCCGATGATCGGCGAGCGATAGAAAATAAATGGATTTTTAAGAAGAAGACGGACGCGGATGGTAATGTTACCATCTATAAAGCTCGACTTGTCGCTAAGGGTTATCGACAAGTTCAAGGGATTGACTACGACGAGACATTCTCTCCCGTGGCGAAGCTTAAGTCCGTCCGAATCATGTTAGCAATTGCCGCATACTATGATTATGAGATATGGCAGATGGACGTCAAAACGGCATTCCTTAATGGACATCTTAAGGAAGAGCTGTATATGATGCAGCCGGAAGGTTTTGTCGTTCCTCAGAACGCTAACAAAGTATGCAAGCTCCAGCGATCCATTTATGGACTGGTGCAAGCATCTCGGAGTTGGAACATTCGCTTTGATGAGATGATCAAAGCGTTTGGGTTTACGCAGACTTATGGAGAAGCCTGCGTTTACAAGAAAGTGAGTGGGAGCTCTGTAGCATTTCTCCTATTATATGTAGATGACATACTCTTGATGGGAAATGATACGAAACTCCTGGACAGCATTAAGGCCTACTTGAACAAGTGTTTTTCAATGAAGGACCTTGGAGAAGCTGCTTATATATTAGGCATCAAGATCTATAGAGATAGATCGAGACGCCTCATAGGTCTTTCACAAAGCACATACCTTGATAAGATTTTGAAGAGGTTCAAAATGGATCAGTCCAAGAAGGGGTTCTTGCCTATGTTACAAGGTGTGAGATTGAGCTTGGCTCAGTCACCGACCACGGCAAAAGATAAAGAAGAGATGAGTGTCATCCCCTATGCTTCAGCCATAGGATCTATTATGTATGCCATGCTGTGTACCAGACCCGATGTAAACCTTGCCGTAAGTTTGGTTGCAAGATACCAAAGTAACCCCGGCAAGGAACACTGGACAGCGGTCAAGAATATCCTGAAGTACCTGAAAAGGACAAAGGACATGTTTCTCGTTCATGGAGGAGATGAAGAGCTCGTCGTAAAGGGTTACGTCGACGCTAGCTTCGACTCAGATCTGGATGACTCTAAGTCACAAACCGGATACGTGTATATGTTGAATGGTGGAGCAGTAAGCTGGTGCAGCTGCAAGCAGAGCGTCGTGGCGGGATCTACATGTGAAGCGGAGTACATGGCAGCCTCGGAGGCAGCGCATGAAGCGATTTGGATGAAGGAGTTCATCACCGACCTAGGAGTCATACCCAATGCGTCGGGGCCGATCAAACTCTTCTGTGACAACACTGGAGCTATTGCCCTTGCCAAGGAGCCCAGGTTTCACAAGAAGACCAGGCACATCAAGCGTCGTTTCAACTCCATCCGTGAAAATGTTCAAGATGGAGACATAGAGATTTGCAAAGTGCACACGGATCTGAATGTCGCAGATCCGTTGACTAAACCTCTCTCGCGTGCAAAACATGATCAACACCAGAACTCTATGGGTGTTCGATTCATCACAATGTAACTAGATTGGTGACTCTAGTGCAAGTGGGAGACTGTTGGAAATATGCCCTAGAGGCAATAATAAAAGGATTATTATATTTCAATGTTCATGATAATTGTCTTTTGTTCATGCTATAACTGTATTATCCGGAAATCGTAATACACGTGTGAACACTTAGACCCAATGAGTCCCTAGTGAGCCTCTAGTTGACTAGCTCGTTATGATCAATAGATAGTCATGGTTTCCTGACTATGGACATAGGATGTCGTTGATAACGGGATCACATCATTAGGAGAATGATGTGATGGACAAGACCCAATCATAAGCATAGCATAAAAGATCGTATAGTTCGTTTGCTAGAAGCTTTGCCAATGTCAAGTATCTATTCCTTCGACCATGAGATCGTGTAACTCCCGGTTACCGTAGGAGTGCCTTGGGTGTATCAAACGTCACAACGTAACTGGGTGACTATAAAGGTGCATTACAGGTATCTCCGAAAGTATCTGTTGGGTTGACACGGATCGAGACTGGGATTTGTCACTCCGTATAACGGAGAGGTATCTCTGGGCCCACTCGGTAATGCATCATCATAATGAGCTCAATGTGACCAAGGTGTTGGCCACGGGATCATGCATTACGGTACGAGTAAAGTGACTTGCCGGGTAACGAGACTGAACAAGGTATTGGGATACCGACGATCGAGTCTCGGGCAAGTAACGTACCGATTGACAAAGGGAATTGTATACAGGGTTTGATCGAATCCTCGACATCGTGGTTCAACCGATGAAATCATCGAGGAGCATGTGGGAGCCAACATGGATATCCAGACCCCGCTGTTGGTTATTGCCCGAGAGTCGTCTCGGTCATGTCTGCGTGTCTCCCGAACCCGTAGGGTCTACACACTTAAGGTTCGGTGACGCTAGGGTTAGTAGGAAGTCAAGTATGTGACTACCGAATGTTGTTCGGAGTCCCGGATGAGATCCCGGACGTCACGAGGAGTTCCGGAATGGTCCGGAGGTAAAGATTTATATATGGGAAGTCCTGTTTCGGGCATCGGGACAAGTTTCGGGGTTATCGGTATTGTACCGGGACCACCGGAGGGGTCCCGGGGGCCCACCGGGTGGGGCCACCTGCCCCGGGGGGCCACATGGGCTGTAGGGGGTGCGCCTTGGCCTGCATGGGCCAAGGGCACCAGCCCCACATAGGCCCATGCGCCTAGGGTTCAAGGGGGCAAGAGTCCTAGGAGGGGAAGGCACCTCCTAGGTGCCTTGGGGGGGAGGGAAACCCCCCTTGGCCGCCGCCCCCCTAGGAGATTGGATCTCCTAGGGCCGGCCACCCCCCCCTTGGCCCTCCTATATATAGTGGGGGAGAGGAGGGACTTCACACCTTGAGTCCTTGGCCTTTGGTTGCCTCCTTCTCCCTCCCCAACACCTCTCCTCCTCCGTTGTGTGCTCAGCGAAGCCCTGTCGGAGTACTGCTTCTCCACCATCACCACGCCGTCGTGCTGCCGGTGGAGCTGTCTTCCTCAACCTCTCCTTCCCCCTTGCTGGATCAAGAAGGAGGAGACGTCGCTCGTCCCGTACGTGTGTTGAACACGGAGGTGCTGTCCGTTCAGCATTTGGCATCGGTGATCTGAATCACGTTCGAGTACGACTACATCATCACCTTGCAAGCTTCCGCACGCGATCTACAAGTGGTATGTAGATGCAAACTCTCTCCCATGACTCGTTGCTTAGATGAACTCATAGATGGATCTTGGTGAAGCCGTAGGAAAATTTTAATTTTCTGCAACGTTCCCCATCAGTTAAGATCTAATTAGCTAGGATTGTAAAAAACATATGGAGTGGTAATTCTGGGAGAAGCTGGGGAGGGGGACGATTCTGGTAGAATCGCCCAAAAGAACTGGCCCTAACCCCCTAATGCCTATGCGTGTGGACGCGCCCGGTTAGAGATTGGACGTGTCTGTTTTGAGTCCCCATTTGTCCGTCCATACAACCATACTCTTTATTTTCTTCCTCGTATGTCCGGTCACTTGCGTAGGATTGATGAAGATGAAGAGAGAGAAAGAAAAGAATGAACAAAGAAAGAGAAAAGATGGTCCTGGGTGGGCCCGTCCTACATGGCGGGATGACCGGACGCGTCCGTGAGCCCTAATATCCTCCCTATATTTTCCTCAATATTATGAGGGTTCACGGACAACCTGGCCGTATGAGGGATGATATGAAGGGTCCATTTGGATCAGCTTTTTTCCTTCTCTCTTGTCTAGTCACTGCCAGGGCGCGTCCGTGGACGTTTGAGGACGATTTGAGGATGTCGGTTGTGAATGCTCTTAGAGCAACTCCAACCATGCGACCCAAACGGACACGCGTTTTGTCCGTTTGGTTCAGCCCAGCGGACACCCATGTCCGCTTTCGCATTTGGGTCGGCGCTTGCCCATTTTTGAGTTCGTGCACGAAAAAAATAAAGAACGCAAATATTGTGAAATTAAAAACCGTTAATTAAACATAAATGCCAGCCACAAAGGCCGGCAGTGAAAACCTAAAAGGAGCCAGCGACTCCCTCCTCTCTCTCTTTTCTATTTCCTCCCTCGAGCCGCCGCCGCCATACGCTACCCAACCCACCATTCTGAGCGATTTGCGTTTGCTGTTTCGAACGGTTCGCACGATCTACTCGCGTCTGTACTTTTTACAGCGCTGTCAAAGTCTCAGCCGTCCATCGTTTTGTTTTTAATTTACGCATTTCACTCTTGTATGCATGACGTGTGGGCCTCATTTGGTGGGGCTTCGATGACTGGTATGAGTTTTCTCTGATTGTTCGTAGGAAAAGTATTCACTCGAGCAGTGAAACCTAAAAGGAGCCATCGACTCCCTCCTCTCTCTCTTTTCTATTTCCTCCCTCGAGACGCCGCCGCCATACGCTACCCAACCCGCCATTCTGAGTGATTTGCGTTTGCTGTTTCGTCCGGTTCGCACGATCTACTAGCGTCTGTACTTTTTATAGCGCTGTCGAAGGCTCAGCCATCCATCTTTTTTAGTTTATGCATTTCACTCTTGTATGCATGACGTGTGGGCCTCATTTGGTGGGGCTTCGATGACTGGTATGAGTTTTCTCTGATCATTCGTAGGAAAAGTATTCACTCGAGCAGTGAAACCTAAAAGGAGCCATTGACTCCCTCCTCTCTCTCTTTTCTATTTCCTCCCTCGAGCCGTCGCCGCCATACGCTACCCAACCCGCCATTCTGAGCGATTTGCGTTTGCTGTTTCGTCCGGTTCGCATGATCTACTAGCGTCTGTACTTTTTACAGCGCTGTCAAAGGCTCAGTCGTCCATCGTTTTTAATTTATGCATTTCACTCTTGTATGCATGACGTGTGGGCCTCATTTGGTGGGGCTTCGATGACTGGTATGAGTTTTCTCTGATCGTTCGTAGGAAAAGTATTCACTCGAGCAGTGAAACCTAAAAGGAGCCATCGACTCCCTCCTCTCTCTCTTTTTCTATTTCCTCCCTCGAGCCGCCGACGCCATACGCTACCCAACCCGTCATTCTGAGCGATTTGCGTTTGCTGTTTCGCCCGGTTCGCACGATCTACTAGCGTCTGTACTTTTTACAGCGCTGTCAAAGGCTCAGCCGTCCATCGTTTTTAATTTATGCATTTCACTCTTGTATGCATGATGTGTGGGCCTCATTTGGTGGGGCTTCGATGACTGGTATGAGTTTTCTCTGATCGTTCGTAGGAAAAGTATTCACTCGAGCAGTGAAACCTAAAAGGAGCCATCGACTCCCTCCTCTCTCTCTTTTCTATTTCCTCCCTCGAGCCGCCGCCGCCATACGCTACCCAACCCGCCATTCTGAGCGATTTGCGTTTGCTGTTTCGTCCGGTTCGCACGATCTACTAGCGTCTGTACTTTTTACTGCGCGTTCAAAGGCTCAGCCGTCCATCGTTTTTAATTTATGCATTTCACTCCTGTATGCATGACGTGTGGGCCTCATTTGGTGGGGCTTCGATGACTGGTATGAGTTTTCTCTGATCGTTCGTAGGAAAAGTATTCACTCGAGCAGTGAAACCTAAAAGAAGCCATTGACTCCCTCCTCTCTCTCTTTTCTATTTCCTCCCTCGAGACGCCGCCGCCATACGCTACCCAACCCGCCATTCTGAGTGATTTGCGTTTGTTGTTTCGTCCGGTTCGCACGATCTACTAGCGTCTGTACTTTTTACAGCGCTGTCAAAGGCTCAGCTGTCCATCTTTTTTAGTTTATGCATTTCACTCTTGTATGCATGACGTGTGGGCCTCATTTGGTGGGGCTTCGATGACTGGTATGAGTTTTCTCTGATCGTTCGTAGGAAAAGTATTCACTCGAGCAGTGAAACCTAAAAGGAGCCATTGACTCCCTCCTCTCTCTCTTTTCTATTTCCTCCCTCGAGCCGTCGCCGCCATACGCTACCCAACCCGCCATTCTGAGTGATTTGCGTTTGCTGTTCCGTCCGGTTCGCATGATCTACTAGCGTCTGTACTTTTTACAGCGCTGTCAAAGGCTCAGTCGTCCATCGTTTTTAATTTATGCATTTCACTCCTGTATGCATGACGTGTGGGCCTCATTTGGTGGGGCTTCGACGACTGGTATGAGTTTTCTCTGATCGTTCGTAGGAAAAGTATTCACTCGAGCAGTGAAACCTAAAAGAAGCCATCGACTCCCTCCTCTCTCTCTTTTCTATTTCCTCCCTCGAGACGCCGCCGCCATACGCTACCCAACCCGCCATTCTGAGTGATTTGCGTTTGCTGTTTCGTCCAGTTCGCACGATCTACTAGCGTCTGTACTTTTTACAGCGCTGTCAAAGGCTTAGCTGTCCATCTTTTTTAGTTTATGCATTTCACTCTTGTATGCATGACGTGTGGGCCTCATTTGGTGGGGCTTCGATGACTGGTATGAGTTTTCTCTGATCGTTCGTAGGAAAAGTATTCACTCGAGCAGTGAAACCTAAAAGGAGCCATCGACTCCCTCCTCTCTCTCTTTTCTATTTCCTCCCTCGAGACGCCGCCGCCATACGCTACCCAACCCGCCATTCTGAGTGATTTGCGTTTGCTGTTTCGTCCGGTTCGCACGATCTACTAGCGTCTGTACTTTTTATAGCGCTGTCGAAGGCTCAGCCATCCATCTTTTTTAGTTTATGCATTTCACTCTTGTATGCATGACGTGTGGGCCTCATTTGGTGGGGCTTCGATGACTGGTATGAGTTTTCTCTGATCGTTCGTAGGAAAAGTATTCACTCGAGCAGTGAAACCTAAAAGGAACCATTGACTCCCTCCTCTCTCTCTTTTCTATTTCCTCCCTCGAGCCGTCGCCACCATACGCTACCCAACCCGCCATTCTGAGCGATTTGCGTTTGCTGTTTCGTCCGGTTCGCATGATCTACTAGCGTCTGTACTTTTTACAGCGCTGTCAAAGGCTCAGTCGTCCATCGTTTTTAATTTATGCATTTCACTCTTGTATGCATGACGTGTGGGCCTCATTTGGTGTGGCTTCGATGACTGGTATGAGTTTTCTCTGATCGTTCGTAGGAAAAGTATTCACTCGAGCAGTGAAACCTAAAAGGAGCCATCGACTCCCTCCTCTCTCTCTTTTCTATTTCCTCCCTCGAGCCGCCGCCGCCATACGCTACCCAACCCGTCATTCTGAGCGATTTGCGTTTGCTGTTTCGTCCGGTTCGCACGATCTACTAGCGTCTGTACTTTTTACAGCGCTGTCAAAGGCTCAGCCGTCCATCGTTTTTAATTTATGCATTTCACTCTTGTATGCATGATGTGTGGGCCTCATTTGGTGGGGCTTCGATGACTGGTATGAGTTTTCTCTGATCGTTCGTAGGAAAAGTATTCACTCGAGTAGTGAAACTTAAAAGGAGCCATCGACTCCCTCCTCTCTCTCTTTTCTATTTCCTCCCTCGAGCCGCCGCCGCCATACGCTACCCAACCCGCCATTCTGAGCGATTTGCGTTTGCTGTTTCGTCCGGTTCGCACGGTCTACTAGCGTCTGTACTTTTTACTGCGCTGTCAAAGGCTCAGCCGTCCATCGTTTTTAATTTATGCATTTCACTCCTGTATGCATGACGTGTGGGCCTCATTTGGTGGGGCTTCGATGACTGGTATGAGTTTTCTCTGATCGTTCGTAGGAAAAGTATTCACTCGAGCAGTGAAACCTAAAAGGAGCCATCGACTCCCTCCTCTCTCTCTTTTCTATTTCCTCCCTCGAGCCGCCGCCGCCATACGCTACCCAACCCGTCATTCTGAGCGATTTGCGTTTGCTGTTTCGTCCGGTTCGCACGATCTACTAGCGTCTGTACTTTTTACAGCGCTGTCAAAGGCTCAGCCGTCCATCGTTTTTAATTTATGCATTTCACTCTTGTATGCATGATGTGTGGGCCTCATTTGGTGGGGCTTCGATGACTGGTATGAGTTTTCTCTGATCGTTCGTAGGAAAAGTATTCACTCGAGCAGTGAAACCTAAAAGGAGCCATCGACTCCCTCCTCTCTCTCTTTTCTATTTCCTCCCTCGAGCCGCCGCCGCCATACGCTACCCAACCCGCCATTCTGAGCGATTTGCGTTTGCTGTTTCGTCCGGTTCGCACGATCTACTAGCGTCTGTACTTTTTACAGCGCTGTCGAAGGCTCAGCCGGTCCATGGTTTTTAATTTATGCATTTCACTCTTGTATGCATGACGTGTGGGCCTCATTTGGTGGGGCTTCGATGACTGGTATGAGTTTTCTCTGATCATTCGTAGAAAAAGTATTCACTCGAGCAGTAAAACCTAAAAGGAGCCATCGACTCCCTCCTCTCTCTCTTTTCTATTTCCTTCCTCGAGCCGCCGCCGCCGCCGCCACGTCGCCCAGCCCAGCGCGCCGCCGCCGCCACCCCTTCTCCCAGCCGCCGCCTCTCCCTCGAGCCTCCGCCGCCCCACGTCGCCCACCCCAGCCCCTTCTCCTAGATCCCAGGGGGTCGGGGTGAGCACTGACGACCCCATCTCCTCCGCCCACGCACGCCCGTCCACCTCGGCTTCCTCCTATGTCTTCGGCGGCGCAGCAGAGGCGGTCGAGTCGTCGGGGTGAGCTGCGGTGGGCAGCTGTACTGTGTGTCGCCTCCTCTTTCACTCTTCTTCCGCGACGACGCCTCTGTACTCTTCATGCACGATTTCGACCGCGCGCCTCGCCTCACCGGCCTACACCAACAGCAGCGCAGGGATCTATGGCAGGGAAGACGAACAAGCTGCAGCCGACCGCCAAGGGGGAGGGGCCAAGGCCAAGCCTGCGCCGCCGGCGGCGATGATGGAGGCGGAGGTGGGGGAGCTCCCCAAGGCCATCATGCGGTGGCTGGTCAAGGACAAGCTCGCCCGGGTCGTTATGGCCGGCACAGGTGAAGGAGAAGGGCAGAGGTGTGGTGGACAAGGACGCCATGGCCGCTTTCACCACAGCGCCTGCATCTTCATCCACGGCCTCTCCACCAAGTATGTGCCTCCTGGCATGAATCTTTCTTTTTTAGTCCTTAAGTTGGGCAAGCGACAAGAACAAGCCAAAGGGCATGTCATTTTCTGAAAAATGAGCAGGCATGAATCTTCTTGTTCTTTCTTAGTCCTTAAGTTGGGCAAGCAACAAGAACAAGCCAATGGGCATGGCATTTTCAAGCGACAAGAACAAGCCAATGGGCATGGCATTTTCTGAAAAATGAGCAGAGGTAATGTAATATTGAGGGTACTTTCTAAACAAAATGTATACAGTTGGCAAATAATTTATTGTACATACATAGTACATTATGTGATGTATAATGTTCAATTGGTCTCCCAATCATAGTATGGGTATTTTCAACATGGGTGGCATTCAGGCTTAGTTAGTTTCCTCTCATTCTTGGCATCAGATGACATCCATAGGTGGGATCCATTTTCATATTAGTATATAGCCCTGCTATTTAAATGGTTCCGATTGAATTTTTATGCTCTGAAATAACTAATTTCTACAGCACCGGATTTATGTCCTTGTGGATATATATTATTGATTTTTTTGGCCAATATATAGGTAAATGCATCATTAGCAACTGCTGGAAAAAAGTTTGTATTCAGCATGGTCAATCTAAATAGATGAGTGATGGAGATGGATGCTTCTACGCTTTTTTAGAAGATGCTCTGAAGTTAATTGTTTGTGATGCTTATTTGTAATGTGTTTTTTGAAATCAAATTGGTTCTTCGCTGTGATTGCTCATGCCTAGGTTCGTACACTATTGATGCGTGCATTGCTTATGAAGAACACAGCCGCATCTGATGTATTCATGTGTCGTCCCTTCATATGGTACTATATTTAAATGTCCTTGCCACTGCAGGTGCTACTTATGAACTTATAAACATTTGGTTTGCTCACGTGTCTTAGAACAACTTTTTTAGCACCTGTATGTGAAATAACAAGCGTGCCATTCTCATTTATAGGACATTTATTATTTTCACTTTCATGTAGAGTGACTTTTGTCGTGCTATTTAAAACAGCCATGTTGATCTCGATAACACAGGGATACATAGAGCTAGCCAGTGCAAGCTTCTTATTAGGTTGCTGTAAACATGCTAAGGTCCCTACCATATGTGAAAAGAAGGAAAGGTTGGTGTTAGCTGATGCACCACTTTCCTTTCATGATGTTATAGTTTGAACGGTTGCTCATGGGTTTTGTCTCGTGCAGAGACCAGGCGTGGGACTGGTGCTTGGTAGCAGCAGCGATTCCTTCAGGCATTTCGATTCCAGTAACTACAAGTTCTAGGGAAGATGTATGTTTCCTACAAAGGTATTGAGTTTGAGAGGCACAGAAGAAGTTACGGGTGTTGCAGCTTATTTGGCTTTATAGTGACATGTATTGACAAACGATTGTTATATTCAGTTTGCTAAGGTGTGTCCTATTCATCATGCAGATTCTGTATTAGGTGCTCGATAGAGGTAACAAAAGCTAAGAGAGATCAGAATATATTTTTACTTCTATTTTCCTCTTTCTTTTAGTTCTGTGGTCTTTATTTACCACGTGATGATTAGTTTGAATGCTTATAGTGGTGATAGTTTCCCTATAAATTTGTTGGGTAGATTATAATTCTGTCACTTGATTTAGGACAGTATATGGTTCTATGGTACGGGATTTAGAGGAACATATACGGGATTTAGTTTTTCAGGTCACACTTGTCCCATATTCTGTTACTTTCCCTATTGTTTTTGGCTTGCAATTGAGTAAGATGCAGGTTGGCTATTCTCCCTTGTGTGTCAGAATCTGAAGTATTTGACCATTTGGGTTCACTTCTATCATGTGCTGTATCCTCCTTCTGTTTTAAGATTTACTAGGCACATGCAGGTTAGTTGTTGTTTCAAACATGTCAATGAAAGGTAATAATGTTAAAATTGGTTCCCCAAGGGCCAACGTGGTGATGATCACTTTGTGCTTCTTTTCCTATTTGGTCTAAAAATGATTCTTCTGGGTGATGTTGATTTAGGTTTTTATGGTTATGCCATACACCAATTACCGTCCAGATAGGTAATGGTACGGGAATGGGGCTGCAAGGATGTGAAAATGGCCTGGAAGACAGAGTTAGCAGCGACATGTGTCCTCAAGTAATTTCTTGCCAATGGTATGCTATAGATAAAACCAGCTTCAGAGGCATGCCTAGGTAGCTCTCCTATGCCCAGTTTTACAATTCCTCTGTGTTTTCTAGCTAAAGACAACATAGTCAAATTACTCTGTAAAATAGCACATTCCATGTATGGTTTATAAATTATCCCTGGTTCTCTTGCCCCCCTTTAGTTTAGCTTCATTGACCGATGATGAATTTACAACAATATGGGGTAGAAGCTATTTATTCTGTTTGAAATAAATCAGTCTCAAGTTAAAATACAGAAGCCCTGAACATGTTCATGCCATCCCTGAAAATACTGGGTTTGGATTTTTATTTATGTGCAGTATGTCTGTCGTATAAAGATCACATCATGAAGAGGTTTCTTCAATGCAACACATTGTTTTCTTCCTGCTTTAGTGTCTTGTACAACATCGCTATTTAGTAACAATTGTATAGGAGGCAACATTCATACTTCTGTACTAAATTCTTCATAACATTGCCATGATTGTTGGAGTATAATTCTCACAGGCGAGCCAATGGAATGTATGTTATTTACTCTGCTATCTCCCACCATTTTTTGTTTGACCTTTAGCTAATATACCATGTATGTTATTAGAAGATGCAGATTGTTCCAACAGTAATGACGGTTCCTTATAGAATAGTATAATGCTAACAAGGCTGGGGATTCCAAAAGCTGGATATCATCGCTACAATAAGATTTCTGTATATTGATACTACTGAACTCTGTTTTTAAGGCGTCCCTAAGGCGTCGCTTAGGCGACGCCTAGGCGTCAGGGCGCCCCCAGGAGCCAAGGCGTCGGCCTTGCCTTACATGTGTGCCTAAGGCGTCCGCCTTAGTCCTTAAGGCGTCCAAGGCGTCCGCCTAGGCGCCACTCTGCCTGCCTTAGGCAAATAAGGACGCCTTAGGCAGAGCTGGGTGGTTTAGGCGGGAAACAGATAACTGGGAGGGAAGGAAAGGCGGGAAAGTCTTTTGGCGCCAACAGGTACTAGAGGGAGAGAGAGAGAGACCTGTAACCAGTTTCCCTCCACCCCCAGGCTGGATCTGAGCTTCTACCCCTCTCTGGCAGCTTCCCCCTCCTCTCCGGCAGATCCCCCTCCCCCTCCTCTCCTGTAGTTCCTCCTCCCCCTCCTCTCCTGCAGATTCTCCATCCTCTCCAGAACAACAAGCAAGCAGCACCTCTCTGGCGGTGTATGGCTGTATGCCTAGTTGCCTAGTAATGCCTACCAAATTCTACTTAATTCTGTTGCTTACAGGTCTCTAAGGCGTCGCCTCGCCTTATGCCTTAGCGCTTAGGCAGTGAGGCGCCCCCCCAGCGCCTCGCCTCGCCTTACCGCCTTAAAAACATAGCTACTGAAACTAAATTGCCTTTTCCTAATTTCTATAAACTTGACTGGAAATGTTAATTATCAAATACTCCCTCCGGCCCATAATAGAAGAACATTTTTCAAGTTGTTTTAGCTTGAAAAACATTCTTATATTATGGGACGGAGGGAGTATTAATTACTCTAGAGTTCTCGTACTGAAAATAGGCACATAATTCAATCGCTGAAATGGTGTATATGAGTTCATCTTACCTTTGGGAGGAAAGGCACAAATAAGTCTTCATCCATGGCAAGAAGGTTTAGAACCTGCAACCATCGAGCGCTCAGTGATTTAGTTGTGTTAGAAGGTAGGTGACTACATATATTGGGCTGAACACCTAGCTTTAGTTAGTTGGCATAAGGTGACATAGCAAAGCTAACTAATAACAAGGAGGTACAATAATAAATAACTGTAGAAGAATCCTATTGCTTATTGTACGTGATGTGATATGAAGAAGTTTTGATCTTGTGAATAATAGTAGTGGAAGATGTGAACATGAATTTTTGCTGTTTTTTTCTGCAGAATAAACCACATGACCTACAAAGCATTTGATTTTAACAAGTTATACACTGCAACGTTTAGTAGCCAGCTATTGTGTTTTTGTGGAATTGCTATCCTCTAAATCAGAAAGTGTTTGAATGGACAAATATCTAAATGAAAAATGCAAACACAATCAAAACCTAAAGAAGTACTCTTGGAAACCCAGCTTATTCCTTCTGCATTAAACACCGGAACAAATGTTCATGTTCGAGTCTGCTGGGAACCTAACTAAGATCAGCAAGAAAACAATGAATACATAATTTCCTATCTGGCTTTTGTTGAATCAGAAATTCTGTAAAAGCTTTGAGAACTCAAATGAGAATTCTACCAGCTTTTGAAACGGTTAGGAGGCAGATGATTACATACATTGTGGCATCTTACTATCAGCATGAGCACCCAATTCCAGCTACTTAGCATAAGATGATATGGCATAATCAACTAATAAGAAGGGGCTGCAACCATAAATAATTGTAGAAGAAACCGGGTGTGCAAATACGTGGATTCATAATCCTATTTGCCTATAGCAGGTGATGTTATGTATAGAAGTTTTTATTCTGCAAGTTTCTTTTTATTAGAACAAACAACAGTAGCAAGATATTTTTCTCATATATTTATTGCTGTTGTAAGATAATCTAATGACCTGATTTTTAGCATAAATTACATAATTAGAAGGCGTAGATGCATCTAGGACGTGTACTTCCTCATGAACTAAGCTATCTTTGCTGGAATCATAAGTACCTACGGGTGCCATTGTGCTAGATCCGTGTTAATTTTCTTTTGCAAGGCGATGTACTTAGGTGACAGCACGTCGAATCACGAATTGCACATGGGTACGCTGAAAGAAAAGAATTGGGAAGACAGATGTGCATGAACCTTGTTCGTTGGACTCTGAGTGATGGCTGGTTTCCAGAGGGAGATGACCTGACTGAGCCATCGCTTGGGCGGGCGCGCGTAGCGGAATTGAGCAGGCCCCCCCTACTGCTTGCCCTTCTCATCGGCCTGCTCCTTCCCCCTGTCACCGGCCTCCTCCAACTCCCCTGTCGGTGCAAGCCGGCGGCAGCCGGTGACCCTCTCCTCTTTACTTTGTTCAGACGCTGGTCCTTATTTAGTTTAGAGGTATGCTACCCCATACATATGTTCAATTTGGGTTAATAGATTTTGTAGATTGAATTAATGCGATACGAAAATTATCCGTCACCCCGAAGGTTCTTCCCTGTTGGTTTTGAGATTAGTATTTTGATCTCTGTTTGAAAAAGGACAAACAAGAACAGACTCACTAACACCCTCAGGTTCCTCCCTGTTGGTTTCAAGATCAGCATTTTGAACTCTGTTTGAAAACTATTAGAAAAAGGACAGATAAGAACACACTCATTAATACCCTCTAATATCTTTTTAATTATGAACTCAGTTAGCTAAGCTTTATCGCATACATTTCTAATGGTTTAATATGCAGTTTTTTTCGTAATTTCAGTTGACTAGCTCTAAGAATATAAAACACAAATAATTATCTGCTATTCAGTTAATGTTCATATACTTTGTAATTTTCAGCTACAATGACTTCTTAAGTATCCACATCTATTGGGCGGCTTGAGAATTCAGATATTTTTTTCCGTATGAAACCAGACTGGGTACAACTAATATGGCGCCATCTTTGCTTCTGTCTATGTACTTAGCCTTTCGGCCTGTGTAGCAAGTCAAAGTAGTAGCTGTTGTCCAGATGCATTATTTCATTATCTTTGTTCATCCTTTTGTTTCTAGTATTTTTTAAAGGTATTTTTATTGGAGTTAACTAAACAACAGCTCGATGTCTCTGTCAGGGAAGATTTCAGTTCAATTTAGATGCTTACCGAGATAAAATTTCCCTTTTTGATCGACCTGACACCCATGCCTAGTTTCTGACAAAGCAGATATCTTACTTTTGTCAAAGAGTATTGTTTATATGTGACGCTAATATATTGGTTCTCCATTTTCTGGCACTTTAAGTAGCAGAGGTTAGCAGATTTTTGGCTCTCTATCCTAGCAGCTATCTCTCGATTCGCCAAACTAATGAGGTATTCCTTTTTCCTGTGCATGTGTACTTTGTTGTGGATTTTAGTTAGGCATCGTTCAACAGTTAAATTTGACAGGATTTAAGCCGTGTAGAAGGGGGAGATACTGCACAAACATATCAGGAAATTCAACAGGGATGTGGAATGGGTGATTGACAGTGCCAACAAACATGATGATGCAACTAATTCAGCTGTATTTTATTTTATCTTCATCAAGGAAACTGATGTATTTTCCATGGGATGATGTGCTTGTTTTACAAAGACTATGAGAATTCATGTCATCAAATCAAAGATAGCCTGCCATTGAAATGGAAAGATAGCCTGCCAATTAAAATAAAAAATAACTATGAGAATTCATGTCATCAAATCAAAGATAGCCTGCCAATTAAAATCAAAGATACTTGGTTTTAATTGCCTTTTTGCGCTATGAGTGCAACGGGTCATCTAGTGAAAATAAAGGACAACGATGCCTCATTAAACAAGTGCATATCATTAACTGAAGGAGAAAGCCGTTGGAGCAGGTACGTAGATCTGCTCTGGCACACGGTCCGAATACGAGCTACCGGGAAAAAACCACACTGGCAATATTTTTAGACCGAGCGAGTCACGGGACTGAGTCCTGCTAATTGAAATAGTATTAGTATATGTTCAGGCCCAAGGGAGCTCGTGTACACATGCGAGTGTAATTGAAATGGATCAACTTTCAAGGTTAGATCTGAATCAGGCGTTTTATATGTGAGGGTTGTCTGGCGCCCACGTTCTCAAAGTGAAACAAATGAACTATATGTATGGTTGGCACAGGAAACCTGCTCGACGACGCGGTGCCTAATCACGCGCCTATAGCTAAGCACTAAGAGAGGATCCATTAGAGCGAATCAACCTGTGCAGCTCAAAAATATACAGAGAGCCAGACAGAGAGAATGGCGCAGTGGTGGGACGAATGGCAGCTGCGGATCCTCGTCCTCGCCAGCCTCAGCGCCCAATACTTCCTGGTATTATCTGCCCGCGCTCGTAAGTTTCATATCCCGCCTTGGATTACAGCCTCGTTCCGGCTGGCACACATCGGCAGTGACGCTCTTGCCATCTTCGCCCTCGCCACGCTCTTCAACCGCCAAAAAGGTGGGCCGCGCTGCAGCTACGCGCGTGGCAGCCATGACTTGGAGCTCCTATGGGCGCCCATCCTTGTGATGCACCTCGGCGGACAGGTCGTCATAACCAGTTACAAGATTGACGACAACGAGCGGTGGAGGCGGCACGTCCTAACTTCTCTGTCTAAGGTCAGTGTAATTTTTAAATATTTTTTTGAGAATCCAGGCAAACTAATTTTAGCACCACATTTCGTCTAGTCATAGCCTCATAGGAGTCTTTACGAAGAATTCACCATGGCTGTCAGGCTGTGGCTTAGTACCTCCAACCTGGTTTATTAATCCCTTGGTATTTAGGGTCATATTTTGACAATGATTTTAACTAATAGTCCCTCCGTCTCAAAATAAGTGTCTCAACTTTGTACTAGCTTTAGTACAAATTTGTACTAAGCTCAAGACACTTATTTTGGGACGGAGGGAGTATAAGTTATACATATCAGAAATAACATTATTGGAAAACATGTTCAAATACGAATCCAACAATATAATTGTTGGTGACATGCATTGACTTTAGACATAAACCATGACGGAGGAAGTAACTTTTAACTTTTTATTTAGGCATACTCCTTCGAGTATGTACTTCCATATTAATGCATCTCTTTTAAAAAAATCTATTATACTTCCCATCATTCCTAATACATCTCTTAATTATTCTAACATATCTCAATACAAGTTTCCTACGATCGGGGGTAGTTACTCTCATTTTTTATACGTATTGTATCTATCATTAGAGGCAATGCGCGCTTTGCCGTGCCGTTTTTCACTTGTGGGAATAATTTTTTTCTCTAGCATATTATTGTTGTCGGTTGTTTTGTTCTAGTCTTATTCGAGTTGACTTGAATTTTAGTTATGTTCTAGCTGTGGTTTCTTATACATATATCATGTTGGTCTGCTGTTGAAGATGATATTTGTTTTGAGAGGAGAGTGGACTTGTTTGATGCGTAGTTGTGGTGTCCTTACACGTTTCGACGTCAGTGTCTGTGGGTATTGGTTGTGTGAGCCCCTTGGAAGCTCATGTTCAATGTTGAAAGGATGAAGTTATTTTTACAATGTGGTCCATGAAGCCCTACCTTGTTCAAGACTCAAGTCGGCTCCCTGCTCCGCTCGCTCACTTAATTTTTTCGCCCGCTTCAATGCTAGCTCGGACAAAACGGCTAACGTTTATTATTTGAAAAAGTTAGTTAAATTAAAAGATGTTCAGAGTTTTTGAAAAACTGTTGTAAATTAACAAAACCATAATTGCTAAAAGAATATTCATGAATTTAAAGCAAATTAGAAAAAAATCTTCACAAATTAGAAAATATTCATAAATTTAAAAATTCATGTATTTGAAATATATTGGCAAATATATCAAATGTCAAATGTTTTTAATTTAAAAAATTTCAAGATATTTCTTAAATATTCATGATTGAAAGCGCGAAAAAGATAAATATTAATATAAGACAAATAATTGATAAATTCACTGAGCGAGGAGAGGGCTCCACGCAGCCGAGTGAAGGAGGGCGCTCCATTTTGAGCGGGCATAGTTACTTAGTAGATACCGGAGTGTATGTACCCATGGTATTTAGTATATAGTTAAGAATGTTTAGGAAGTATATATACTGTTTTTTACGTAGTATGTACCATAGTTCGAGCATACTTCCTTTTACATACAAACTAGCACATATGCCCGCGCTTTGCAATGGGAAAAGAAATTTAACGTATATTCAAATTTATATAAGAGAAGGGGAGCCTTGGCGCAGTGGTAAAGCTGCTGCCTTGTGACCAAGAGGTCACGGGTTCAAGTCCTGGAAACAGCCTCTTATAGAAATGTAGGGAAAGGCTGCGTACTATAGACCCAAAGTGGTCGGACCCTTTCCCTGGACCCCGCACAAGCGGGAGCTACATGCACCGGGCTGCCCTTTTTTTTTATTCAAATTTATATAAGAAAAATGTGCACTCCAAAGAACAGTAAACTGCATCGTTCAAGTAAAAGTGTACGTTTGACTTCCAAATCCTGCAATTTATTAATTATTTTAGTTAGCAAGTCTGCGTGGTAGAATTTGAAATCAATCCGTACATGTCTAGAGCATGGATCTAACAACTTATATGGATGTGCATCTGATCAATCCGTACACGTCATTATCTTCTCATGCGAAGTGCATGATAGAATGTTGTTTTGTCAAGCAGAAACTAAAATTTACTGACAAATTATAGGATGCATCTGTCGTCACCCAAGACCTCACTGTACACCCATCGTCGACCTACCACTTGGAGAGCCAAGAACGAGAAGGTCGACATGGCATTAAGCTTCCCCGACGGGGATTAGTGGTATGGGTCAATGGAGTATGGAGTAGTGCATTCAGCTGTTGTTCTTTTTATTAGGCTAGTAGATCTTTTAGTGCGTCTAGAGTATGGATTGGTGGAGTTTTTTTTTTTTTACTTCTTTTCTAGCCGGGTTTGGATCCTCGAATAGAACAACGGCTCTCAATCTTCGGCAGTTTCCAATCTTAGTGGTTTACTCTCACGTAGGCCAGCTTGAGATTAGGATTTTTGCTACAGAAACACAATACCATGGTCGTGCAGGTGCTAGAGGAGTAGAAGTGCTGCAGGAGCCAACAAACTGTCGTGAGGCATCGGGGGGACAGAGAGAGAGATAGGAGATGAACAAAAGGACAGTAAATAAGAGATGTGCTGCAGCGTGATGAAGGCGGGAGGAGAAAAAACTATCTGTCGGTGAAGTTGCCGTTATTGAATGATGGTCATCAATGTATGAGGCTTTAATGCCGTGCAATCAATTCCCGTCGACGCGGTTGTCGTTTCAATGCGTGAGGCTACCATGTGGGCCATTTATTAGGGTTGCAGTGGCAATACGAGCACTATACCAGCTGGTGTGCGCTGATCAGGAAAAGGTTATACGGCAACGACGTATTGTAGTAGCACGAATCATGTGGCCACGAGTTGTTCTGGTAATGACCTCGCGTGGCTGCATGTACGCACGCGATTTATCATTGTATAACTTTGCTTAATAATATAATAAAATGCAAAGTAATCTCATATATAGTACAATCTGTAAAATCAGAGTTTAATCAAATATTAGTAAAAAAACCTATATAGCTTCCAAATCCTCTAGATAGGAAAATAACAATTAATTCCTTGACAAATCTAACAACGAACTTTCTCCCTATACTCTTCCAACGCAACCCAGATTTGGCATCAGGCCATGTGTGCGCAGGTTTCTCATGGATGCATGGCATCAGCAATATGTCCAGCCAGCGTCCCGCAACACCAGATCACACTGTAGTATGCCCCTTATTCCTTTGGATAACCTACATTAAGGATTATGTGTTGCTGCTTGATATATACAATCCAGACCACCCAGCTGAATCTGCTTCATTCATCTCCAACATAATGGGATCTAGAGAAGTGCTCATGGATATGCATCTACTACGTAGCAATTTTTCTCTTGATCCAACACTTGGTATGAAGATTAATTATTGGGTTAGTCATGAGTGCAACGTGCTAAAATTCTGTGTAGTTTGAGAACCGATGACAAACCCGCCATGCATCCTATAGGTAAAACGATGTGCTATAGGTAAACCCCGCTGGAGTACCAATTAAGCAGCAGCATGATCTATTTTAAACCACCATCAATACACCTCATTCTATGATCATTAGATTGCAGTCATGTCCTACATAGAGCAGTGTCGGCCTCTTTTCCCATGGGGCTCCGCTCAACCTGTTGATCTACATAGGTGGATGGGTAGGGGGCCAGGTGAGCTAGCGCTAGGGGCTAGGGAGATCAACCCAACTCAATTCCAATCTTAATCACACCATAGAGGAACCTAAATCATGAAAAATTAGACAGTCTCCATGGACATGGAGACGAAGAATAAGTTACCATGGTGCAGTTTGAGCGCTCCATCGGCTGGGCGTGAACGTACATGGTGAGGGACAGAGATCCGGTGACTGGCCTCTGGTCAGTCACGCCGTAACTGGCGCGCAGCCCACCGTTGGATAGGGGGGGGGGGGGGGGGGGGGTTCAGATTGAAATCTGCAGAAAAAACACTGCAGATGGTACGGGGGACCAATCACGGATCTATTTTCTAATCTCAGCTGTCGATCTTTATGCTTGACATAAAATCAATGGATATGAAGGGGTAACGTATGGATAACTATGAAAGTCTCCCCCTTTAATATTAGATAAAGATAAAGATATGTTTGTATTTCATAAATATAATAAAAACCATGGGTTCGGTTGCAATTTTGTCGTATAATTCTTTTAGAGTAGCTTAGATATAGTATATGAACATAGTAAACATAATAAAGTATGTGACAATATATGTAGTATTTAATTATTTTTAGTTGGTTCATATATTGCATCTAAGATACTTCAAAGTGAGTTATATGAAAAAAATGCAAGTTGGCCCATAGTTTTATTATATTTCTGAAATACATACATATTTGTATGTAAAAAGGATTATGTTTAAAATATGATACATACTACCTAAAATGTAGTATATATATCCTACGTCCGGGTCTAGTTACACTCATGTTTCAAATACTAGCACGTGGTAGTATATATATTACTTTACAATTTTTAGTATGTTCGTATACTATATATAAGATACTCTAAAGTAAGTTATATGAAAAAACTGCAAGTGGGCCCATAGTTTTTTATTATATTAGTGACATACATACATATATATACTTAAAAATGTGTATGTTCAAAATATGGTACATACTACCTAAAAAGTAGTATATATACTACCTAGATATTCTTAAATACTACATTCTACATGTACATATACTTCGATATGATAGATACTACCTAGAACATATGAAACAAAAGTGGGAGTAACTACACCCGGTCGTAGGAAACCAGTACATCCAAAAAAGGAAAATAAATAGTGCAGCCCCCCCCCCCCCCCCCCCCCCCCCTCCCGACAACCGCCTCCCCCTAGACTAGTACAACAACGATTAGTAGATGCATGTTAAAAAGAACATTACCGGTGTTCCCCCAGCATGTCACTAATATAGCACCACTGATAATTGTTACTAGTGGTGTGTTAATGAGTCCCTTTAGTGATCCGGTAATGGATAATAGAAAGGTTCCTGGCCCCCTTCCCCAAGGTCTGACCGTGAGTTATCAAACCATGAGAGGACATGCGCTCATGACAAAGGGTTTTTACCAAGCTTTTCCAAGAGTATTAAATTCAGTTTTTAGACCAGTTCGTAATCAACTTTGGTGCTAAAACACTTATAATAAAAACAGGCATGGGTACGAGGACTTGATTCTTACAACTATATGTGTGTGATCGGGATCATTGTGATCTTAATTGGTGCCTAGGAATTCATCTGTTAAGATGTGCTTGCAATGATGCGAAGTGGGAGATGAGTCCATATTACGTCTTGACCAGAACGGGCCCTACATCAAGAGTCAGTTGTCCAACCGAAAGCCCTATCTGTCACGCAAGGCTGGCTTGGTAATTAAGATAAAATCAGACAAAAGCATTGGGTGTTTAATGACTAACCTCATGTATCCCTAGAGATTGGATCCACACTATAGTACTAAATCCTTATGTCAGTGGTCTTCAGAATAGCGCTTCACATTCTCCCTGCTCCTAATTAACCTCCTAGTGGCTCGAACTCCGTGATACTGGTACCTGTAGGGTTGAAGAACGTGAGAGAGACAAGAGACAAATATGATGCAATTTTATTTCACAAATACATGACGTTCATTCAAAGACATTCTAACAACCACATCGGGTTGCAAGGCGAGGCCTTAACCCATTGCCTTACTGAATTACTCACACATGGGGATCAAATTGCAAGAAGATATCATTGAAGAACACATCAAGATGAATTCTTTATTGATGCCATATCTTACAATGGTTGCCGAATGCAATACACGATTACAAGTATGGCTAACTAGTAGGTGGATTTTTGCGGGTGATGGAGATGTGATGGAGATGGTGATGAGATAGGAAATGGAGGCTAGGGCCTGTGAATGGCTTTTTATGTGGAGATGGAGATTTGGGCGATGCTCTGTTGCGAATCTGACGAAGGCCCCTTGGCAGATAGTTGGAGGGTTGGACGCCACAGTGATGGTGTCCTGGACTAGGGGGTGTTAACCAAATCGTCCCCAAATCATGGGCCAGGCTGAGGACCCCTAGAAAACCGACGAGTGGGCCATCCATGCCCCACGGCGTACTCAAGATGAAATCCTACAAAGACCTGGCACATACTCCAAGACACGTTTAAATCATCGGCATGTTTATCCCTTAGTGTAACTGACCTCATGTAACCCTAGGTACCCCATGTGCCTATATAAGCCAAGGGGTTTTAAACCGTAGGGGAAGATACATTCACATATGATCTCAACGTAGATCATCATGTACTTTGTACCCCATCAACATCAATACAATAGAAGCAGGACGTAGGGTTTTACGTCATCAAGAGGGCCTAAACCTTGGTAAAACAACGTGTCTCTCTTTGTCTTGTTACCATCTAGCTAAGATCATCAGCTTGGGAACGCCTAGAGATTCACCGGATTCACCTCCGACACATTGCGCTCGGGTGCGTCATGTGCGCCTCCTGCTTGATCTCTCTTATCGTTTGTTCCTTACCTTGTAAATACTTGATTTTCTCCATATATTGCCATTTTTCCTGTGGAAACAAAATAAAGAGGGAATCTTGCAATCCTAGCTAGTAGCAGTATTAGAGTGGATATCTCGGTTTTTATAAGATAAACTAGTTTAAACTATGGTGTGATGAGCGTAAAAATAACACTCATGAACTCCCCCAAGCTTCAACTTGATCGTCCTCGAGCAACATAGATAGAAATCCAAACCATAAGGAACTCAGTTGTTTAAACTGAAATAACAAGAAGGTTTTTGTTCACTTATGATAGGTATGCCTAGATAGCCCTCCGCTTCTTTACCTGAAAACTTATTATAGTTGTAGTGGTGCCATGGTCATCATGCAAGTGTTAGTGAAGCAAAGATAATCAACATGAAGATCTTGCTCAACTAGACAAAACAATGGAGAAACTTTTATTCTATTTACTCCAGTTAAAACTTGCTTGCCAAGAACACATGGATGATACTTTTCTTGAACACAGAAAACATGAATTAAGAGAGTGAAAGGTACGTAAAGACAACATGATACTATAGTAACTCGCTAACGCCCACAAGTCTCTCATCATCAAGGCTCTAAACCACTTTACTTCAATCATTGCTTGCTAAAACTTTTCTTGTCTAGTGACATGATCATGCCAAAGGAATGATCATGCATAAGGTTTCGAAGTGGCTTAAGCTTGAGTACTATGGACCAATATGTCGTCTCCTTCGAGCTCTTGTGATCACTACTCGGTTATTACCACATACACACCATTCAAGAGAAAGCTGAATAATATTCGTTGTAGTGTTGCTACTACGAACGTTAACAAACTCATAGCCGAAATCCGAGTCGAGACTCAGGTGGATCGTATGTTGGCCAACGGAGTTCTCAGCATAACATCAAGAAAGACGGCAAAGCCACATTTATGCACGTAAACACACATATAGTAACAAGGCCATGACACCGGCGAGAAGCTGAAGCGTCATGTAAAAATGCAACACAGATTTTAGCATAATCTCAATCACCTTTCAAATAGGTTTCCCCGGATAACTTTATCCACAAGGGCTATTGAGTCTGCTAAAATTAAAACTATGGGGTTGAGTATCATTAACATCATATTCTCTACAATTTTTTCTCAACTCCCAAGTCTTTCTAGAGACTTTCTCATTTACATGATAATATTTGTTAGCATCACTTTCTTTCTTTTTAAACTAGTGCCCCGACCCCCCCCCCCCCCCGTGCTCAGCATCCACGCTCCACCCCTCTAGTGACAGTGATGGCGATGGACCATGGCCGACCCTCCTCCTTCCCCGGGCCAATTCAGCCCATGGTTCTCCGACCCAAGGAAATAGTGGGAATCCCCCGAGATTCCTAGCAACCAAATGACTCCTAACAGATAGATAAGCAAAACAAGCATTGGCATTTCAATAGACTAGGTACGTGTCTCTGTGTTACCATGACGCCTAACAGATAAACAGAACAAGTATTGCTAGCCTGGATCATGCATGGTAAGTAAATTATTATGATTGAGCGATTCGGGAATGTGCAATGAAATATGGCATGGAATTGAGCGGCGTAATTCCACGTTATTGCAGACGGTAATGTGATTGAGTAGCAACTTTGAAGGTGTGGTCAAATATGGCGTGGTGGAAAAACGGCTAGACGAAAAATCGGTGGAGGGACGTGGTGGGAGGGGGAAACCAGTTGATGAAAAGTTCTGCCTAGCAAGAAAACGAACAATACTATTTTTTTTACTCCCTCTGTAATTTTTTATAGTTTTATAAGATTGTTTAGATCACTAAAGTAGTAGTGTATTAGATATAGGATATAAGATAACATAGATAGAGAAGCGGTAATGGTAGTTTCAATATTTACTTGTTTAGAGGGTAATGCATGTAGAATTGTAGTTGCATCTTATTAATGGGATGATCCACTGTGTCAGGTGGTAGTTGCACTCTACGTGTTTTACAAGTCATGGTCGTCGCATAACAAAATGTTGTTGGCTGCAACAGTTTTGCTTTTCATCCTGGTGATTGTGAGGTCCTTTCGGAAGGCCCTGAATCTTAAAAGTAATAGCTTTAATGCACTACGAAAGGCCAGTTCGTTCGAGGTCTTCCGGCTCCCAAATCTACAAGTACGCATTGAAGATTTTGTAAGAGAAGGGGGAAGCCTCGTGAAGCTCTGTTGTGAAACGGTGGACCTTGAAGCTGACCCCAGTTGTGGAGACCATCATGGAGAAGTCGTTCTCGATGGTGGTGAAACGGTGGACCCTGAAGCAAACTATCCCCCATACCAAACCCCACGACGGACATCAATGTGGATGGACCCAACGGATATCTACCAGCTATTTTTGGACCTTCCATGGAGACACCATGTTCGTCTTCGTATCCTGGAGAGGTTCTGGTCAGTTGACTGCAAATCAGCTTGTCAGCAAATAGAAGGCGCGTTGTCTGCTATGAACAGTTTTCTCTACACCAAAGATGATTACAGAACCCGCCTTGATTTCAATAATAATGTTACAGTACTGCTCATCCTCTGTCGGTGGATAAAATTCCTTGTAACTTTTGGACCCTTAATCGCAGCTATCTGCCTGGTACACACAGGTAGCCACAAAGAAGCCTATAGCGGTGAAGATACCTGGGTTACATTTGTGCTACTGTACGACACTCTTCTGCTGGACATGATTTACATCGGTGCAGCCTTAGATCTCAGGGGCAAGTTCTCTGGCAAAATCCATCAACATAATCTTATTGGATTAGCAGTTCATAACAGATGTCACTCCAAGTTGATGCGTATTTCTGCATGGTTAGGATGCAAGGAGTTGGTGGACGTATACTTTTGGCACATGAAGCCTAACTATTCGTCGTGTAGGGACATTACGGAATTGGTTCGTGGGCATGTTCAATCAGGGTGGCAGAAGTACATACGTGATGCTAGCTGTTACAGGAAGTTTAATGATAGCAGAGGCGACTGGACGTTCTACATGAATGGATGTCTCGAACAACTGGATTGGAGCACAAACACAACGCCTAGCGCCTCCCACGCCTAGCCACCGCCGTCGGCCACTCCGGCCACGGCGGCCACCCCCTGCGCCGTGGTCCACTCCGGACGCGGCGGCCACGCTCACATCTACGCACGATCTCCAGCTATGATCCCACTTTATCATGGCTTTAGCAGATCTAAAATTTGACATTGGCTAGGACTTCGCCGCGGAGGTATGGAGAAAGTGGGGTGTTCCCATAAACTTTGAAGATGGTAAGGATATGGAGGAATTTCTCCTAGTCGCTGAATTCACCAGATCCAAGATCCGCCTCACTGAGGAATCCGTAAGCACCATTCTTCTCTCATGCTTTGGTGGCCGTGCCTCGTTGTTCAAAGTTCATCTGCTTCAAAATTGGTCTTTCAAATTTTCGGTCTCATCTAAGGAAGTCGGATTCTCGATCATCAAGGGCGGTAACATCTCTATTCCTCTCCTCAATGTCAATTTCTTCTCTGGGGTAACGGTGGACCGAACTCGAGCTGGGAGCTTGAACAATATTTGCAAGAAAAGGAAGATGAATGGACCCATATCTTTCGTAACCATCCCAGGAAATCCTACATTCAAGCTCTTAGATCACCTGCTACCTATGACCCATCTCGCTTTTCTGCTCCTAGATCTTCTCGAGATCAGCATCAACATGATCCGCGGGTTCCGCATTCATCGGCAGTCAATGCTGCAGTTACCAATCATAGGGCGGGATCATCGCAAATTCAAACTGGCCCATTTTGCGTTCGCTGCCTCCTTTCGGGCCATAGCAGGCCGGACTGCACTAACCGTATTAAGTGTCGCCATTGCAAGAAATGGGGCCACATTGAGAAGGACTGTTTTTCTCTCTCTCGGCGCGGCCCAGTCAACCCTGTCACCGAGCCCGATCCACCAAATCGTCCGGCGATCGCAATTCCGAGGCAACCCTCCACTGTTCCCGCGATTGTGACTAATCCTGCCGTCGCCACGACGACCAATCAGTCCAATCAACTTAATTCTCCTCTGCTTTCACTCCGGGTTGGTAGCATTCACCGTTGCACTTCCCTAGTTTCCCATCGTCTCCAAGCTGCCACCATCCATCGCTCCGCATCCCTCCCTCTCTCAACCTCTCCACCGGAGCCCCGCAGTATAGTGATGGCTTCCTTCCCTTTCGATCCATCACCCTTCATCCCACCCAATCATCACAGCATTGAGGTTGCTGGCCGGCCTGCGAGGATTAAGGTCATCAATGGGGCGGCGCCGGCGACCCACGAGGAATGGGCGATTGCATCCATTGTTCCAATGCCGAATCTTCCAGTGGCTTTCGAAACCATCAGAGAGGTATTATCAGACTTTCTCAATGACAAGCAGCTAGGATTTTCAGATATTGAGCCATGCCCTTTTGGTCAAGCATACGTTAAGCTCAATAGTGTTTTCGATCGGGATGCTTTGGTTGCTAATGGACCCCATCAGTTCACCGATGTGCATGTCCTTTTCCAACCCCATAATAAGGGTCTGAACTGGAGGAGGTTGGTGATGAACAGAGATGTGTGGATTCTTTTGTGCGGGTACCCATTTGACCGGCGCAATATCCAGGAGGTGAACAATGCTGTGAGTAAGTTTGGTAAATTTCTGAGCTGGGACAGAGCGAGGAGTACTCGAGCCAATCTGATGGTCAAAGTGAGAGTGGAAGAACTGAGGGATATCCCAGCTAGCATTGTATTTGGAGAAGGATATGATTTTCAGATAGATTCTTTGACAGTGCCAGTGGTTATTCTGCAGCAGCAGATTCTAGGGGAGGAAGCTCCAGATGAGGACCCCATTGATCCAAACGGAAACCCACACCCTGCCCCTCCTATGGCCAATTTCCACCCAAACCAACACAATCATTTTCTTGGTCCTCTACAGCAACATGAGAATGATGATGTTCATGGGCATATCCAACCACAGAATCACCTGAACCTTTAGCTGGGGCTTTACATGCTTGCCGATGCAGTTGTGGCTGTAGCCCACCCTGAGGATGAGCACAACCTCATGGAGGAGGATGATGAACAGGAAGATTTGCCAGGTTGGGGACACTGGGCTATGCCACAAGAAGCAGACATTGAGCTACATGCAGGTGAATTCATGGAACTCCAGGAGCTGATGGAACCTATGGCGGAAGAACATTTGGCACCAGTGGCTCACAGTAGCATAACTATCTCTTTGGCACAGACTGACAACAGCATGAGCTCAAATAACTCTGCCACTGGTCCCTTGGTGCAAGCTGAGCCTGTTATCCCAAATTTGAACTTGGAGGCCCCTCCACATGGGCCAGTCCCAGTACCAGCTCATTTGGCCCAACATCAAGCTGCAGCCCAAGTGCCTATGGCCCATTTACCTCAACTGGTGATCCATGTGCCTGTGGTAGCTGCTCCTCTGCTAAACCTTGCACCTGATCCTCTGCTGGACTCCTTCCATCCTCAACCTGTCTGTATCCAGAGAGATACTGTTGAGGACCCTATGATTAATGAATTCCTGTCTGCTAGCTCCACAGTTGCCATCAGTCCACAGGAAAAGGAAATCAATAGCCTGCAACCTGCTTCCGATCTCCAAATTGCACCAGACAGTACTGAGAAAGCTATGCTGCTACACCCACAGCAGCTTGGATTGACTAAAAATTCTGAAATGGAGCCTGTTGCCCACCAATCTGCTTCAGGTGATCTGGCACACTCTGATTTGTCTGCTCCTCCTGGTTTTCCTAACCCCATTTATGCTAATCAGGGTCTTTCTATATGCTCAGATACTCAACAACCAATCCTGGACCAGCACAAAGGGGATGTTTGTGAGCACTCTAATCCTCCACTCAATAGGGAGGTTTTGCTAGGTAGAGAAGGCTCTTCTATCTGGCAGAAACATTTTGCACCTACTTCTGACAGTACCAAAGTCATTCAGGTACCTACAGAATGGATCAATTTTCTGTCAGTAATTCTTTTATCTCCTGATAAATTTGAGTGGGCTACTAAGTTTATTTCCTCACCTGTTTGGGACATCATTCTCCAATCATCAACATGCCCAACCACTTTGCCCTTTGCTATCCCTGATAAGTGCCCCATGGATAACTCACTTGCATGCATTCTATCCTCCCCTTCTCAGGATACTCAAGGGAATGTCAACTCACTTTCTGATGAACAGGGCAGCCCTGAACCTCTCTCTGCTTCCTCAACATCTGCTCTTCACAACAATAGAAAGCGAAAGGACAATGTGCCTCTGGTAGAGACAGAGGTAAGGAGGAGCTGTAGATTGATAAAACTTGCTCAAGGTTTCAAAATATCTGTGTGTAGAGACAGGGAGTGTCTTGCATGTCATGCAGCTCCACCAGTACTTTCAGCAAAGATCATTAAGAGTTTGAATACCTCCTTTTGCAAGGTTTTTGAAAAGGACAATGCTGTGGAGTTGCTGAATAAGAAAGCCAAGAAGAGTCAGTCGGGTGGCCCATCTCTGGAGGGAGACAAGAAGGCCAAGGACAAGAAGAAGTTGTGGATCTGAAGCTTTGAAACTCTCTCACAGCCTGGGAGTTAGATTTCCATTGGATTATGATGATGCATTTTGTGATATCTATGTACTTAAGCTATTCCCATAACCTCTTTATTGTAACCATGAATGGCTTAGCTCCTCTGTTACAATCTGGCAAGACAATTTTGGTATTGTTTTCTGAATTCTGTCAAGTGGTTTTCCCATGCCTCCGCAAACTAGAGACTGGTCCATCCTAAATTGGAATATCAGAGGTCTAGGTGACCCAAAAAAATGGACTGCTATCTCCAACAAGATTGATGAGTCCAAATGCTCCATCCTTTGTCTTCAAGAGACCAAAAAAGAGTTCATTGATCCTTTCTTTCTCAAAAATTTCTGTCCTAGAAGCTTCTCTAAGTTTGAATTCTTGCCTTTAGTTGGGGCCTCTGGAGGACTTCTTGTTGCTTGGAATGATCAGGTTTTCTCGGGTGTTATTTTCCACATCAATGACTTCTCCATCTCCATTCATTTCACTTCCAAGCATAATGGAGACTCCTGGATTCTGTCTAATGTTTATGGGCCATGCCAGCAAAATGAGAGATTAGTTTTCCTTGACTGGTTTCAAAACTTTTAAGTGCCTGATGATACTGAGTGGATTGTTTTGGGGGATTTTAATTACATTAGATATCCTCATAACAGGAACAGAGATGGGGGGAACATTAATGATATGCTCTCCTTCAATGAGGCCATCAGTAGACAAGCACTGATTGAAATCCCTCTCAAGGGAAGGAACTTCACCTGGAGCAACATGCAAGATGCTCCTCTTCTTGAAAAGTTGGACTGGTGCTTCACTTCTGAAGCTTGGACTCTCAGATACCCAGCTACTTTTGCTTACCCTCTGGCCAAAACCACTTCAGACCATGTCCCTATCAAAATCTGCATTGGTTCCCACATCCCTAAATCCAACATCTTCAGATTTGAGAACTTCTGGATTGAACATCCTCAATTTAGAGATATTGTCCAAAATATTTGGAACCAGCCAGTCAATGAACTTGACAGTGCCAAGATTGTTGCTACTAAATTTAAGAGGCTCAGAAAAGGACTTAAGAATTGGTCTAAGGGGTTGTCTGACTTAAAAAAGATTATTGACAACTCAAATTTCATGATTCTATGCTTTGACCAACTTGAGGATTTTAGACCTCTTTCTGAAGTAGAATCTAATGGCAGGAACATTATTAAGGCCCACCTGGCAAGCTTGTTGGAGAATCAAAGGCAATACTGGAAGCAGAGAGCCACTATTAGAAAGATTAAGATGGGAGAGGCCAACACCAAATATTTCCAAGCCAAAGCCACAATTAAGTTCAGAAACAATTGCATTGCCATGTTAAAGGATGAATCAGGTTTTGAACATCATGATCACCAGGCCAGGGCTGCTATACTCTTCAGAGCATTTAAGGAGAGGTTGGGTACCCAGGCAGACACCCAAAATCCATTGGTTATTCACCAACTTCTAAACCCACTGGATGACCCTACTGAATTGGAAGTTCCTTTCACCAAGGAAGAAATTGACAAGGTGGTCAAGCATATGCCATCTGATAGATCTCCCGGGCCTGATGGTTTTAATGCTGCTTTCCTTAAACACTGCTGGGACATTGTGGCTCAGGATTTTTACAAACTCATCAATGACTTTCATGCTGGGAATGTTAATTTACAGAGTATCAATTACTCTTTTATTACTCTTATTCCTAAGAATGATAATGCTGCCACTCCATCAGATTTCAGGCCTATCTCTCTGCTAAATTGTACTCTCAAGATCATCACCAAGCTCCTGGCTAACAGATTACAGAATGTTATCCTACAACTAGTCCATAAGAATCAATATGGTTTTCTCAACAACAGGTGCATTCAAGATTGTTTGGCTTAGGCTTATGAATATGTGCATCAGTGTTTCCAAAGTAGGGAAGAGCTCTTCCTTTTAAAATTGGATTTTGAGAAGGCTTTTGATATGTTAAGTCATGATACTATTATTCAAGTCCTTCAGGCAAAAGGTTTTGGACACAAATGGATTCAATGGATTAAGATGATTTATGGTTCTGGCTTTTCTTCAGTCCTGCTCAATGGGGTCCCTGGCAAACAATTTCTCTGTAAAAAAGGTGTGAGACAAGGAGATCCTCTCTCTCCCTTGATATTTGTCATTGTTGCTGATATTCTTCAGTCTATGCTTAATGAGGCCATGCACAATTCTATTATCAGCTCACCTCTAAGGCACACTTCAAACCCAGATTACCCTGTTATTCAGTATGCAGATGACACCATTCTGTTGGCTCAGGCAGACACCGGACAGGCTCTACAAAACAAATATCTACTCAACTTCTATGCTGAATACACTGGGCTCAAGATTAACTACTCAAAATCCACATTGATATCCATCAACACTCCTCCTGAGAAGATGAATCAGTTATCCAATCTGCTGGGTTGTAATATTGGTACTCTCCCTCACAAATATCTGGGTCTGCCCCTCTGCACTGCCAAACCAAGAATTGAAGATTTTGTGCCTCTGCTAAAGAGAATTGAAAATAGACTGTTAGGCTGCTCCACCTTGCTTTCCTCTGGTGACAAACTTACTCTTATTAAGTCAGTTTTCACCAGTACGCCTACTTTTTTCATGTGCACACTCATGATTCCTAAGGCTGTGATAAAGCAAATCAATTCCTACCTCATGAACTGTTTCTGGAGGAAGTATGCTACTCAGGACAGAGGTGCTGCACTTATATCTTGGGAACAGGTCTGCAAGCCTAAATCACATGGAGGGCTAGGTGTTCTTGACTTGCACACCCATAATAAGACTCTGCTGATGAAGTCCTTATTCAAGTTCTTTAATAGAGCTGACATTCCATGGGTGAATATTATCTGGGAGTCTTATTACCAACACTCTCTGCCCAGTTAAAGAATGGTTGGATCTTTCTGGTGGAGAGCGATACTCAAGCTTCTTCCAACATTCAGGCTCCTTCATAAGTGCCAAGCTGGGACTGGTGATACTATTAGATTTTGGGCTGACAATTGGCAGAACACCCCGCTGCAAACTCAATATCCGGAACTGTTCTCTTTTGCAATCAACAAAGCAATCACACTCGGTAATGTCCAACAGCTTGAGGACCTCAGCCATCTGTTCCACCGTCCTTTATCCCTGGAAGCATTTAATCAGTTCAATATCATTGAAGGGCTCATCAGGAATAGAACAGCCACAGCTGAAAGAGACTACTGGTATTCTGGTTCGATCACTGCCAAATTCTCGTCTATGAAATTATACAAAGTGATCATGGGACCAAACACTGCTCACATCATTTTCAAGAAGCTCTGGAAGTCGGCTTGTAGACTCAGACATAAAATCTTCTTCTGGCTCCTTCTTCATGATAGGATCAGTACCAGAAACATGCTACATCGCAGAAGTATGTACCTGGAGAGTTACAATTGTGCCCTATGTAGGGATGACACTGAGGAAACTTCTCTGCACCTTTTCTGGGACTGCCCATTTGCATGGTCTTGTTGGAATGTCCTTACTCCTTCCAAAGTTAAAGGCATTTCTGCTTATGATGAAGTACTTCTCACACTGGATCAGCTGCCGTCAGATATTGCTATGGAAATTGTGATATTGGGTTGCTGGAGCATCTGGCTTACAAGGAATGATAAGATCTTCAGGCAGGCACCAATCCATCTGGCTACTTGGCAATTCTACCTCAAGGAAAGTCTTCAAATCACTACTATCCGAGCTAAACACGAAAAGGCCATGATGATCAGTAATTGGATAGCTCTCCATTTGTAATTTTTATGATGTTTCATAAAACGGGCATTGGTTGACGGTCTTGATTGACCATGTAATATTTGTACATTTCTGTTATTTTAATATGAAAATTACCGTAGAACGATTGTTCTACGGTCTCGGCTCAAAAAAAAAAACTGGATTGGAGCACTCAGATGCCATTTGACGAGAGCATTATTGTCTGGCACCTGGCCACAGATTTCTGCTTTCACCATGAGGCCACGTCTCCTGATGATCAATGTGCCCGTCGGTGCAAAGAAATGTCCAACTACATGATGCATCTCTTGTTTGAAAATCCTGAGATGCTAATGCCAGGCAGCAGAAGGAATTTGTTACCAGACGTCTTGCGCGAAGTCCATGAAATCCTCGAGAGTGAGAAGACAACGCGGGACGAGAGGGAAATTACACGGCTAATAATGGAGGGAGGCGAAAGATATGTTTGCGCCGACAGTTTTATTGGAGATGCTTTGAAGATTGCTACAAGATTACTGTATACAGATGTTGGAGATAATGGAGGTCAGACCATGACGTGGAAGGTAATTGAAGGCGTGTGGGTGGAGATGCTCTGCTTTTCTGCCGGCCGGTCCCGAGGATACTTGCACGCGGAGGCTCTCGGAACGGGCGTGGAGTACCTCTCCTATATCTGGATCCTCTTGGCATACACCGGGATGGAGACATTTGCTGACAAGCTTCAGAGAAGGGAGGGTCCGTCATTTGGCAGCGATGGGTCTTTGGTTTAGCACGGAAGAGAAGATGCTGCTCAAAGGTGAAGGCAGCGCGTATGTCCTCCTTGACCTTGAGGCTGGCTTGAGCTGGATCAAAGATATTTGTGTTTAGCCTCTTGGCCCTCCTTGTATGTATACCTCCTTAACCTGTTTTTGTCTCGTTTGGAAGCATACGCCTGTAGCTACGTTGGCCGGCCCGGTCGGTTCCATTATAAATTTGCACTCTTATTTTTATTACTACTACTCGATGTAAGATATGTACCACGCCCCATTTGTTGTACCAAGTGCACTGCAAACCCATGTAATGTAGGACAACTGCGCATGTATCTCTCCGTCTCATTTGTCCTCTATTACTTTCTGCAATCGGCTAAGGTTCCTTGTTTCGAATCATCCGAAGTGTCACTCTTGAATGTACGAGCTCCATTTGCGTGTGCTGGCCTTTTGTGTCTGAAGAGCAGATTAAATTACCAACATTCGTAAATAGGCCATTTGACGAGAGCGTTATTATTTGGCACCTAGCCACAGATTTGTGCTTTCGAGACAATATATTTATACCTTGCCGATCCGGCCATGTCTCTTGATGATCACCAATGTGTCTCTCGGTGCAAAGAAATTTCCAACTACATGATGCATATGTTGTCGGATAATCCTGAGATGCTAATACCAGGCAGAAGAAAGATTCTGTTCGTAAGAACTCGACGAATTTTCACGGGACCGGCTAGAGACCAATCAACTGAAAACGAAATGGGTCAATCGATTGACCCAGATTTGTTTCAGTCGATTTGCTCCTAGTGGGAATGCAGGGCAGAGCGAGGGACAGAGCGCTGCATGAGTCGGTCTTAGAGTCCATCCATGCATGTAGGTCTGGTTGACGCCTAATTGAACCAATCATTTGTTCACTTCAATGGGATGCATGCATGCACACAACCGCACAATCACATAAGCAATATTTAGTTCATTATAAGGACCGGCCATTACCATTTAATTAATCACATGGAAAACCAGCCATCACAGTCATTATCCGAACGGGAATACAATGTGTTTTGTACAATCATTAGTGACTATATCTGTAATGAAAAAGGAAAAACTTTCAAAACTTGCATACAATTTGCACTGAAAATTTACTTTTTGAAATGTGCAAAGAATAAAGCATATAATAGTGCATTTTTCGCATTCTACTATAATTTACACATAGTGTAAATAAAACAATGTATTTCCTTTAAGAAGAAAGACAATTAAAAACAACTTGCCCACAACTTTGCACTTTATCGTAATATGCAAAAATAATCATATAATCACGAAATTTTGGCACATATTATATAGTATTTGTTTGTGTATAATTACACCCAGCCAAACACCCACATAAAACAAAAAAAAATAACCAATAAGGAAAAGTAAAGGAAAAAAGAAAAACACATGGAAACAGAAAACATAAATAAAAAATAAAGCAAAACTGAGCATATTATAGTGAGATTTCCGCAAAAAAAGTAGTTAGTAATGGAAATAGTGATATTGTTATTACCCTTACAAAAGAAATGGCATGAGAACTAAAAACAATCAAAAAATGAAATAAAAACAAAAGCAAAATTAAAAAATGATGTTTTCTTTGGAAGAATGAATTCGTGGCATCGGTATTACCCTTTCAGTAAAAAAATAAATCAAATCAAAATAATGAAGTTTTCTAAGAAAGAATGAAAAACTTTAAGAAGAAAGAAAATGAAAAATGAAAAAACTTGCACACAATTTGCACTGATATTACACTTTTTGAAATATGCAAAGAATAAGTATTTAATAGTGCATTTTTTTGCATTCTACTATAATCCCTACAGAGTGCAACTAAAATAATGCATTTCCTTTAAGAAGAAAGGCAACTAAAAAAATTTGCGCACAACTTTGCACCAAAATTACACTTTATCGTAATATGCACAAATAATCATATAATCATGAAATTTTGGCACATATTACATAGTACTTGTTTGTATATAATTACACTCAGCAAAAACCCCACAAAAAACCAATAAAGGAAAGAAAAAGGAAAAATAAAAACACATAGGAACATAAAGCATAAATAAAAAAGTGAAGAAAAATTACCCTTAAATGGGGAAAAAAATGATATTAAATACTAAAATAAAATAATGACGAAAATTGCACAGAATCTGCACATAAATTGCGCTTTGTTATATAATATGCAATAATAAACACATAATAGTGAAATTTTTCGCAAAGTGAAAAATTACTAAAGAAAGAATGAATTTGTAGCATTGGCATTTGAGCCATGGTGTCTCTACTTCTCCGGATCAAAACAATGAATTAGTGGTATCGGTATTACCGTTTAAGAAGAAAGAGAAGTAAAAAAAAGACAATAATGACAAAATTTGCACACGGTTTGAATAGAAATTACGCTTTTTTATAATATGCAAGAATAAGCACGAATAATGAAATTTGAAAAAAAAATCCTAGGTAGGAATGAATTAGAGGTATTGGTATTACCCTTAAAGAATAAAAATTGAAATAAAAACTTAAAGAAAATTAAAATAGTGAAGTTTTGTAAGAAACAATGAATTAGTGTCATTGCTTTCCCATTAAGAAGAAATGACCTGAAAATAATAAAACAAATAATGAAATATTTGGCAAACAATTTGCACACAAGTTTCGCATTTTTATAATATGCAGGAATAAGAGTATAATAGTGTAATTTTCGGAAAAAGGAAGTTTCCTGAGAAGAAATGCGGCATTGGTATTATCACCAAAGAATAAAGGAAATAAAATAATACTAATAAACCGAAACACCAAAGTTTTCAATAAAAATGAATTATTAGTTTACATATTACTCTTTATGGAAAACATAAAATGAAATAAAAACTAGAACACAATCAAAATAATGAGGCATTCCATGGAAGAATGAATTATTAACATTGGTCTTACCCTTTAAGAAGAAAAAATAAAATAGAAACTAAAACAAAAATCAAAATAGTAAGTTTTTCTAAGAAAGAATTAATTAGTGTCTTTAGTATTACCCTTTAAGAAGAAAAAAATAAGTTAATTAATTGAAATAAGTAAGAATGAATCAGTAGCAATATTATAACCCACTGAAAATTTAAGAAAAAAAGTTTGCAAAACTTGCACACAACTTCACTCTTAAATTACACTTTTTTGTACGCAAACAATTATTGTATAGTAGTGTAATTTTTGTACATATTGCAAATTATTTATGTGTGTACATTACACTCACCCAACATTCCAAAAATATCCACAAAATAAAAATAAAACAAAGTAATAAAGAGAGATAGAAAAACAAAAACAAAAGCACATAAAAACAAAAAACATTAAAAAACGAAGGGAGAGAGAGAGCAGGGATGGATCACACAGTTAATGGGCTTCGGCCCAGAAGGAAATCGACTGACCCAAATAAGGGGTCTGTCAAAAAAAAGAAAAAAGCCCACACAACAAACAAGGTCAGGGAAAAAAGCACAACACGAAAAGAAAAATCCAACGGCCACAAAATCAACTAACCCAAAAGTGAAATTTCAGCTGACTGAAATGTAGCTAACTCGAATTTTCACGATTTGTATTTGAGAAATGCCGCATAACTATTTTACACGACCATCTTTTAAATGCGAGGCTTCCCTGCTTGCCGAAAGCTTATTGGATATTTTTGGTTATCTTGGTAACATCACCAGGACGTGGAAGGTGATACAAGGTGTGTGGGTGGAGATGCTCTTTTTTTCTGCCGGACGGTCTCGTGGATACATTCATGCAGGGACCCTTGAACGGGTGTGGAAAAGCTTCAGAGTGGGGAGGGGCTTTCATTTTTGCAACAGGGGTCAGTCAATTGACAGCATGAGTCTTCATATTAGTGCCAAAGAGAAGATGCTCCCGCCACATTTTCTCTCTCGAGGATACTGTGTTTAGTTTCCCCATATGTATGCCCGTAATTGTTTGTCTTGTCTGCTAACAGGCGCCTCTAGTTCGTAACTAAGCAACACCGTGTCTGTTGTCCTGCTTGTGCCATTATATGTTCGCACTCCTCCTTCTGTCTTTCGCACTGTGCGATGCAAGATATGCATGACAGTTATGCTCCATTTGTTGTACAAACTGCACTGCAGACGCATGCAAAACAACTGAAAAGTATGTGGTCATTTCATTAGCATGTCCATGTCCGTGTGTCCAGGTTTTAGTGTTTCCACCCAGGTAAGGTTTCTTGTTTTTCACCCAAGGCCAAGGGTATTGCAAGCTTTGAATATAGAAGACCCTGACCACAAACGATCTGCAGAAGCGTAATTCTTTTTCTGTTAGGAGTGTGTATTACGCATTTGTAGCCTATGCCAAAGGTAGTTCACATGATAAGCATTCCTACCATCTCTAGAGAGTAGTTCATTCAGGGATATTATTTGATCTGGCACTCAAAATTTTGTATAGCTGATTGATCAACGATCGCGCAAGTTCGATGGGGGTGTGCTAGTTGTATCCTTAAATGTATAGCCTCTTATGCCTGAAAGGTAAGATGATAAATAACCGCCGGTTGGCGGTTGGAATCCGCTGATAAAGGCTATTGAAACAAGCATGCTGCAAACATTCTTTTGAAAACATTATGCAGGCAGATACATATTTTTGTGATATGCCTGCCTAAGATTGGGACCTACTCCCTTGTAAACTAATATAAGAGTGTTTAGATCACTAAAATAGTAGTGATCTAAACGCTCTTATATTAGTTTACGGTGGGAGTACTTGTTGAGCTTTTTTTTTTTGAAAAGGAGGATGACCCCCGGCCTCTGCATCTGGACGATGCATACGGTCACTTTATTAATTATTCTTACAAGACCTTACAAAATCAATACAACAGTAAGACTAAAGCCGCCGTCTAAGCAACAAGCTGTCACTACACCTATCCAGTTGATGAAGGGGCGCAGATAGCCTTGGCCTAATACCAAACAGACATCGCAACCAAGCCTAACATCTAAGGCCCGAGACCCCAACCTAGCCACTTGCTGGGTTTGGGGCACACACTGGTCCGGCATGCTCTCAGAGGCCGCCGCCGCCAACTGCCACCACTCCATCTTCAGAACTGTACTGATGCATCAACCTTGCTCGGTCCAGCTATCGTCGACGCCACCACGGCGCCCAACGGCACCTCCTCCCTGCGCGCAAACAACTGAACACGCCGCGGTCGCCACTGATACACCTCAGCACCATGCTGCCAAGTATCACCAGCCGACACAGCTTGAAGTCCTTGGAGGATCTGTCGTGCGTAGCACCTGCCGACCAGGCATGACCAAGCGTAGCACCAGTCGGTCAGGCATGACTTGACATCTCCACCGAAGCTCCGTGCAAGACGAAACCGCTCCACCTCCTGCCTCTGACTTCCAGCGCTGCTCAACAAACGATGCTCCCAAGAGAGAAAACGACACCGCAGTGCCGTTATCATCCGATCTGGAACACCAGATCCTAGGGTTTCCCCGGGAGCAGCATGAGTGCGTCGACAGTAGTTACACGGCGATGCCTTCATCAAGGTAACGACGTAGAACGCCGCCATCGCCTGCCGCCGGCTTGGTTTTCACCGGCAACCGTGTCGCCTCAACTCACAGCCGGGACTAGATGATGGATCTTGAGATCCGATCACCAAGCTTCTGGCCGGCCACCGCCGACGAAGAAGATGACCACCACCACTGGCTACACCGGCCAGAACAGATCTGCCATGGGTGCCGCCAAGCAGTCCACCAGGCCCTCGACGCCGCCGCTGATCTAAAGTCAGATGACATGCCGCCGAAGACCGCATCGCGCCGCCGCCCGATCCAGGCCAGCTTTTTGGTTACCCTTTTTTTTAGAATGGCTTTTGGTTATGCTGGCTGCAGACTTCGGTGGACTGACCCTTTTTGTTAGGGCTAATGTGTATTCTTTGTGCCAAATTCAGCAAGGATTACACTTCATTTGCCAAACTTAATTATGGTGCTCATGTAGCAATCTCAATGTTATACTAGATTCAGAATATCTATTTGACCGTTGATCTGTTGCATAGTGTTGCATCCTGTCACAGAATTCAATTTTGCCAGGAGGAATAACCGCGGCCAGAGCTTTCGCAAACTTTGAATGTACCTGCACTGATAAAATAAACCAAAGTTTTGGAGACATGGGTTTGTGTAGTCTGCATGCACATAGGCTTGTCCAAAGAAGCACACTGCATGCAAGCGTTCATTTGGTTTGGAATCAAATTCACTATGCGACCTGATGATTTTTGTGTATGGCCGAGATCCCTGAATGCTAATGTACGCTGCAGTTGAAGGATCAGAGGGAGTTCTGTACTAAGGGTTGCGTGGCAACTCCGTACTTATATGTATCTTCTCGTACAAAGGGTTGTCTTCTGTTAGAGCAAGCAAGAAGGCTTGCTACGCGACAAAAACATCGTAGAGATTAACTTTGCTGCTCTGAATCATGCCATTCTATTTCTCAAGACCAACCAAGTCATGTGGCTCCAAAGTCGTGCTAAATATGTGTGTGCCCTAGACGAAGCCCAGGGCGCGATTATCTATAAATATGAATGGCTTTAAGGACTTGGCAACAAGTTGACCTCATGCATAGGTGCTACTTCCTCCGTCCAAAATATAAGTCTTTCTAGAGATTACAACAAGTGACTACATACGGAGCAAAATGATTGAATCTACACTCTAAAATATGTTTACATACATTTGTATGTTGTAGTTCATTTGAAATGTCTAAAAAGACTTATATTTAGGAACGGGGGGAGTAGTTTATTGATGTTGATAATCTCAACATCAGATGAACTTCTTTTTTATTGACATCAGATGTGCTTATGTGTAAGGACCTGGCAAGATGCTAACGATATCGTGCATTAGTATTCGATCATTGGAGTCGACCTAAGCTCACATCAAATGTAACTGAAATGAAGTAACTTGGGAGAATAGAAAAGATGTGGTTTCAATATTTGAAGGTTGCGTGCCGCAGTGTGAAAGTTAAAAGAAAGATCGAACTCGCATATAGGGAGATTAAAGGAAACTCTACATAGAGTTGGTGCATGAAAAATCTTAATAGACAAAGATGCGTCAACAAGTCCATATTACTAAACAGTATAACTCAGCTAGCTACGAGCCTCCATAGCAATTTGACACTGTGCACCATACGATTAGCTCACTCAACGATCTAGATCCTCCCGTCGTCCCACTGTGTTCCCCAGCCTTTTCTACCGCTCCCATCCTGAGTATCCTGGCCGGCCCAATCGTTAATGGGCTGCTACTCCGAGGATCGATCTGGGTGCTCTCTCGTTCACCGGTGCGATCGACGTGGTGCGGCCCCTCCCACACATCGGCGGCGGCCTCCCTAAAGCCCTAGCACGGACCACCGTGTCCTCTCCATCCTCCACCCTCCACACAACGACCATATCCCTAGCGTCCCGCAGCAGTAGGTTCATGGTTTGGCCAGGGTGCTTTCTGATGGGGAAGAAAGGGACGATGAAGGAAAGATGATGTGCCACGGTCGTCGTGGCCCTCTGGCCATTCCCGTCCTGTCAGTTCCATCTATGCCCTGGATCCAATCCTTGGCACCGACTTCAGAAGGAAGCTCTCTGGATATGGTGGTGGATTTCTGTCAGGTAAGGTAACATATATATGGGCAAGGAAAGAAAGATCATTGTGCCAAAAACCGCAACGATTCGATCCGATTTTATAATAAGAACATAATCGGAGTGCTTGCCTTCGTGCCCCACACAGTCCGGGCTGACCATATCTTTAGTTCTTCACCAATCCCCTGTTAAACTGAAAAGGGGGTGTTTTCTTCTCTCAAGTGTGCAGCCTGTTATGTATATCAGCAAATCTAAGAGCCGGGGAGGTGCCTCTCATTGGTACTGATGATTCAGGTACAATACATGCCAAGTTGAATTTCAGGTCACACATGGCCGAGCTCTTTGGTCAGTTGCCATTATCACCATATCAGGTAAATAACTACATATATTTCGGTTGATGTATCTTGATATCATCGAAAACCTCTCCCTTATCTTTGAGACTAACCAAGGGACCTTTCCTCAAGCGGACAACACCAAGGTATCTTACTTTTTTACATCATACAGTAACTTGCCAATCCAAAGGTAGAACATAATCTATGCACCGTCCAGGATCTGAAATCAGTTGTCCAGTTTGTCCCTCAAAGAATGTAGTCAGTCATGTTCCTATGGTGTAAGGATATTTGTTTCGTATACATGATCTCCCAGTAGCAATTTATACCTAAGCTAACTCCAAAGAGACGGTTGACCAGGCTAATGGCAAAGCTATTTAGGGAGTAAAGGAGCAGTGGTGGAAGAGGAAAAGACGCAGATCTTGACGCCTCAGACTTGAACCATCTTGCCACAATATCAGAAGCACAAAGTTGTGAAAATGTTCTACCATGCTCTGTATTCGTCTTGGATTAAATTGCAAACATGCAACCCACTTTTGAACACTGACATAAAAGAGTTGAGTTGTGGTCATTTTTACACACTTTTTTGTCACTATAAGAAATTGTGTTCATATTTACTTTTGTATATGATGAATAATTTTGATCCTAGAATGTTTTCTTTTTGGGTTATACTTACTAATTGGAGCACCTCATTTTTATTTAAAGGGACACTTCCATGAAACAACTTAATTCAGTATGTTTATCGTCTCCTATTATTTATGTTTAGTAAAGTTTAGCCTTTGTGACCATTGTATATAGTGTCAGTCTATAAGAACATTAGTTATCATGTTCACTTTCATCAATGAACCACAAAGATTTCACCGCAAAGAAAGTCCATATGTATTAGTACCCTTTGAATGAATAAGAAATTGCAATCTTTCAAAAAGAAATTGCAGTCGTTTCAAAGATTTCAGTCATCCTTGCAGTTTTAGGAACTATATAACAACTTTTGTATGTACTTTTATACAGTTTTTTTCTGTAGTTGAGATTTTCTTGTGCAAAGTATCTAATATCAATCATGTACATCTTTTTCGCCATGCTTTTACCTTGAAATAATAAAGCCATTTTCTTGGAAATCCACTCCTGAATTGAGTCTTCTTTTCTAAATCAGTTTAACTGTGTTGGTCATACAATCCCCTCGAAGCGAGAACAAATTCAACAAGGTAATAAAACGAACCGTGGAGCAGCTAAAGGACATCCAGTACTCTCACATTCGATGAGGTACTACTCTTTTACTGAACAACATGGTCACATTTTTTATGAGAGAAGCATGCTCATGTTGAGGTGTCCGAAGTTCTGTATGGGCATGTAAGACATTGTCATAGTCATATGCTGATTTTGCGAGATATCATGGTATCCTTGACTTTGAACATCCGTTGTAAATAAGATGAGAAATTGTATCTATAGCATCAGTTTCGTTTGTCCCTTGCATCAAAATGAAGAATTTCCTTGCTAGATTTTCATAACATAAATATACCCTTTAATTTTTTTAAAGTATTTGCAATAACCAAATTTTCTTAAATATATTTTATCAAGATGGACGGGCGCGGCAACGCGCGCTTTTATGATCTAGTAATTAGCTGAAGGAGAAGCCATTGGAGCAGGTACGGGGCTCTGCTCTGGCATGCGGTCCCGAATACGACCTACCGGACAAAAAGCACACTCGCATCTTTCGTGGTTTGAATCATGACACTAATATTTCGAGACTCAGCGAGTCGTGGGTCTGAGTCCTGCTAAATAGAGTACTCCATCCGTTTCTTTTTAATCCGCATATAAGATTTGGTCAAAGTCAAGCGATGCAAAGTTTGACCAAATATATATCAAAAGATATCAACATCTACAATACTAAACCTATATGCTATGAAAATTAATGTCATGATGCATATAGTAATGTTGATTTCATATTATGAATGCTGATATTTTGTTCTATAAAGTTAGTCAAAATTTATGAAGTTTGATTTTGACCAAATCTTATATGCAGACTAAAAAGAAACGGAGGGAGTACTAATTATATGTTCAGGCCCAAATGTGCTTATCTACACATGCAAGTGTAATCGAAATGGCTCAAGTTGCGAGATTAGATCTGGATCAGGAGTTAAATATGTGAGGCTTGTCCGGCGCCCATGTTCTCAAAGTCAAACAAATGAACTATATGCGGTTGGTACAGGAAACCTGGTGGACTACGCGGTGCCTAATCACGAGCATACAGCTAAGAGAGAAGCCATCAATTGGAGTGCATCAACCTTCGCTGCTTGCAAACACACACACACACACATACACAGAGACAAGAGTTCAAGATGTCGCAATGGTGGAACGAGTGGCAGCTGCGCATCCTCGTCTTAGCCAGCCTCAGCGCCCAATACTTCCTTGTGTTATCTGGACGCGCTCGTAAGTTTCATATCCCGCCATGGCTCAAAGTCTCCCTTCGGCTGGCGCACCTCGGCAGCGACGCTCTGGCCATCTTCGCCCTCGCCACGCATGCGCATGTTCATGGCTAACAGCACTTTCCACGGCACGTCCTCTACCCGTCGCCCCTGCTCTCACGCACGTCTTCCACCTCGCCACAGCACCACCCTCTCCCTCGCGCCTCTCTCTCACCTGCGCGGCCGCGCCGCCCTCTCCCTCGCTCCCTATCCCTCACGTGTTACGCCGCCGCTCCTCGGGCGGCCGCTCCCCCTCTCCTCCGCGCGGCCGCGCCGCTCCCTCTCTCCCCCGTGCCTCTTCCTCGCCCAGCAGGTGCGTCTTCTTCTGCTCCGGCCACCGTGCTTCATCTCCGACCACCTCTCCGACATCCTGGGACCACATGGCAATGACTCGACATCACCGGGACCGTGAGGACCGTCGGTCCGCACCGAACTTCACGTCTGCCGGTCCGGTCCCTGAAATCGGGACCGCTGCAATGCTCGGTCCGGTCCGGACCGGACCGCCGGCGGCCGGTCCAAACGACGGCTCGGACCGGGACCGGACCGGCCCGGACCGTGTCCACCCTGAGTGATGCACCTCTGCGGACAAGTCGTCATTACCAGCTACAAGATTGAAGACAACGAGCAGTGGAGCCGCCACATCCTAACGTCTCTATCCAAGGTCAGTGCAAAATATTCCAGCGCCACTTTTCATTTCGTTATATAGATCCCTAAGAAGGAATTATCTTGGCTGCATCTGTTGAATAATTATAAGCAGTTTTCCATTAAATTTAATGAAAAAGATAGATAAAACATCATTAAGAGAAACTCCAACCCAAGGACTCATTTTGTCCGTTTGGATCATCCGAATAGAAAACTTAGCCCAACGGGGCGACCCAAACGGACGCACGTGTCCGCCTGCTGTCCATTTGTCATCCGCCCCGACCCAATCTGAGCCTAAATTTGGGCCATAAATGGGTCCACGACGGAGAAAAGCGGGCGCTCCCGTCGTCCGCTGCTACCCTCCTGTGTCTGCCCTGGTCCTACTAGTCAGCGACACCGCACGACCGCTCGACCTGAAACTGCAACCGATATCCCCACCCAGCCGAGCGCCGCCACGAGCTGTCGTCCTCGACAGCGAGGCCTCCACCTCCTCCGTCATCCTCGTCGGCGAGGCCTCGGGTCACTGGCCAAGCCGCAGCCGCAACCTCATCACGAGCTCCGGTCGCCGTGGAGCAGGCATCGGGAGTCGCTAGGAGGCGTGACAGCTTGAAGGCGCGACCAGTAGCAGTACCAGCACCTCGGGCGGAGCAGCTAGTCGGCGCAGCACGGGGGCGAAGGAGGGGGCGGCGGGGGCGCGGAGGTCAACGCCGCCGAGGTCAGGTCCGCCGCCTCGTTCTCCTCCTCCAACTACTACCCCACGCCCCCCCAGTACTCACGACGACGCCGTCATCTACCCCCGTCCATCCACAGCGTCGTCCTCCCCCCATCCGCCATGGCGAGCTGGGTACACCAGGGGAGCGCTGGCGGACGTGCGATGGTGCAGGGCGTGGACGCCTGCTGCGACGCGGCGGTGCAGGCCATGGGCACCAGCTGGGACGCGGCGGCGACGAGCGCGGCGGAGATGCGCACGCAGCTCCCCTTGTCTGCTCCATGTGCTCGCTTGGGTGCATCCATTGTCCGCCCGTGTCTGCCGCATGTCTGCTAGGCGGACGGGTGACCTAAACGGACAAAAAACCGGACAAAATTGTTGTCCACTTGGGTCATCACGTTGGAGTTGCTCTAACAAATAGAGATGATAATCGAGTCAAGCAACAAGATTGTTACAACTAGGCATGCAATCGGTAACAAAAGGTACAAGCATCATATCCACACCAATTGCTATTGCTAGTAGACCAAAAGCAAGCTCTAACACAATGGATAAGAGATCTTGTTGCGCAACGGAGGAAGAAGCGTTTGCACTCGCAGCACCATCACCGAGCATCATGTTCGAGAGGACTTTTTCTCGGAACCTTGACAACAACTTTTCATATATAAATCTTTACCTCCGGACCATTTCGGAGCTCCTCGTGATATCTGGGATCCCATTCAGGACTCCAAACAACCTTTGGACTTTCTGCTATTCAATATCTCAATACTATCCTAGCGCTACCGAACGTTAAGCCTGCGACCCTACGAGTTTGAGAATAATATAGACATGACCAAGACTCCTCTCCGGTCAATAACCAATAGCGGGACCTGGATGCCTATATTGATTCTCACATATTCAACGAAGATCTTTATCGGTTGAACCACAATATCAAGGATTTAGTCAATCCTGTATGCAATTCCCTTTGTCCGGCGATATGTTACTTGCCCAAGATTCGATAATCGGTATCTCCATACCTAGTTCAATCTCGTTACTGGGAAGTATCTTTTACTCATTCCGTCATACAAGATCCCATGACTAAACTCATTAGTCACATGAAGCTTCTTCTGATGCTGTATTACCGAGAGGGCCCAGAGATATCTCTCCGGCACATGGAGCGACAAATCTCAGTCTCTATCCATGCAACCCAATAGACACCTTTGGAGATAGCTGTAGAGTACCTTTATTGTCACCCAGTTATGAAGTGATGCTTGATAACACACAAAATATTCCTCGGGTGTCCGAGAGTGGCATGATCTCATGGTCTGAGGAACTAATACTTGACATGAAGAAAGCTATAGAAAATAACTAAACGATCTGATGCTATGCTTATGTATGGTTGGGTATATCCATCACATCATTCTCCTAATGATGTAATCCCGTTATCAAATGGAAACGCATGTCTATGGTTAAAAAACCTTAACCATCTTTAATCAACGAGCTAGTCTAGTCGATGCTCATTAGGGACACGGTGTAGTTTATATATTCATACATGTATTTAAGTTTCCGATCAATACAATTCTAGCATGAATAATGAACATTTATCATGAAAAGGAAATATGATAATAACTAGTTTGTTATTGCCTCCCGGGCATATTTCCAACACTTGCGACGAGAGCGGCGGCGAAGTTGTAGAGGAAATCATGGTCATATCGATGACCGGGGAAGTCGCTGGTAACTTGAGAGTCACCGCGGAACTCCCACAGTGTGTAGTGGCGCGCCGTGGCTTGATTGCTCGGGGTTGTCACCCGCGGCCGCGGTGGGGATCCTCTTGAGGGGCTGGTCGTCGTCGACGCTACTTGAGGATCCACAACGGAGAGCTCCAACTTCCAGGCGGTGAGCGAGTCGATCCGTGCGGTCTGCGTGACGAGGCGCTCGATGATGGCGCCGAACTTGGCGTCGGCCGCGACGGCGCAGTTGTTGGGGTTGGAGTACAGTCGATCGAGGTAGGGGCGCAGTTTCTGATCCATAGTAGCGATGAGGTGTCCCCGTGCCTGCTTCCGGCGGCGCGTGTCCAGCGTGGCGAAGCTGGAGGAGGAATGGTAGTGGGTGGCTGATCTGATACCACGATGTTAGGGTCTAGTTCTCTTGAATTGCATTTCCACCACAAGATACACTCTGTTCTCTCTCTCTCTCTCTCTCTCTCTCTTTCTCTCCCTTGAATTGTATTTCCATCGCAAGATACACTTTGTTCTCTCTCTCTTGAATTGTATTTCCATCACAAGATATACTTTGCTCTCTCTCTCTCTCTCTCTCTCAGATGCGATTACAAGTGATAGAAGCAAAGGACATGCCGTTGTTTTGCCGTGATCCAAGCATGGATGGCCTCTCCTCTCAATCTCCTGGCTTTAAGTAGAGTTAACCCACTCAGGGCCCACGAATCTTCTACTGGGATGCCTGATCCTAGTTGGCTTCGTGATGACGTGCCTCTTGTGCGACTTGCGGTAAACGTCTTGCCTATCCTGGCCGACGTGCTGCGTGTTAAATAGATGGGGTTGCGAGCCCAGATACGCGTATAGGTTGTTGGAGAGATTACATCTTGGGAGAGAAGAATACAAGAGATAAAACAAGATAAAAGAGTACATGAATATCCCGTATAACTCCTCCTCCTCCGGTGATCCTCCTTGCCTTACACGCCACCATCATGTCACGCACGCTATTATGTTTAACACCCTCCCTTAATCACAACTTCATCAAATTGAGATTTTACTTGAAGTCTTCAAAACTTTTTGTGGGAAGTGATGAAGCCATGTACCTAGAGTAGGGTCATGAACCTGTCCAAGGTACCCTCCCCAAGGACATCTCTAGAAGAAACTACCTTTCAGTCGACCTGGAAGGATTCCACTCGACGGACTCAAATTCACTCGACCATGAAGCCACTCACTCGACCACCAGGAGATCTAGAGTCACTCTGCACACAAACGGTCTGTCATTAAGTAGTCTTTATGGTCATGATAGCACTTTATGTATGGCGTTACCAGTAACGCCAGACCTTAATGTACCTTAAACCCTGCATAACTGAGGGCCGGAGGGGTCTGGCGGACTCTATATAAGCCAGCCCCCTCCTCAGTGTAAAGGGTTCGCACCCTTGTAACTCATACGCATATAATCCAGTCGACCGCCTCCGGGCTCCGAGAAGTAGGGCTATTACTTCCTCCGAGAAGGGCCTGAACTCGTAAATCTCTTGCGTATACAACTACTCCATAGCTAGGATCTTGCCTCTCCATACCTACCCCCCTATTCTACTGTCAGGCTTAGAACCACGACAGTTGGCGCCCATCATGGGGCAGGTGTCTTAGCGACCTATTGGAGAAGTTGCGATTGTTCCGATTGCTGGGGAACGTAGTAATTTCAAAAAATTTCCTACGCACACGCAAGATCATGGTGATGATATAGCAACGAGAGGGGAGAGTGTATGTCCACGTACCCTCGTAGACCGTAAGCGGAAGCGTTAGCACAACGCGGTTGATGTAGTCGTACGTCTTCACGATCCGACCGATCAAGCACCGAACGTACGGAGCCTCCGAGTTCAGCACACGTTCAGCTCGATGACGATCTTCGGCCTTCGATCCAGCCGAGCTCCGAAGATGAGTTCCGTCAGCACGACAGCGTGGTGACGATGATGATGTTCTACCGGCGCAGGGCTTCGCCTAAACTCCGCGACGATATGACCGAGGTGGAATATGGTGGAAGGGGTCACCGCACACGGCTAAGGAACGATCCGTAGATCAACTTGTGTGTCTATGGGGTGCCCCCTGCCCCCGTATATAAAGGAGGGAGGGGGGAGGCCGGCCGGCCCCTTTGGGCGCGCCAAGGGAGGAGGAATCCTCCTCCTAGTAGGATTAGGATTCCTCCTACTCCTACTAGGAGGGGGAAGGAAGGGGGAGAGAGGGGGAAGGAAAGGGGGGCGCCGCCCCCCCTCCTAGTCCAATTCGGACCAGAGGGAGAGGGGGCGCGCGGCCCACCCTGGCCGCCCCTCTCTCTTCCCACCTAGGCCCATGTGGCCCATTAACTCTCCCGGGGGGTTCCGGTAACCCCCCCGGCACTCCGGTTTTCTCCGAAAACTCCCGGAACCTTTCCGGTGTCCGAATATAGTCGTCCAATATATCAATCTTTATGTCTCGACCATTCCGAGACTCCTCGTCATGTCCGTGATCACATCCGGGACTCCGAACAAACTTCGGTACATCAAAACTTATAAACTCATAATAAAACTGTCATCGAAACGTTAAGCGTGCGGACCCTACGGGTTCGAGAACTATGTAGACATGACCTAAAACCATTCTCGGTCAATAACCAATAGCGGGACCTGGATGCCCATATTGGTTCCTACATATTCTACGAAGATCTTTATCGGTCAAACGCATAACATCATACTTTGTTCCCTTTGTCATCGGTATGTTACTTGCCCGAGATTTGATCGTCGGTATCCAATACCTAGTTCAATCTCGTTACCGGCAAGTCTCTTTACTCGTTCCGTAATACGTCATCTCATAACTAACTCATTAGTTACATGCTTGCAAGGCTTAGGTGATGAGTATTACCGAGAGGGCCCAGAGATACCTCTCCGACGATCGGAGTGACAAATCCTAATCTCGAATTGTGCCAACTCAACATGTACCTTCGGAAACACCTGTAGAGCACCTTTATAATCACCCAGTTACGTTGTGATGTTTGGTAGCACACAAAGTGTTCTTCTGGTAAATGGGAGTTGCACAATCTCATAGTTGTAGGAACTTTGTATAAGTCATGAAGAAAGCAATAGCAGTATACTAAACGATCAAGTGCTAGGCTAACGGAATGGGTCATGTCAATCACATCATTCTCCTAATGATGTGATCCCATTAATCAAATGACAACACATGTCTATGGTCAGGAAACATAACCATCTTTGATTAATGAGCTAGTCAAGTAGAGGCATACTAGTGACTATGTGTTTGTCTATGTATTCACACATGTATCATGTTTCCGATTAATACAATTCTAGCATGAATAATAAACATTTATCATGATATGAGGAAATAAATAATAACTTTATTATTGCCTCTAGGGCATATTTCCTTCAGTCTCCCACTTGCACTAGAGTCAATAATCTAGATTACATAGTAATGATTCTAACACCCATGGAGTCTTGGTGCTGATCATGTTTTGCTCGTGAGAGAGGCTTAGTCAACGGGTCTGCAACATTCAGATCCGTATGTATCTTGCAAATCTCTATATCTCCCACTTGGACTTGGCCCGAATGGAATTGAAGCGTCTCTTGATGTGCTTGGTCCTCTTGTGAAATCTGGATTCCTTTGCCAAGTCAATTGCACCAGTATTGTCACAGAAGATCTTCATTGGTCCCGATGCACTAGGTATGACACCTAGATCGGAAATGAACTCCTTCATCCAGACTCCTTCATTTGCTGCTTCAGAAGCAGCTATATACTCCGCTTCACATGTAGATCCCGCCACGACGCTTTGTTTAGAACTGCACCAACTTACAGCTCCACCGTTTAATAAAAACACGTATCCGGTTTGCGATTTAGAATCATCCGGATCAGTGTCAAAGCTTGCATCGACGTAACCATTTACGACTAGCTCTTTGTCACCTCCATATACGAGAAACATATCCTTAGTCCTTTTCAGGTATTTCAGGATGTTCTTGACCGCTGCCCAGTGATCCACTCCTGGATTACTTTGGTACCTTCTTGCCAAACTTATTGCTAAGCATACGTCAGGTCTGGTACACAGCATTGCATACATGATAGAGCCTATGGCTGAAGCATAGGGAACATTTTTCATTTTCTCTCTATCTTCTGCTGTGGTCGGGCATTAAGTTTGACTCAACTTCACACCTTGTAGTACAGGCAAGAATCCTTTCTTTGCCTGATCCATTTTGAAATTTTTCAAAATTTTGTCAAGGTATGTGCTTTGTGAAAGTCCTATTAAGCGTCTTGATCTATCTCTATAGATCTTGATGCCCAATATGTAAGCAGCTTCCCCGAGGTCTTTCATTGAAAAACTTTTATTCAAGTATCCCTTTATGCTATCCAGAAATTCTATATCATTTCCAATTAATAATATGTCATCAACATATAAAACTAGAAATGTTACAGAGCTCCCACTCACTTTCTTGTAAATACAGGCTTCTCCAAAAGTCTGTATAAAACCATATGCTTTGATCACACTATCAAAGCGTTTATTCCAACTCCGAGATGCTTGCACCAGTCCATAAATGGAACGCTAGAGCTTGCACACTTTGTCAGCACCTTTTGGATCAACAAAACCTTCCGGCTGCATCATATACAACTCTTCTTCTAGAAATCCATTCAAGAATGCAGTCTTGACATCCATTTGCCAAATTTCATAATCATGAAATGCAACAATAGCCAACATGATTCGGACAGACTTAAGCATCGCTACGGGTGAGAAAGTCTCATCGTAGTCAACCCCTTGAACTTGTCGAAAACCTTTCGCAACAAGTCGAGCTTTATAGACAGTAACATTACCATCAGCGTCAGTCTTCTTCTTAAAAATCCATTTATTCTCAATGGCTTGCCGATCATCGGGCAAGTCAACAAAAGTCCATACTTTGTTTTCATACATGGATCCCATCTCAGATTTCATGGCCTCTAGCCATTTTGCGGAATCTGGGCTCATCATCGCTTCCTCATAGTTCGTAGGTTCATCATGGTCAAGTAACATGACTTCCAGAATAGGATTACCGTACCACTCTGGTGCGGATCTTACTCTGGTAGACCTACGAGGTTCAGTAGAAACTTGATCTGAAGTTTCATGATCAATATCATTAGCTTCCTCACTAATTGGTGTAGTCGTCACAGGAACCGGTTCTCGTGATGAACTACTTTCCAATAAGGGAGTAGATAGAGTTATCTCATCAAGTTCTACTTTCCTCCCACTCACTTCTTTCGAGAGAAACTCCTTCTCTAGAAAGGATCCATTCTTAGCAACGAATGTCTTGCCTTCGGATCTGTGATAGAAGGTGTACCCAACAGTCTCTTTTGGGTATCCTATGAAGACACATTTCTCTGATTTGGGTTCGAGCTTATCTGGTTGAAGTTTCTTCACATAAGCATCGCAGCCCCAAACTTTAAGAAACGACAACTTTGGTTTCTTGCCAAACCACAGTTCATAAGGCGTCGTTTCAATGGATTTAGATGGTGCCCTATTTAACGTGAATGCGGCCGTCTCTAAAGCATAACCCCAAAACGATAGCGGTAAATCGGTAAGAGACATCATAGATCGCACCATATCAAGTAAAGTACGATTACGACGTTCGGACACACCATTTCGTTGTGGTGTTCCAGGTGGTGTGAGTTGGGAAACTATTCCGCATTGTTTCAAATGTAAACCAAACTCGTAACTCAAATATTCTCCTCCACGATCAGATCGTAGAAACTTTATTTTCTTGTTACGATGATTTTCCACTTCACTCTGAAATTCTTTGAACTTTTCAAATGTTTCAGATTTGTGCTTCATTAAGTAGATATACCCATATCTGCTCAAATCATCTGTGAAGGTGAGAAAATAACGATATCCGCCACGAGCCTCAACATTCATCAGTCCACATACATCTGTATGTATGATTTCCAACAAATCTGTTGCTCTCTTCATAGTTCCGGAGAACGGTGTTTTAGTCATCTTGCCCATGAGGCACGGTTCGCAAGTACCAAGCGATTCATAATCAAGTGATTCCAGAAGTCCATCAGTATGGAGTTTCTTCATGCGTTTTACACCGATATGACCTAAACGGCAGTGCCACAAATAAGTTGCACTATCATTATCAACTCTGCATCTTTTGGCTTCAACATTATGAATATGTGTATCACTACTATCGAGATTTAGTAAAAACAGACCACTCTTCAAGGGTGCATGACCATAAAAGATATTACTCATATAAATAGAACAACCATTATTCTCTGATTTAAATGAATAACCGTCTCGCATCAAACAAGATCCAGATATAATGTTCATGCTCAACGCTGGCACCAAATAACAATTATTCAGGTCTAAAACTAATCCCGAAGGTAGATGTAGAGGTAGAGTGCCGACCGCGATCACATCGACTTTGGAACCGTTTCCCACGCGCATCGTCACCTCGTCCTTGGCCAGTGCTCGCTTATTCCGTAGTCCCTGTTTCGAGTTGCAAATATTAGCAACAGAACCAGTATCAAATACCCAGGTGCTACTACGAGCTCTAGTTAGGTACACATCAATAACATGTATATCACATATACCTTTGCTCATTTTGCCATCCTTCTTATCTGCCAAATACTTGGGGCAGTTCCGCTTCCAGTGTCCAGTCTGCTTGCAGTATAAGCACTCAGTTTCAGGCTTAGGTCCAGACTTGGGTTTCTTCTCTTGAGCAGCAACTTGCTTGCCGTTCTTCTTGAAGTTCCCCTTCTTCTTCCCTTTGCCCTTCTTCTTGAAACTAGTGGTCTTATTGACCATCAACACTTGATGCTCCTTCTTGATTTCTACCTCCGCGGCTTTCAGCATCGCGAAGAGCTTGGGAATAGTCTTGTTCATCCCTTGCATATTATAGTTCATCACAAAGCTCTTGTAGCTTGGTGGCAGTGATTGGAGAATTCTGTCAATGACACTATCATCAGGAAGATTAACTCCCAGTTGAATCAAGTGATTGTTATACCCAGACATTCTGAGTATGTGTTCACTGACAGAACTATTCTCCTCCATCTTGCAGCTGTAGAACTTATTGGAGACTTCATATCTCTCAATCCGGGCATTTGCTTGAAATATTAACTTCAACTCCTGGAACATCTCATATGCTCCATGACGTTCAAAACATCGTTGAAGACCCGGTTCCAAGCCGTAAAGCATGGCACACTGAACTATAGAGTAGTCATCAGCTTTGCTCTGCCAGACGTTCTTAACGTCGTCAGTTGCATCAGCAGCAGGCCTGGCACCCAGCGGTGCTTCCAGGACGTAACTCTTCTGTGCAGCAATGAGGATAATCCTCAGGTTACGGACCCAGTCCGTGTAATTGCTACCATTATCTTTCAACTTTGCTTTCTCAAGGAACGCATTAAAATTCAACGGAACAACAGCACGAGCCATCTATCTACAAACAAACATAAACAAGCAAGATACTATCAGGTACTAAGTTCATGATAAATTTAAGTTCAATTAATCATATTACTTAAGAACTCCCACTTAGATAGACATCTCTCTAGTCATCTAAGTGATCACGTGATCCAAATCAACTAAACCATAACCGATCATCACGTGAGATGGAGTAGTTTTCAATGGTGAACATCACTATGTTGATCATATCTACTATATGATTCACGCTCGACCTTTCGGTCTCTGTGTTCCGAGGCCATATCTGCATATGCTAGGCTCATCAAGTTTAACCTGAGTATTCTGCGTGTGTAAAACTGGCTTGCACCCGTTGTAGATGGACGTAGAGCTTATCACACCCGATCATCACGTGGTGTCTCGGCACGACGAACTTTGGCAACGGTGCATACTCAGGGAGAACACTTCTTGATAATTTTAGTGAGAGATCATCTTAAAATGCTACCGTCAAACAAAGCAAGATAAGATGCATAAAGGATAAACATCACATGCAATCAATATAAGTGATATGATATGGCCATCATCATCTTGTGCTTGTGATCTCCATCTTCGAAGCACCGTCGTGATCACCATCGTCACCGGCGCGACACCTTGATCTCCATCGTAGCATCGTTGTCGTTACGCCATCTATTGCTTCTACGACTATCGCTACCGCTTAGTGATAAAGTAAAGCAATTACAGGGCGTTTGCATTTCATACAATAAAGCGACAACCATATGTCTCCTGCCAGTTGCCGATAACTTCGGTTACAAAACATGATCATCTCATACAATAAAATATAGCATCACGTCTTGACCATATCACATCACAACATGCCCTGCAAAAACAAGTTAGACGTCCTCTACTTTGTTGTTGCAAATTTTACGTGGCTGCTACGGGCTTAGCAAGAACCGTTCTTACCTACGCATCAAAACCACAACGATAGCTTGTCAAATAGACTCCGTTTTAACCTTCACAAGGACCAGGCGTAGCCACACTCGGTTCAACTAAAGTGAGAGAGACAGACACCCGCCAGCCACCTTTAAGCACAAGTGCTCGTAACGGTGAAACCAGTCTCGCGTAAGCGTACGCGTAATGTCGGTCCGGGCCGCTTCATCTCACAATACCGCTGAACCAAAGTATGACATGCTGGTAGGCAGTATGACTTATATCGTCCAAAACTCACTTGTGTTCTACTCGTGCATATAACATCAACGCATAAAACCTAGGCTCGGATGCCACTGCTGGGGAACGTAGTAATTTCAAAAAATTTCCTACGCACACGCAAGATCATGGTGATGATATAGCAACGAGAGGGGAGAGTGTATGTCCACGTACCCTTGTAGACCGTAAGCGGAAGCGTTAGCACAACGCGGTTGATGTAGTCGTACGTCTTCACGATCCGACCGATCAAGCACCGAATGTACGGAGCCTCCGAGTTCAGCACACGTTCAGCTCGATGACGATCTCCGGCCTCCGATCCAGCCGAGCTCCGGAGATGAGTTCCGTCAGCATGACGGCGTGGTGACGATGATGATGTTCTACCGGCGCAGGGCTTCGCCTAAACTCTGCGACGATATGACCGAGGTGGAATATGGTGGAAGGGGGCACCGCACACGGGTAAGGAACGATCCCTAGATCAACTTGTGTGTCTATGGGGTGCCCCCTGCCCCCGTATATAAAGGAGGGAGGGAGGAGGCCGGCCGGCCCCTTTGGGCGCGCCAAGGGAGGAGGAATCCTCCTCCTAGTAGGAGTAGGATTCCTCCTTTCCTACTCCTACTAGGAGGGGGAAGGAAGGGGGAGAGAGGGGGAAGGAAAGGGGGGCGCCGCCCCCCTCCTAGTCCAATTCGGACCAGAGGGAGAGGGGGCACGCGGCCCACCCTGGCCTCCCCTCTCTCTTCCCACCTAGGCCCATGTGGCCCATTAACTCTCCCGGGGGGTTCCGGTAACCCCCCCGGCACTCCGGTTTTCTCCGAAAACTCCCGGAACCTTTTCGGTGTCCGAATATAGTCATCCAATATATCAATCTTTATGTCTCAACCATTCCGAGACTCCTCGTCATGTCCGTGATCACATCCGGGACTTCGAACAAACTTCGGTACATCAAAACTTATAAACTCATAATAAAACTATCATCGAAACGTTAAGCGTGCGGACCCTACGGGTTCGAGAACTATGTAGACATGACCTAAAACCATTCTCGGTCAATAACCAATAGCGGGACCTGGATGCCCATATTGGTTCCTACATATTCTACGGAGATCTTTATCGGTCAAACCGCATAACATCATACTTTGTTCCCTTTGTCATCGGTATGTTACTTGCCCGAGATTTGATCGTCGGTATCCAATACCTAGTTCAATCTAGTTATCGGCAAGTCTCTTTACTCGTTCCGTAATACGTCATCTCATGACTAACTCATTAGTTACATGCTTGCAAGGCTTAGGTGATGAGTATTACCGAGAGGGCCCAGAGATACCTCTCCGACGATCGGAGTGACAAATCCTAATCTCGAATTATGCCAACTCAACATGTACCTTCGGAAACACCTGTAGAGCACCTTTATAATCACCCAGTTACGTTGTGACATTTGGTAGCACGCAAAGTGTTCTTCCGGTAAACGGGAGTTGCACAATCTCATAGTTGTAGGAACTTTGTATAAGTCATGAAGAAAGCAATAGCAGTATACTAAACGATCAAGTGCTAGGCTAACGGAATGGGTCATGTCAATCACATCATTCTCCTAATGATGTGATCCCATTAATCAAATGACAACACATGTCTATGGTCAGGAAACATAACCATCTTTGATTAATGAGCTAGTCAAGTAGAGGCATACTAGTGACTATGTGTTTGTCTATGTATTCACACATGTATCATGTTTCCGGTTAATACAATTCTAGCATGAATAATAAACATTTATCATGATATGAGGAAATAAATAATAACTTTATTATTGCCTCTAGGGCATATTTCCTTCACCGATCTCCTTCATCATGGTTTCAGGAAGAGTTTTGGTTGAGGGCCACGAGATCCGTCTCGGCGCGCTCACGTTCATCGCCGGCGACTCCGCTTGGCTTCAGGAGGCTCCACTCGACATCGACGCGCTCCCCGTTCGCGGGACGACACACTTCTGAGCATGCGTCCGCGACGTCTTCCTGCGGCAACCGTCGACCCAGTATCGGTCGACCCCTATGTCGTCTTCCCTCCCTGTCTCCTGCCGGCGCAAGCGCTCCGGTCGGTCGAGGCTTCAGCGGTGGGTGAGGCACGCGGTGGCTCGCCAGTCGGACACTCCCCAAGTCGCGGCGATCGAGCCCGACGAATCTCTCTACGGCATGTTCGACCTGTCGACTGGCTCTGTAGAGACTGCATCCGAGTGCGACAACAGTGATCCAGCGGCGGAGGTTCTGATGGTCAATGGACCGCGCAGTCCTCCCGGTTTTCCCTGCACCGACGGAGTCGATGTCGGAGGCGATCCGGCGCACGCCCACGAAGAATATCAGCCCGAGCCCCTCATGTCGCTACAAAGGGAAGATCTTCGCCACCGGAACATGGATGCGCTGCATACTCTTATCGTTGGAGAAACCCCCGAGGCTCGTGCCTTGGAGGACGTGCGTTTGGCCAACTTGGCTGAGCGCACTCGACTGGAGAACCTCCAGCGAGCACTCGACGAGCGCGCGCGGCAACGAGTTCCAGACTCCAGTCGACGTCAACTCTTTCCATAACTGACTCAGGTATATCGAACTCCGATTCAGAATCTAGCAGCTGCAGCCCGTATAGCAGAGTCGATTCAGCCCTCCCAGTCGGAGACTGGCAGAGGCTTGTTACAGATCAGAGATTTGCTTCGGGCAGCAGGAGATCAGAATTCAGCTGTATCGCAGTCGTGAAATAGGATTCATAGCAGATCCGTCGCTGCGAATACAGTCCAGTCGGCCCACAGCCCGAGATCGCCCCCGAGGTGTGAGGGACGTGGAGGTCGGCATGATCAGTATGATGACCGATTTGATCACGATGATCGACGTCGAGTGCCCACTCCTCCCCCAAGGGGTGGGTCGTACGCTCCTCGACAGCAAGATGACATACGTCAGCACAGTGTTGGGCGAAGGGTTCCAGTCGACCCCAGAGAACCAGGCTTTGACGCGAGATCCATGATCGTGCAAGGTTTGGTCGACCGGAATAGAGCTCACCGAGAAGGCCATGAAAGAGATGTGCCCACTAGCAGCAGAGTTCACATCTCAGGACCAGAGTGTTTTAGTAGAGCCATCAGGGTCGCGGTGATTCCTCCCTACTTTAGGTTGGCGACTGGAGTTAGTAAGTTCACTGGTGAGTCCAAGCCCGATACTTGGCTTGAGGACTACCGAGTGGCTGTTCAGATTGGCGGCGGCAATGATGAGGTGGCCATGAAACACCTACCTCTTATGTTGGAGGGCTCGGCCAGAGCATGGCTGAATCAGTTGGCACCTAGCAGCATTTACACTTGGGAAGATCTTGCCCGAGTGTTTGTCAGAACATTTGAAGGAACTTGCATGCGACCAACAGGGTTGACAGAGCTGCAGGTTTGTGTGCAAAAGTCGAATGAGACTCTGAGGGATTACATCCAGAGGTGGATCACATTGCATCACACGGTGGAGAATGTATCTGATCACCAGGCAGTCTGTGCCTTCAAGGAAGGCGTTAAGAACAGGGAGTTAAGTTTGAAGTTCGATCGGACCGGAGACATGACTCTGAGTCGAATGATGGAGATTGCCACCAAATATGCCAATGGTGAAGAAGAGGATCGACTCCGGAGTGGCAAGTACAAGCCAACCGCTCATGAAACCGGGGGAGGAAACTCCAGTCGGAAGCAGAAGCGGAAAGCCGAGCCAGCTGCTCCTGGAGAAGCCTTGGCCGTGACTCAGGGAAATTTTAAAGGGAAGCCCAAAGGATCTTGGAACCCTAAGAAGGTGAAGGACAAGGAAGGAAATGACGTGATGGATTTGCCGTGCCACATCCACACAAAGAAAGATGAGGAGGGTAACTTCATTTACCCGAAACATACCACTCGGCGTGTCGGCTCTTGATCCAGCAATTTCAGGGGAAACAACCCAAAGATAAGGAAAAGGAGTCGGACAAAGTTGAGGACAAAGAGGACAGTGATGAAGGATACCCCCATATCAATTCCACCCTGATGATTTTTGCTGATGTTGAAAGAAAAAGTCGATTGAAAGTTATCAACTGTGAGGTGAATATGGTTGCTCCGGTGACACCCAGTTATCTGAAATGGCCTCAGACCGCCATGACATTTGACCAGTCTGATCATCCGACACACATAGCCACCCCTGGGAGGCAAGCTTTAGTGGTCGACCCAGTAGTTGAAGGCACTCGACTGACTAAAGTTCTGATGGATGGTGGCAGCGGCCTGAATATATTGTATGCGGAGACGCTAAAAGGGATGGGCATTCCGATGTCCAGACTCAGTACCAGCAACATGAGTTTCCATGGAGTCATTCCTGGGAAGAAGGCTGAGTCACTCGGCCAAATTGCTCTTGATGTGGTTTTCGGCGATTCAAAGCATTTCCGCAAAGAAAAGTTGACATTTGAAGTTGTGGATTTCCAGAGTGCTTATCACGCTATTTTAGGCAGGCCAGCTTATGCACGCTTCATGGCTCGACCATGTTACGTGTACCTCAAATTGAAGATGCCTGGTCCCAAGGGTGTGATCACCATTATTGGCAATCGGAAAAAGGTAGAAGAGTGCTTTCAGAAGGGCTCAAAGATCGTTGGTGCTCAGATAACAGTGCTAGAGCTGCAGGAATACCAAAAAACTGCAGATCTAAGTGATTTATTGCAGGCCAAGAAGCCCGCCACAGAGTCAGTGTTCCAGTCGTCCGGTGAGACGAAGCCTGTTCACATTCACCCGACCGACCCCAGTGCTGCTCTGACTCATATCTCCATAACACTCGACTCTAAATAGGTAGAAGCGCTCATCCAGTTCCTTCGAGAGAACTGGGACATCTTCGCATGGAAGCCTGCTGATATGCCGGGTGTTCCCAGGGGGCTGGCTGAGCATCGTCTACGAGTCGACTCAAAAGCGAAACCTGTCAAAGAACATCTTCGACGGTACGTCATCCAGAAGAGAAACGCCATTGGTGAGGAGGTGGCTCGGCTCCTGGCAGCAGAGTTTATCCGAGAGATTTACCACTCCCAGTGGCTCGCCAATGTTGTCATGGTCCCCAAGAAGGACAAGTCACTTTGCATGTGCATTGATTTCAAACATATCAATCGGGCCTGCCCGAAAGATCATTTTCCTCTCCCCCGCATCGACCAAATAGTCGACTCGACTGCGGGATGTGAGCGCCTGTCTTTTTTAGACGCTTATTCCGGTTACCATCAGATCCGTCTGTATGGACCCGACGAGATCAAAACAGCTTTCATCACTCCATTCGGGTGCTTCTGCTATGTCACCATGCCATTCGGCCTCAAGAATGCCGGAGCCACGTTCATGAGGATGATTCAGAAGTGTTTACTCACTCAAATCAGTCGGAATGTGGAAGCATACATGGACGATATTGTGGTCAAATCACGGAAGGGTTCCGACCTGTTGACTGACCTCGCTGAAACATTTGCCATTCTCAGGAGGTATGATATCAAGGTTAATCCATCAAAGTGCACATTCGGAGTTCCTGGTGGAAAGTTACTCGGTTTCCTCGTTTTCGAACGAGGAATCGACGCCAACCCAGAAAAAGTTGGCACTATACTCCAAATGAAATGCCCTGTGCGTGTGCACGATGTCCAGAAGCTTATTGGATGCTTGGCCGCTTTAAGTCGATTCATCTATCGCCTCGGTGAAAAGGCATTGCCTATTTACCGACTGATGAAGAATTCAGACAAGTTCGAGTGGACTCCCGAAGCTGATGCAGCATTTGCAGAGCTAAAAGCTTTGCTCTCCACCCAGCTGGTGCATGCTGCCCCTGTCAGCAAAGAGCCTTTGTTGCTTTACATTGCAGCCACTGGACAAGTCGTCAGTACAGTACTTACGGTCGAGCGGGAAGAAAAAGGAAAAGCCTTCAAAGTTCAGCGCCCAGTATATTATCTTTCCGAAGTATTGACCCATCAAAGAAAAGATACCCTCATTATCAGAAGCTTGTATATGGGATTTATATGACCACGAAGAAGGTTGCTCATTATTTCTCTGATCATTCCATTACAGTCGTCAGCGACACCCCATTATCAGAGATTCTGCACAACAGAGATGCAACTGGTCGAGTGGCAAAATGGGCGATTGAACTCCTTCCCCTTGATATCAAGTTTGAGACAAAGAAAGCCATTAAGTCCCAAGCAGTAGTAGATTTCATCACCGAGTGGATTGAACAGCAATTACCGACTCAAGTTCACTCGGAGCACTGGTCCATGTTCTTTGACGGTTCTAAGATGTTGAATGGTTCCGGTGCTGGGGTAGTATTGGTTTCCCCCCGAGGAGATAAGCTCATATATGTGCTCCAGATCCACTTTGATTCCTCCAACAATGAAGCAGAATACGAAGCACTTTTGTATGGGTTGCGTATGGCCATTTCACTCGGCGTCCGTCGCCTTATGGTTTATGGCGACTCAGATTTGGTGGTCAATCAGGTGATGAAGGAGTGGGACGTCAGAAGCCCAGCCATGACTGGTTACTGCAATGCAGTGAGAAAGCTTGAGAAGAAATTTGAAGGGTTAGAGCTCCATCATATACCCCGACTGAAAAATCAAGCGGCTGATGATTTGGCAAAGATAGGTTCCAAGAGAGAAGCCATTCCCAGTAATGTGTTTTTGGAACACATCCATACTCCATCAGTTCAAGAGGATCCTTTCACCGAAGAAGCTCCACAGCCAAAAAGTGTCACAGATCCGACTGAAGTTGAAGTTCTAGTGGTGGTCGACCTGATCATGCAAGCTTTGGTAATCACTCCCGACTGGACAGAGCCGTACATCGCGTATATCCTAAGGAAAGAGCTCCTAGAGAATGAAGAAGAGGCTCGGCAGATCGTCCGTCGATCCAAAGCCTTTACCGTGGTAAAGGGACAGTTGTACAGAGAAAGGGCGACTGGAATCGGTCAGAAATGTATAACGCCAGAAGAAGGTCGGATAATCCTTGACGATATCCACCCGAGGACCTGCGGTCATCATGCGTCCTCTCGGACCATTGTGGCTAAAGCATACCGAGCGGGATTTTACTGGCCAAGAGCAAATGAAATGGCAAAGGAAATAGTCGACAAGTGTGAAGGATGTCAATTTTATTCCAATATGTCACACAAGCCCGCCTCAGCCTTGAAGACCATTCCACTCGTCTGGCCCTTTGCTGTATGGGGATTGGATATGGTTGGACCACTAAGAACAGGCAGGAGCGGCTTCACCCATGTGCTGGTGGCAGTCGACAAGTTCACTAAGTGGATTGAAGCTAAACCTATCAAGAATCTTGATGCCGGCACTGCTGTCAGCTTCATCAGGGAGTTGATATTCAGATGTGGAGTTCCACATAGCATCATCACTGATAATGGGTCAAACTTCGATTCCGACGAATTCAAAGCCTTTTGCGCCTCTCAAGGCACACAAGTCGACTACGCTTCAGTCGCTCACCCCCAGTCGAATGGTCAAGCAGAATGAGCAAATGGTCTAATTCTCAAAGGACTGAAACCCCGGTTGATGCGTGATCTTAAGCATGCAGCAGGAGCGTGGGTCGACGAACTTCCTTCAGTTCTTTGGGGATTGAGGACCACTCCTAACCGGTCGACTGGGCGAACTCCATTCTTTCTGGTTTATGGAGCTGAAGCAGTCCTGCCAAGTGACCTGCTTCACAATGCACCCCGAGTCGAACTCTACACTAAAGATGAAGCAGAGCAAGCCCGGCAAGACGCAGTCGACCTTCTAAAAGAAGAAAGAGAGATGGCCATGGTCCGATCGACTATCTATCAGCAGGACTTGCGTCGATTCCATGCCAGAAACGTGAAGAGTCGAGCCTTCCAAGAAGGAGATTTGGTTCTCCGAGTGGATCAGCAGAAGCCACATAAGCTTGCTCCTACTTGGGAAGGTCCCTTCATCGTCACCAAAGTCCTCCACAATGGAGCGTACCGTCTTTACAATGTCAGTCACCAGATTGACGAGCCTCGAGCTTGGAACGCGGAGCTGCTCCGCCCCTTTTATACTTAAGTATTCACTCGGATGAGATGTAATAAAAGTACTTATGTAGTTTATTTATCAAAGACAAGAGTGTTATAATTTTCCCCAGTGATTGTTGTTACTTTTGTTTACATGAGAAATCCCCCAGTGGGTGGCTTAGTTGCAAATCCGTTTCGCCTAAGTTTGTAAAAAAAAATCCTTGCCGAGTGGTGAGCCAGCCTCCCACTCGGGGGCTTAGCTACGAATCCGTTTCGCCTAAGTACTTTAAAATCCTACCAAGTGGTGAGCCAGCCTCTCACTCGGAGGCTTAGCTGCAGTCCAGTACTCGCCTAAGTGTTTAAAATCCTACCAAGTGGTGAGCCAGCCTCTCACTCGGAGGCTTAGCTGCAGTCCAGTACTCGCCTAAGTGTTTAAAATCCTACCAACGGGTGAGCCAGCCTCGCACTCGGAGGCTTAGCTGCAGTCCAAGTACTCGCCTAAGTGTTTGAAATCCTACCGAGTGATGAGCCAGTCTCTCACTCGGAGGCTTAGCTGCAGTCCAGTCCTCGCCTAAGTATTTAATACAATGTGCGCTCCGCAAGGAGGACGAGGTGCAGGTCGACTGCTACCTTCTCCTTCCGAGCTACGCCACAAATACATTGTGCGCTCCGCAAGGAGGACGAGGTGCAGGTCGACTGCTACCTTCTCCTTCTGAGCTACGCCACAAATACAATGTGCGCTCCGCAAGGAGGACGGGGTGCAGGTCGACTGCTACCTTCTCCTTCCGAGCTATGCCACAAATACAATGTGCGCTCCGCAAGGAGGATGAGGTGCAGGTAGACTGCTACCTTATCTTTCCGAGCTACGCCACAAATACAATGTGCGCTCCGCAAGGAGGACGAGGTGCAGGTCGACTGCTACCTTCTCCTTCCGAGCTACGCCAGAAATACAATGTGCGCTCCGCAAGGAGGACGAGGTGCAGGTCGACTGCTACCTTCTCTTTCCGAGCTACGCCACAAATACAACGTGCGCTCTGCAAGGACGACGAGGTGCAGGTCGACTGCTACCTTCTCCTTCGGAGCTACACCACAAAAAATCCTACCGAGTGGAGAGCAAACCTCCCACTCGGGGGCTTAGCTGCAGCCCAGTGCTCGCCTAAGTATCTGAAAATCCTACCGAGTGGAGAGCAAACCTCCCACTCGGGGACTTAGCTGCAGCCCAGTGCTCGCCTAAGTATCTGAAAATCCTACCGAGTGGAGAGCAAACCTCCCACTCGGGGGCTTAGCTGCAGCCCAGTGCTCGCCTAAGTGTTTAAAATCCTACCGAGTGGAGAGCAAACCTCCCACTCGGGGGCTTAGCTGCAGCCCAGTGCTCACCTAAGTACTTAATCTATTCCGCTCTACAAGGATGACGAGGCGCAGGTCGACTGCTGCCTTATCCTTTTTGAGCTACGCCACAAATGCAGTGTGCGTTCCATCTTGACCTGCAAGGACGCAGGTCGGCTGCAATCTGTGCTCCACCCCTACCTGTAAGAGTGATGAAGTGCAGGTCGACTGGACTTTCCACCTCAGAGCTGCGTCTCAAGCATTAAAGTATATTCCGAGTGAAGAAGAAAGTTTGCTCGAAGGCAAATGCAAGCATATTCAACGATAAGCAAAAGTTCAGATAACGGATTCAAGAGTGCTCAGGCGTCAAGCCTGTAAAAGTTTATCGGTTACAAAACCACTCGGCATTCTGAGGCGAATTTAATGAGAAACATAGAAGTTTTTTACTCCTCAGGAGGAGGACTGGAGGGCGCGACGAACTGGTCCAGGTCGATTCCATCAGCAATCCGAGTGGCAGCAGCAATGAAGGTCTCCATGAAAGATTGAAAATCATGCTTCTTGGTATTGGCCACCCTGATGGACGCTAGCTTGTCCTCTCGAGCATCCTTGCAGTGAACGCGTACCAGGGACAGAGCAACATCAGCACCACACCTGGCAGAAGACTTCTTCCCTTCCTGCACTCGACCTGGAACGTCATTCAGTCGAGTCATTAAAGACTCGAGGTCATTGTGAAGCGTCTCTCTTGGCCAGAGTGTCGTGTCGATCCGCGACACCGCAACCTTCAGTCGAGCGAGGTAGTCAACCACTCCAGCAACGCGAGACTCCAGTCGAAACACGTTCATAGCAGTCTCGTCCTTCACAGGAGAGTTAATGGGGTCCAAGTTTGGCTCCAGTCGACTGGTCTCCTCCTCAAAGTTTTGACAGAATTCTGTAAGCACAGTTTGAAGTTAAGCAAACAGTCCTACGACGAGTCGACGATAACAAGTCAGTCGGATGGAAAAGATTACCTTCAAGCATAAGGAATAACTTCTTGGCGAGCCCTTCTAGATAAGACTCCAGATCGTTCTTCTTGTTGGGGAACGTAGTAATTTCAAAAAATTTCCTACGTACACGCAAGATCATGGTGATGCATAGCAACGAGAGGGGAGAGTGTTGTCTACGTACCCTTGTAGACTGTAGCGGAAGCATTAACGCAACGTAGAGGAAGTAGTCGTAAGTCTTCCCGGTCCAACCGATCCAAGCACCGTTACTCCGGCACCTCCGAGTTCTTGACACATGTACAGCTCGATGACGCACCCCGGGCTCCGATCCAGCAAAGCTTCGGGGAGGAGTTCCGTCAGCACGACGGCGTGGTGACGATCTTGATGTTCAACTGTTGCAGGGCTTCGCCTAAGCACCGCTACAATATGACCGAGGTGTAATATCGTGGAGGGGGGGTACCGCACACGGCCAAGGAACGATCACGAAGATCAACTTGTATCTATGGGGTCCCCCCTGCCCCCGTATATAAAGGAGTGGAGGAGGGGAGGGCTGGCCCTCTCTATGGCGCGCCCTAGGGGAGTCCTACTCCCACCGGGAGTAGTATTCCCCTTTTCCTAGTCCAACTAGGAATCCTTCCAAGTATTAGGAGTAGGAGACAAGGAAGGGGGAGGGAGAAGGGAAGGAAGGAGGGGGCGTAGCCCCTCCCCCTAGTCCAATTCGGACTAGGCCATGGGGGGGCGCGCGGCCTGCCCTAGGCAGCCCCTCTCTCTTTCCCGTATGGCCCAATAAGGCCCAATACTTCTCCTCCGTATTCCCGTAACTCCCCGGTACTCCGAAAAATACCCGAACCACTCGGAACCTTTCCGATGTCCGAATATAGTCGTCCAATATATCGATCTTTACGTCTCAACCATTTTGAGACTCCTCGTCATGTCCCCGATCTCATCCGGGACTCCGAACTTCTTCGGTACATCAAAACTCATAAACTCATAATATAACTGTCATCGAAACCTTAAGCGTGCGGACCCTACGGTTCAAGAACAATGTAGACATGACCGAGACACGTCTCCGGTCAATAACCAATAGCGGAACCTGGATGCTCATATTGGTTCTTACATATTCTACGAAGATCTTTATCAGTCAGACCGCATAACAACATACGTTGTTCCCTTTGTCATCGGTATGTTACTTGCCCGAGATTCGATCGTCGGTATCCAATACCTAGTTCAATCTCGTTACCGGCAAATCTCTTTACTCGTTCCGTAATACATCATCTCACAACTAACTCATTAGTTGCATTGCTTGTAAGGCTTATGTGATGTGCATTACCGAGAGGGCCCAGAGATACCTCTTCGACATTCGGAGTGACAAATCCTAATCTTGAAATACGCCAACCCAACAAGTACCTTCGGAGACACCTGTAGAGCACCTTTATAATCACCCAGTTACGTTGTGACGTTTGGTAGCACACAAAGTGTTCCTCCGGTAAACGGGAGTTGCATAATCTCATAGTCATAGGAACATGTATAAGTCATGAAGAAAGCAATAGCAACATACTAAACGATCGGGTGTAAGCTAACTGAATGGGTCATGTCAATCACATCATTCTCCTAATGATGTGATTCCGTTAATCAAATGACAGCTCATGTCTATGGCTAGGAAACATAACCATCTTTGATTAACGAGCTAGTCAAGTAGAGGCATACTAGTGACACTCTGTTTGTCTATGTATTCACACATGTATTATGTTTCCGATTAATACAATTCTAGCATGAATAATAAATAATTATCATGAAATAAGGAAATAAATAATAACTTTATTATTGCCTCTAGGGCATATTTCCTTCAGTCTCCCACTTGCACTAGAGTCAATAATCTAGATCACATCACCATGTGATTAACATCGATAGTTCACATCATCATGTGATTAACACCCATAGTTCACATCGCCATGTGACCAATACCCAATGGGTTTACTAGATTCAGTAATCTAGTTCACATCGCTATGTGATTAACACCCAAAGAGTACTAAGGTGTGATCATGTTTTGCTTGTGAGAGAATCTTAGTCAACGGGTCTTTCACATTCAGATCCGTTATGTATTTTGCAATTTTCTATGTCTACAATGCTCTGCACGGAGCTACTCTAGCTAATTGCTCCCACTTTCAATATGTATCTGGATCGAGACTTAGAGTCATCCAGATTGGTGTCTAAACTTGCATCGACGTAACCCTTTATGACGAACCTTTTGTCACTTCCATAATCGAGAAACATATCCTTATTCCACTAAGGATAATTTTGACCGCTGTCTAGTGATCTACTCCTAGATCACTATTGTACTCCCTTGCCAAACTCTGTGTAGGGTATACAATAGATCTAGTACACAGCATGGCATACTTTATAGAACCTAAGGCCAAGGCATAGGGAATGACTTTCATTCTCTTTCTATATTCTGCCGTGGTCGGGTTTTGAGTCTTACTCAATTTCACACCTTGTAACACATGCAAGAACTCTTTCTTTGACTGTTCCATTTTGAACTACTTCAAAATCTTGTCAAGGTATGTACTCATTGAAAAAACTTATCAAGCGTCTTGATCTATCTCTATAGATCTTGATGCTCAATATGTAAGCAGCTTCACCGAGGTCTTTCTTTGAAAAACTCCTTTCAAACACTCCTTTATGCTTTGCAGAATAATTCTACATTATTTCCGATCTACAATATGTCATTCACATATACTTATCAGAAATGCTGTAGTGCTCCCACTCACTTTCTAGTAAATACATGCTTCACCGCAAGTCTGTATAAAACTATATGATTTGATCAACTTATCAAAGCGTATATTCCAACTCTGAGATGCTTGCACCAGTCCATTGATGGATCGCTGGAGCTTGCGTATTTTGTCAGCACCTTTAGGATTGACAAAACCTTCTGGTTGCATCATATACAACTCTTCTTTAAATCCTTTAAGGAATGTAGTTTTGTTTATCCATTTGCCAGATTTCATAAAAATGCGGCAATTGCTAACATGATTTGGACAGACTTAAGCATCGCTACGAGTGAGAAAATTTCATCGTAGTCAACACCTTGAACTTTGTCAAAAACCTTTTTTGACAAGTCTAGCTTTGTAGATAGTAACACTACTATCAACGTCCGTCTTCCTCTTGAAGATCCATTTATTTTCTATGGTTTGCCGATCATCGGGCAAATCCATCAAAGTCCATACTTTGTTCTCATACATGGATCATATCTCAGATTTCATGGCCTCAAACCATTTTGCGGAATCTGGGCTCATCATCACTTCCTCATAGTTCGTAGGTTTGTCATGGTCAAGTAACATGACCTCCAGAATGGGATTACCGTACCACTCTAGTGCAGATCTCACTCTGGTTGACCTACGAGGTTTGGTAGTAACTTGATCTGAAGTTACATGATCATCATCATTAGCTTCCTCACTAATTGGTGTAGTAGTCACAGGAACAGATTTTTGTGATGAACTAGTTTCCAATAAGGGAGAAGGTACAATTACCTTATCAAGTTCTACTTTCCTCCCACTCACTTCTTTCCAGAGAAACTCCTTCTCTAGAAAGGATCCATTCTCAGCAACGAATGTCTTGTCTTTGGATCTGTGATAGAAGGTGTACCCAACAGTCTCCTTTGGGTATCCTATGAGGACGCATTTCTTTGATTTGGGTTTGAGCTTATCAGGATGAAACTTTTTCACATAAGCATCACAACCCCAAACTTTAAGAAACGACAACTTCGGTTTCTTGCTAAACCACAGTTCATATAATGACGTCTCAATGGATTTAGATGGTGCCCTATTTAACGTGAATGCAACTGTCTCTAATGCATGATCCCAAAACGATATTGGTAAATTGGTAAGAAACATCATAGATTGTACTATATCCAATAAAGTACGGTTATGACGTTCGGACACACCATTATGATGTGGTGTTCCAGGTGGCATGAATTTGTGAAACTATTCCACATTGTTTTAATTGAAGACCAAACTCGTAACTCAAATATTTGTCTCCGTGATCAGATCGTAGAAACCTTATTTTCTTGTCACGATGATTTTCCACTTCACTCTGAAATTCTTTGAACTTTTCAAATGTTTCAGACTTATGTTTCATCAAGTAGATATACCCATATCTGCTCAAATCATCTGTGAAGGTCAGAAAATAACGATACCCGCCGTGAGCCTTAACACTCATCGGATCGCATACATCAGTATGTATTATTTCCAATAAGTCAGTTGCTCGCTCCACTGTTCCAGAGAACGGAGTCTTAGTCATCTTGCCCATGAGGCATGGTTCGCAAGCATCAAGTGATTCATAATCAAGTGATTCCAAAATCCCATCAGCATGGAGTTTCTTCATGCGCTTTACACCAATATGACCTAAACGGCAGTGCCACAAATAAGTTGCACTATCATTATTAACTTTGCATCTTTTGGTTTCAATATTATGTATATGTGTATCACTTCGATCGAGATCCAATGAACCATTTTCATTAGGTGTGTAACCATATAAGGTTTTATTCATGTAAACAGAACAACAGTTTATTCTCTTATTTAAATGAATAACCGTATTGCAATAAACACGATCAAATCATATTCATGCTCAGCGCAAACACCAAATAACATTTATTTAGGTTCAACACTAATCCCGAAAGTATAGGGAGTGTGCAATGATGATCATATCAATCTTGAAACTACTTTCAACACACATCGTCACTTCACCCTTAACTAGTTTCTGTTTATTCTGCAACTCCCGTTTCTAGTTACTACTCTTAGCAACTGAACCAGTACCAAATACCGAGGGGTTGCTATAAACACTAGTAAAGTACACATCAATAACATGTATATCAAATATACCTTTGTTCACTTTGCCATCCTTCTTATCCGCCAAATACTTGGGGTAGTTCTGCTTCCAGTGACCAGTCCCTTTGCAGTAGAAGCACTTAGTCTCAGGCTTAGGTCCAGAATTGGGCTTCTTCACTTGAGCAGCAACTTGCTTGCCGTTCTTCTTGAAGTTCCCTTCTATCCCTTTGCCCTTTTCTTGAAACTAGTGGTCTTGTTAACCATCAACACTTGATGTTCTTTCTTGATTTCTACCTTCATCGATTTCATCATCATGAAAAACTCGGGAATCATTTTCATCATCCCTTGCATACTATAGTTCATCACGAAGTTCTACTAACTTGGTGATGGTGACTAGAGAATTCTGTCAATCACTATCTTATCTGGAAGATTAACTCCCACTTGATTCAAGCGATTGTAGTACCCAGACAATCTGAGCACATGCTCACTAGTTGAGCGATTCTCCTCCATCTTTTAGCTATAGAACTTGTTGGAGACTTCATATCTCTCAACTCGGGTATTTGCTTGAAATATTAACTTCAACTGCTGGAACATCTCATATGGTCCATGACGTTCAAAATGTCTTTGAAGTCCCGATTCTAAGCCGTTAAGCATGGTGCACTAAACTATCAAGTAGTCATCATATTGAGCTAGCCAAATGTTCATAACGTCTGCGTTTGCTCCGGCAATAGGTCTGTCACCTAGCGGTGCATCCAGGACATAATTCTTCTGTGCAGCAATGAGGATAAACCTCAGATCACGGATCCAATCCGCGTCATTGCTACTAACATCTTTCAACATAATTTTCTCTAGGAACATATCAAAATAAACATATAAAAGCAACAACGCGAGCTATTGATCTACAACATAGATATGCTAATACTACCAGGTACTAAGTTCATGATAAATTTAAGTTCAATTAATCATATTACTTAAGAACTCCCACTTAGATAGACATCCCTCTAATCTTCTAAGTGATCACGTGATCCAAATTCAACTAAACCATAACCGATCATCACGTGAAATGGATTAGTTTTCAATGGTGAACATCTCATGTTGATCATATCTACTATATGATTCACGCTCGACCTTTTGGTCTTCGTGTTCCGAGGCCATATCTGCATATGCTAGGCTCGTCAAGTTTAACCCGAGTATTCTCCATGTGCAAAACTGGCTTGCACCCGTTGTAGATGGACGTAGAGCTTATCACACCCGATCATCACGTGGTGTCTGGGCACGACGAACTTTGCCAATGGTGCATACTCAGGGAGAACACTTCTTGATAATTAGTGAGAGATCATCTTAAAATGCTACCGTCAATCAAAGCAAGATAAGATGCATAAAAGATAAACATCACATGCAATCAATATAAGTGATATGATATGGCCATCATCATCTTGTGCTTGTGATCTCCATCTCCGAAGCACTGTCATGATCACCATCGTCACTGGCGCGACACCTTGATCTCAATCGTAGCATCGTTGTCGTCTCGCCAATGCTTCTACGACTATCGCTACCGCTTAGTGATAAAGTAAAGCATTACAGGGCGATTGCATTGCATACAATAAAGCGACAACCATATGGCTCCTGCCAGTTGCCGATAACTCGGTTACAAAACATGATCATCTCATACAATAAAATTTAGCATCATGTCTTGACCATATCACATCACAACATGCCCTGCAAAAACAAGTTAGACGTTCTCTACTTTGTTGTTGCAAGTTTTACGTGGCTGCTACGGGCTTAAGCAAGAACCAATCTCACCTACGCATCAAAACCACAACGATAGTTTGTCAAGTTGGTGCTGTTTTAACCTTCGCAAGGACCGGGCGTAGCCATACTCGGTTCAACTAAAGTTGGAGAAACTGACACCCGCCAGCCACCTGTGTGCAAAGCATGGCGGTAGAACTAGTCTCGCGTAAGCGTACGCGTAATGTCGGTCCGGGCCGCTTCGTCCAACAATACCGCCGAACCAAAGTATGACATGCTGGTAAGCAGTATGACTTATATCGCCCACAACTCACTTGTGTTCTACTCGTGCATATAACATCAAACCATAAAACCTGGCTCTGATACCACTGTTGGGGAACGTAGTAATTTCAAAAAATTTCCTACGTACACGCAAGATCATGGTGATGCATAGCAATGAGAGGGGAGAGTGTTGTCTACGTACCCTCGTAGACCGAAGCGAAAGCGTTGACGCAACATAGAGGAAGTAGTCGTACGTCTTCCCGGTCCAACCGATCCAAGCACCGTTACTCCGGCACCTTCGAGTTCTTGACACACGTACAGCTCGATGACGCACCCCGGGCTTCGATCCAGCAAAGCTTCGGGGAGGAGTTCCGTCAGCACGACGGCGTGGTGACGATCTTGATGTTCAACTATTGCAGGGCTTCGCCTAAGCACCTCTACAATATGACTGAGGTGTAATCTCGTGGAGGGGGGTACCGCACACGGCCAAGGAACGATCACGAAGATCAACTTGTGTCTATGGGGTGCCCCCTGCCCCCGTATATAAAGGAGTGGAGGAGGGGAGGGCCGGCCCTCTCTATGGCGCGCCCTAGGGGAGTCCTATTCCCACCGAGAGTAGGATTCCCCTTTTCCTAGTCCAACTAGGAATCCTTTCAAGTATTAGGAGTAGGAGACAAGGAAGGGGGAGGGAGAAGGGAAGGAACGAGGGGGCGCAGCCCCTCCCCCTAGTCCAATTCGGACTAGGCCTTGGGGGGCGTGCGGCCTGCCCTAGGCAGCCCCTCTCTCTTTCCCGTATGGCCCAATAAGGCCCAATACTTCTCCTCCGTATTCCCGTAACTCCCCAGTACTCCGAAAAATACCCGAACCACTCGGAACCTTTCCGATGTCCGAATATAGTCGTCCAATATATCGATCTTTACGTCTCGACCATTTCGAGACTCCTCGTCATGTCCCCGATCTCATCCGGGACTCCGAACGTCTTCGGTACATCAAAACTCATAAACTCATAATATAACTGTCATCGAAACCTTAAGCATGCGGACCCTACGGTTCGAGAACAATGTAGACATGACTGAGACACAACTCCGGTCAATAACCAATAGCGGAACCTGGATGCTCATATTGGTTCCTACATATTCTACGAAGATCTTTATCGGTCAGACCGCATAACAACATACGTTGTTCCCTTTGTCATCGGTATGTTACTTGCCCGAGATTCGATCGTCGGTATCCAATACCTAGTTCAATCTCGTTACCGGCAAGTCTCTTTACTCGTTCCGTAATACATCATCTCGCAACTAACTCATTAGTTGCATTGCTTGCAAGGCTTATGTGATGTGCATTACCGAGAGGGCCCAGAGATACCTCTTCGACATTCGGAGTGACAAATCCTAATCTCGAAATACGCCAACCCAACAAGTACCTTCGGAGACACCTGTAGAGCACCTTTATAATCACCCAGTTACGTTGTGACGTTTGGTAGCACACAAAGTGTTCCTCCGGTAAACGGGAGTTGCATAATCTCATAGTCATAGGAACATGTATAAGTCATGAAGAAAGCAATAGCAACATACTAAACGATCGGGTGCTAAGCTAACTGAATGGGTCATGTCAATCACATCATTCTCCTAATGATGTGATCCCGTTAATCAAATGACAACTCATGTCTATGGCTAGGAAACATAACCATCTTTGATTAACGAGCTAGTCAAGTAGAGGCATACTAGTGACACTCTGTTTGTCTATGTATTCACACATGTATTATGTTTCTGATTAATACAATTCTAGCATGAATAATAAACAATTATCATGAAATAAGGAAATAAATAATAACTTTATTATTGCCTCTAGGACATATTTCCTTCACTTCTTCCCCATCAGTTCGCTAGCCTTGTCACTCAGGGCTATCTTGTCATTCTTCAGACGGCTGACCTCCTTGTTGGCCGCGTCGAGAGCAGGTTTCAGATTGGTATTCTCCTCTTTAAGTTTGCCGATTGAAGCCAGCTTTTCTTCTGCGAGCTTCGTCTTGTCCGAAGCCGCTTTCTGCGCCTCGGCAAGGTCAAGGTCCTTCTTCTTCAGAGCCTCCTTCAGTTTATCTGCAAAGTGACAATGAGATCAGACTCAGGATTGGACAAAAAATAAAGGCAGTCGTCAAGATTCTCACCGAACATACCTTTTGCTTCCTCCTTCGCCTTCGTGAAGTTCTCCTGGACAAGCTTCAAGTCAAGTTCGAGCTGGATATGTTTGTTCTCCAATTCAGTATAGCGAGCCAGAAGCTCACAGGATGTCTGCGAAAGGACAGTCGACAGATATCAAAGATAGGTCACTTCCGAGTGACTAAGAGAAAATGAAAAATTGTAGCATTTCTAAGACTACAGCCGAATCAAAATATTCAACAGTAGTCTCAGGGACTACACCCAGTGGGTGCACTCAACGTGCCCCTACTGGTTCTTCCGACTCGGTTCGATCAGTCGACCGAAAGAGACAAAAAGGTTATGATCCTAAACCATAGCTAACTGCCAGCAGTCAGCCATAGTATCATCAAAAAAAGAGGGGAGATGTTCTTCAGACCATAGTCGATTGCCAGCAGTCGACCATGGTCTTGGTGACTACACCCAGTGGGTGCACTCAGCGTGCCCCCACTGGTCCCAAGATTCCACTCGACCAGACCGAGTGGAGAACTTAGAATGAATAATTTCAAAGTATAAAGACTACAGTCGACTGCCAGCAGTCCACCATAGTCTCCGGGACTACACCCAGTGGGTGCACTCAGCGTGCCCCCACCAATCCAAACAGTCAATCAACACACCTAGTGGGTGTGCAGATACTAAGATCTTCATAAAGAAGAGTTTTCAGGTACCATATCCTAACAGAACAAGCGGTGATCAACTAACCTGGACATTGCTCTGAAGAGCTGAGCTTGTATCATAAGCTGCTTGGCTGGCGTCTCGGATCGCCTTCACTTGCTCCATCATGACCCCCTCCTGGCGTATAGCTTCCTTAGCAGAACCTGCTTGGTCCTCTAGGACGTGGTGTGTGGCGAAAAGGGAAGGCGGATCAGCACTCATCAGCGGCACAACAAAGGACACGGTAGTCCGAGTGACATTGCCTCCCTCCGGAACCAGCGTCTCAGGTGCTGATACAACCTGAGCAGTCTTGCCAGCAGGCGCTTTCTTGTTCCTCCTCTGCCTTAGTGGCTCCTCATCGTCATCATCAGGGAGATCAATGACATGAGGTGGATCTACAGGAAAGATTCAAAGTTAAAAATGAAGATCCAATCGACCAAAAGCGAAACTATAGAGATCATACCAAGGTTGGAGGTGGCATCATCCTCCATTTCTTGATCTTCGTTCCTGACTGAGGTCTCAGAGGTAGCAGCACTACAGATTTCAGAAATCAGTCGGTTAACCAACAAGTCGACCAAGAGATTATCCATGCCAAACAAGAAAACACAAGTTCTGCTATTACCCGGAAATAGTGGGAATCACCATCCTCATCTTCGGCAGGGCCTTCATCGGCTTTGATGACGCCGCTCGTGTTGGGGAACATAGTAATTTCAAAATTTTCCTACGCACACGCAAGATCATGGTGATGCATAGCAACGAGAGGGGAGAGTGTTGTCTACGTACCCTCGTAGACCGAAGCGGAAGCTTTGACGCAACGTAGAGGAAGTAGTCGTACGTCTTCCCGGTCCAACCGATCCAAGCACCGTTACTCCGGCACCTCCGAGTTCTCGACACACGTACAGCTCGATGACGCACCCCGGGCTCCGATCCAGCAAAGCTTCGGGGAGGAGTTCCGTCAGCACGACGGCGTGGTGACGATCTTGATGTTCAATTGTCGCAGGGCTTCGCCTAAGCACCGCTACAATATGACCGAGGTGTAATATCATGGAGGGGGGCACCGCACACGGCTAAGGAACGATCACGAAGATCAACTTGTGTGTCCATGGGGTGCCCCCTGCCCCGTATATAAAGGAGTGGAGGAGGAGAGGGCCGGCCTCTCTATGGCGCGCCCTAGGGGAGTCCTACTCCCATCGGGAGTAGGATTCCCCCTTTCCTAGTCCAACTAGGAGTCCTTTCCAAGTAGTAGGAGTAGGAGACAAGGAAAGGGAAGAGAGGAGGGAAGGAAGGAGGGGGTGCGGCCCCTCCCCCTAGTCCAATTTGGACTAGGCCTTGGGGGGCACGCATCCTGCCCTAGGCAGCCCCTCTCTCTTTCCCGTATGGCCCAATAAGGCCCAATACTTCTCCCCCCGTATTCCCGTAACTCCCCGGTACTCCGAAAAATACCCGAATCACTCCGATCCTTTCCGAACTCCGAATATAGTCGTCCAATATATCGATCTTTATGTCTCGACCATTTCGAGACTCCTCGTCATGTCCCCGATCTCATCCGGGACTCCGAACTCCTTCGGTACATCAAAATACATAAACTCATAAAGTAACTGTCATCGAAACTTTAAGCGTGTGGACCCTACGGTTCGAGAACAATGTAGACATGACCGAGACATGTCTCCGGTCAATAACCAATAGCAGGACCTGGATGCCCATATTGGTTCCTACATATTCTACGAAGATCTTTATCGGTCAGACCGCATAACAACATACGTTGTTCCCTTTGTCATCGGTATGTTACTTGCCCGAGATTCGATCGTCGGTATCCAATACCTAGTTCAATCTCGTTACCGGCAAGTCTCTTTACTCGTTCCGTAATACATCATCTCCCAACTAACTCATTAGTTGCAATGCATGCAAGGCTTAAGTGATGTGCATTATCGAGAGGGCCCAGAGATACCTCTCCGACATTCGGAGTGACAAATCCTAATCTCAAAATACGCCAACCCAACAAGTACCTTTGGAGACACCTGTAGAGCACCTTTATAATCACCCAGTTACGTTGTGACATTTGGTAGCACACAAAGTGTTCCTCCGGTAAACGGGAGTTGCATAATCTCATAGTCATAGGAACATGTATAAGTCATGAAGAAAGCAATAGCGACATACTAAACGATCGGTTGCTAAGCTAACGGAATGGGTCATGTCAATCAGATCACTCAACTAATGATGTGATCCCGTTAATCAAATAACAACTCTTTGTCCATGGTTAGGAAACATAACCATCTTTGATTAACAAGCTAGTCAAGTAGAGGCATACTAGTGACACTCTGTTTGTCTATATATTCACACATGTATTATGTTTCCGGTTAATACAATTCTAGCATGAATAATAAACATTTATCATGATATAAGGAAATAAATAATAACTTTATTATTGCCTCTAGGGCATATTTCCTTTAGTCTCCCACTTGCACTAGAGTCAATAATCTAGTTCACATCGCCATGTGATTTAACACCAATATTCATATCTGTATATGATTAACACCCATAGTTCACATCGTCATGTGACCAACACCCAAAAGGTTTACTAGAGTCAATAATCTAGTTCACATCGCTATGTGATTAACACCCAAAGAGTACTAAGGTGTGATCATGTTTTGCTCATGAGAGAAACTTAGTTAACGGGTCTGTCACATTCAAAGCTGTATGTATTTTGCAAATATTCTATGTCTACAATGCTCTGCACAGAGCTACTCTAGCTAATTGCTCCCACTTTCAATATGCATCCAGATTGAGACTTAGAGTCATCTGGATCGGTGTAAAAGCTTGTACCGAGGTAACTTTTACGACGGGCTCTTTTATCACCTCCATAATCGAGAAATATTTCCTTAGTCCTCACTAAGGATATTCTTGACCAATGTCCAGTGATCTACTCCTAGATCACTATTGTACTCCCTTGCCAAACCAGGGCAGAGTATACAATAGGTCTGGTCCATAGCATGGCATACTTTTATAGAACCTATGACTGATGCATAGGGAATGACTTTCATTCTTTTTCTATTTTCTGCCGTGGTCAGGATTTGAGTCTTACTCAATTTCATACCTTTGCAACACAGGCAAGAACTCTTTCTTTGACTGTTCCATTTTGAACTACTTCAAAATCTTGTCAGGGTATGTACTCATTGAAAAAACTTATCAAGCGTCTTGATCTATCTCTATAGATCTTGATGCTCAATATGTAAGCAGCTTTACCGAGGTCCTTCTCCGAAAAACTCCTTTCAAATACTCCTTTATGCTTTGCAGAATAATTCAACATTACTTCCGATCAACAATATGTCATTCACATATACTTATCAGAAATGTTGTAGTGCTCCCACTCACTTTCTTGTAAATACAGGCTTCACCGCAAGTCTGTATAAAACTATATGCTTTGATCAACTTATCAAAGCGTATATTCCAACTCCGAGATGCTTGCACCAGTCCATAGATGGATTGCTAGAGCTTGCACATTTTGTTAACACCTTTAGGATCGACAAAACCTCTTGGTTGCATCACATACAACTCTTCTTTAATAACTCCATTAAGGAATGCAGTTTTGTTTATCCATTTGCCAGATTTCATAAAATGCGGCAATTGCTAACATGATTCGGACAGACTTAAGCATAGATACGAGTGAGAAACTCTCATCGTAGTCAACACTTTGAACTTGTCGAAAACCTTTTGCGACAATTCTAGCTTTGTAGATAGTAACAATACTATCAACGTCCGTATTCCTCTTAAAAATCCATTTAATTAACATGGCTTGCTGATCATCGAGCAAGTCAATCAAAGTCCATACTTTGTTCTCATACATGGATCATATCTCAGATTTTATGGCTTCAAGCCATTTTGCGGTATCTGGGCTCACCATCGCTTCTTCATAGTTCGTAGGTTCATCATGATCTACTAGCATGACTTCTAGAATAGGATTACCGTACCACTCTGGTGCGGATCTTACTCTATTTGACCTACGAGGTTCTGTATTAACTTGATCTGAAGTTCTATGATCACCATCATCAACTTCCTCACTAGTTGGTTTTGACGTCACAGAAACCGGTTCCTGTGATGTATTATTTTCCAACAAGGGAGTAGGTACAGTTACCTCATCAAGTTCTACTTTCCTCCCACTCACTTCTTTCGAGAGAAACTCATTCTCTAGAAAGGATCCATTTTTAGCAACGAAAGTCTTGCCTTCGGATCTGTGAAAGAAGGTGTACCCAACAGTCTCCTTTGGGTATCCTATGAAGACATATTTCTCCAATTTGGGTTCGAGCTTATCAGCTTGAAACTTTTTCACATAAGCATCAGAGCCCCAAAATTTAAGAAACGACAGGTTAGGTTTACTGCTAAACCACAGTTCATATGGTGTCATCTCAACGGATTTAGATGGTGCCCTTTTAACGTGAATGCAGCTGTCTCTAATGCATAACCCCAAAACAATAGTGGTAAATTAGTAAGAGACATCATAGATCGCACCATATCCAATAAAGTGCGGTTACGATGTTCGGACACACCATAACGTTGTGGTGTTCCAGGTGGCGTGAGCTGTGAAACTATTCCACATTGTTTTAATTGAAGACCAAACTCGTAACTCAAATATTCGTCTCCACGATCAGATCATAGAAACTTTATTTTTCTTGTTACGATGATTTTCCACTTCACTCTGAAATTCTTTGAACCTTTCAACTATTTCAGACTTATATTTCATCAAGTAGATATACCCATATCTGCTCAAATCATCTTGTGAAGGTCAGAAAATAATGATACTTGCCACGAGCATCAACACTCATTGGATCGCATACATCGGTATGTATTATTTCCAATAAGTCAGTAGCTTGTTCCATTGTTCCGGAGAACGGAGTTTTAGTCATCTTGCCCAAAAGGCACGGTTCGCAAGCATCAAATGATTCATAACCAAGTGATTCCGAAAATCCATCTTTATGGAGTTTCTTCATGCGCTTTACACCGATATGACTCAAACGGCAGTGCTACAAACAAGTTGCACTATCATTATTAACTTTGCATCTTTTGGCATCAATATTATGAATGTGTGTATCACTACGATCGAGATCCAACAAACTATTTTCATTGGGTGTATGACCATTGAAGGTTTTATTCATGTAAACAGAACAACAATTATTCTCTGATTTTAAATGAATAACCGTATTGCAATAAACATGATCAAATCATATTCATGCTCAACGCAAACGCCAAATAACATTTATTTAGGTTTAACACTAATCCCGAAAGTATAGGGAGTGTGTGATGATGATCATATCAATCTTGGAACTACTTCCAACACTCATCGTCACTTCCCCTTCAACTAGTCTCTGTTTATTCTATAACTCCTGCTTTCGAGTTACTAATCTTAGCAACCGAACAAGTATCAAATACTCAGGGGCTACTATAAACACTAGTAAGGTACACATCAATAACCTGTATATCAAATATACCCTTGTTCATTTTGCCATCCTTCTTATCCACCAAATATTTAGGGTATTTCCGCTTCCAGTGACCATTTCCTTTGCAGTGTAAGCATTAAGTTTCAGGATTTGGTCCAGCTTGGAGCTTCTTCGCGGGAGTGACAACTTGTTTGCCATTCTACTTGAAGTTTCCCTTTCTTTTCCTTTGCCCTTTTCTTGAAACTAGTGATCTTTATCAATCATCAACACTTGATGCTCTTTCTTGATTTCTACCTTCGTTGATTTCAATATCACGAAGAGCTCGGGAATCGTTTTCGTTATCCCTTGCATACTATAGTTCATCACGAAGTTATAGTAACTTAGTGATGGTGACTAGAGAATTCTGTCAATCACTATCTTATCTGGAAGATTAACTCCCACTTGATTCAAGCGATTGAAGTACCCAGACAATCTGAGCACATGCTCACTAGTTGAGCGATTCTCCTCCATCTTTTAGCTATAGAACTTGTTGGAGACTTCATATCTCTCAACTCGGGTATTTGCTTGAAATATTAACTTCAATTCCTGGAACATGTCATATGGTCCATGACGTTCAAAACATCTTTGAAGTCCCGATTCAAAGCCGTTAAGCATGGTGCACTAAACTATCAAGTAGTCATCATATTGAGCTAGCCAAACGTTCATAACGTCTGCATCTGCTCCTGTAATAGGTCTGTCACCTAGCGGTGCATCGAGGACATAATTCTTCTATGCAGCAATGAGGATAAACCTCAGATCACGGATCCAATCCACATCATTGCTACTAACATCTTTCAACACAATTTTCTCTAGGAACATATCAAAACATATGAAAGCAACAACGCAAGCTATTGATCTACAACATAATTTGCAAAATACTACCAGGACTAAGTTCATGATAAATTTAAGTTCAATTAATCATATTACTTAAGAATTCCCACTTAGACAGACATCTCTCGAGTCATCTACGTGATCCAAATCAACTAAACCATAACCGATCATCACGTGAGATGGAATAGTTTTCAATGGTGAACATCACTATGTTGATCATATCTACTATATGATTCAGGCTCGACCTTTCGGTCTCCGTGCTCTGAGGCATTATCTGCATATGCTAGGCTCGTCAAGTTTAACCTGAGTATTCCGCGTGTGCAAAACTGGCTTGCACCCGTTGTAGATGGACGTAGAGCTTATCACACCCGATCATCACGTGGTGTCTGGGCACGACGAACTTTGGCAATGGTGCATACTCAGGGAGAACACTTCTTGATAATTAGTGAGAGATCATCTAAAAATGCTACCGTCAATCAAAGCAAGAATAAGATGTATAATAGATAAACATCATATGCAATCAAAATATGTGACATGATATGGCCATGATCATCTTGCGCCTTTGATCTCCATCTCCAAAGTACTTTCATGATCTCTATCGTCACCGGCACGACACCATGATCTTCATCATCTTGATCTATATCAATGTGTCATCACATGGTTGTCTCACCAACTATTGCTCTTGCAACTATTGCCATCGTATAGCGATAAAGTAAAGCAACTATTTGGCACTTGCATCTTATGCAACAAAGAGATATCCATAGGGCTTCTGCCAGTTGCCGATAACTTCAACAAAACATGATCATCTCATACAACAACTTATATCTTATCACGTCTTGACCATATCACATCACAACATGCCCTGCAAAAACAAGTTAGACGTCCTCTACTTTGTTGTTGCAAATTTTACGTGGCTGCTACGGGCTGAGCAAGAACCATTCTTACCTACGCATCAAAACCACAACGATAGTTCGTCAAGTTAGTTCTGTTTTAACCTTCGCAAGGACCGGGCGTAGCCACACTCGGTTCAACTAAAGTTGGAGAAACTGACACCCGCTAGTCACCTGTGTGCAAAGCACGGCAGTAAAACCAGTCTCGCATAAGCATACGCGTAATGTCGGTCCGGGCCGCTTCATCCAACAATACCGCCGAACCAAAGTATGACATGCTGGTAAGCAGTATGACATATATCGCCCACAACTCACTTCTGTTCTACTCGTGCATATAACATCAAACCATAAAACCTAGGCTCGGATGCCACTGTTGGGGAACGTAGTAATTTCAAAATTTTCCTATGCACACGCAAGATCATGGTGATGCATAGCAACAAGAGGGGAGAGTGTTGTCTATGTACCCTCGTAGACCGAAGCGGAAGCGTTGACGCAACATAGAGGAAGTAGTCGTACGTCTTCCCGGTCGAACCGATCCAAGCACCGTTACTCCGGCACCTCCGAGTTCTTGACACACGTACAGCTCGATGATGCACCCCGGGCTCCGATCCAGCAAAGCTTCGGGGAGGTCAGCACGACGGCGTGGTGACGATCTTGATGTTCAATTGTCGCAGGGCTTCGCCTAAGCACCGCTACAATATGACCGAGGTGTAATATCGTGGAGGGGGGCACCGCACACGGCGAAGGAACGATCACGAAGATCAACTTGTGTGTCCATGGGGTGCCCCCTGCCCCCGTATGTAAAGGAGTGGAGGAGGGGAGGGCTGGCCTCTCTATGGCGCTCCCTAGGGGAGTCCTACTCCCACCGGGAGTAGGATTCCCCCTTTCCTAGTCCAACTAGGAGTCCTTTCCAAGTAGTAGGAGTAGGAGACAAGGAAAGGGAAGAGAGGAGGGAAGGAAGGAGGGGGTGCGGCCCCTCCCCCTAGTCCAATTCGGACTAGGCCTTGGGGGGGCGCGCAGCCTGCCCTAGGCAGCCCCTCTTTCTTTCCCGTATGGCCCAATAAGGCCCAATACTTCTCCCCCCGTATTCCCGTAACTCCCCGGTACTCCGAAAAATACCCGAATCACTCGGAACCTTTCCGAACTCTGAATATAGTCGTCCAATATATCGATCTTTACATCTTGACCATTTCGAGACTCCTCGTCATGTCCCCGATCTCATCCGGGACTCCGAACTCCTTCGGTACATCAAAATACATAAACTCATAAAGTAACTGTCATCGAAACTTTAAGCGTGTGGACCCTACGGTTCGAGAACAATGTAGACATGACCGAGACATGTCTCCGGTCAATAACCAATAGCGGGACCTGGATGCCCATATTGGTTCCTACATATTCTACGAAGATCTTTATCGGTCAGACCGCATAATAACATACGTTGTTCCCTTTGTCATCGGTATGTTACTTGCCCGAGATTCAATCGTCGGTATCCAATACCTAGTTCAATCTCGTTACCGGCAAGTCTCTTTACTCGTTCCGTAATACATCATCTCCCAACTAACTCATTAGTTGCAATGCTTGCAAGGCTTAAGTGATGTGCATTACCGAGAGGGCCCAGATATACCTCTCCGACATTCGGAGTGACAAATCCTAATCTCGAAATACGCCAACCCAACAAGTACCTTTGGAGACACCTGTAGAGCACCTTTATAATCACCCAGTTACGTTGTGATGTTTGGTAGCACACAAAGTGTTCCTCTGGTAAACGGGAGTTGCATAATCTCATAGTCATAGGAACATGTATAAGTCATGAAGAAAGCAATAGCGACATACTAAACGATCGGTTGCTAAGCTAACGGAATGGGTCATGTCAATCAGATCATTCAACTAATGATGTGATCCCGTTAATCAAATAACAACTCTTTGTCCATGGTTAGGAAACATAACCATATTTGATTAACAAGCTAGTCAAGTAGAGGCATACTAGTGACACTCTGTTTGTCTATATATTCACACATGTATTATGTTTCCGGTTAATACAATTCTAGCATGAATAATAAACATTTATAATGATATAAGGAAATAAATAATAACTTTATTATTGCCTCTAGGGCATATTTCCTTCAGCTCGGGGTTGCTTCGACGCTTTCTCAGTCGGCGCCGGAGAGGTCGTCCGAGGGCGTTTAGTCGACTGCCCAACAGGCACGGCCGCTTTGCCACGCTCGACTGCGGGGTCATGGGCGAGCTTGGATCGCCTTTCAGTGCGGGGAGGGTCGACTTCCTCCTCCTCTTCCTCCTCCTCCTCTTCACCAGAGCCGTCGTCTTCTTCATCCTCCTCACCATCAGATGGCCACTCCTCCTGACTTTCACCTCCACTCCCTTCCTCCTCCTCGATCTGTTCTTGCGCTCCGTTGGGCATCAAGTACATCTCGGTAGTGACCTGGAAGACAACAAACAAGACAAAAGTCAGTCGACTGAATTCTAGCAAAACAGAATGAAGGAAGCAGGATCACGGTCGGAGATATAGAATTGGACCTTGTCTGGCTCGTAAGATTGGTCGAGTGGAGGGATCCTCCTGGCTCCTTAGTGGTTGTCCTTGTTCCCTGTGATGGCAGTCATCCACATCTCTAGGGTGGCATCCTCGACCTCCTCCGGGTGGACCCGAGGGGTGTCTTCAGTGCCAGAATACATCCACATCGGATGGTCTCGATATTGAAGTGGTTGGATGCGTAGTCGAAGGAAAACCTCCAGAAGATCCATGCCAGTCACCCCGTCACGGATAAGCTGGACTACTCGCTCGACCAGCACCTAACCTGAGCCTTCTCCTCCGGGACCACCTTCAAAGAGGACGGCTTGTTCACTCGATCCATGGAAAAAGGAGAGAGTCCAGTCGACTGCCCTGGCGTCGGCTGGTCTAGGCAGTAGAACCAGGTCGACTGCCACCCTCGGACCGACTCGGGAAGGACCATGGCTAGAAAAGCACTTTTCCCTCTCATTTGAACCCCAAGACCCCCACACATCTGAATCACTTGGGTTTTCTCGTCACTCGGATTGGCCTTTTTCACTGTCTGAGAGCGACAGGTGAAAATGTGTTTGAAAAGGCCCCAATGCAGCCGGCAACCCAAGAAATTCTCACACAAGGACACGAAAGCAGCGAGATAGACGATAGAGTTGGGTGTGAAGTGGTGGAGTTGTGCCCCAAAGAAGTTCAGAAATCCCCGAAAGAAAGGGTGGGGCGGCAGAGAAAACCCGCGGTCAATGTGGGTAGCTAAGAGGACACACTCACCCTCCTGAGGCTGCAGCTGCCACTCCTTCCCCGGGAGCCTCGTTGATCCATGAGGGATCAGTCCCTCATTGGCCAGGTCGTCAAGATCTTTCTTGCAGATGGTCGAGCGGATCCAGTCGCCCTGGATCCAACCTTGCAGCAGACTGGCCCGCGACGAGGATCCGTCCCGACTGGTCGCCCTCCCCTTCGCCTTCGCCGTCGCCTTCTTCGCCCGCTCCAAAGCCGTCGTCTTCTCCTTCACCATCGTCGCCGGCGAAGCACGCACAGAGCAGCAGCGCTGGATGGTGGCGAACGCAGCAGATGAATCTGAGGAAGAGGAAGGGGAAAATGAGGGCGCACTGTTCAAAATACCCCCGTCCGGCGCCTTATATGAGGTCGCTTCCGAGTGGCTGACTGGTAGGCCCGGACGATCCTGTCAAATCCCACAACAGTCGCGTGCGCGATACGTGGCGAAAAAGGTGGCGCGAAGATCGAGGCGTTCCTGCCTTATCCCACCCAAGTACTGCGGCCTCCTCCGCCTTGCGCGCTTCCCGAAATTCAGATCCCGCTAAATCCGCGAACAGCAGAGCAACTTGTTAGACTGGAGATTTCCTCCGATCCGTCGCTCGGAAATCTCCAAGTACAGAAAATTCACTCGACAGATACAAAGAGTGGATCAAGGCGACTGAAAAAGAAGTTGGTGCCGTCACCTAAAGTCATTGATCCAGAACAAGACATACTCATAGCACGAAAAACGGGTCGGAAGAATTCTCAACTCCTTCCTCACTCAAACCTCGATCCATTCGGGGGATAATGATGAAGCCATGTACCTAGGGTAGGGTCATGGACCTGTCCAAGGTACCCTCCCCAAGGACATCTCTAGAAGAAACTACCTTTCAGTCGACCTGGAAGGATTCCACTCGACGGACTCAAAGTCACTCGACCATGAAGCCACTCACTCGACCACCAGGAGATCTAGAGTCACTCTGCACACAAACAGACTCAAAGTCACTCGACCATGAAGCCACTCACTCGACCACCAGGAGATCTAGAGTCACTATGCACACAAACGGTCTGTCATTAAGTAGTCTTTATGGTCATGATAGCACTTTATGTATGGCATTACCAGTAACACCAGACCTTAATGTACCTTAAACCCTGCATAACTGAGGGCCGGAGGGGTCTGGCGGACTCTATATAAGCCACCCCCTCCTCAGTGTAAAGGGTTCGCACCCTTGTAACTCATACGCATATAATCCAGTCGACCGCCTCTGGGCTCCGAGACGTAGGGCTATTACTTCCTCCGAGAAGGGCCTGAACTCGTAAATCTCTTGCGTATACAACTACTCCATAGCTAGGATCTTGCCTCTCCATACCTACCCCCCTATTCTACTGTCAGGCTTTGAACCACGACAGGAAGAGCTTTAGTGAAACCATCTGCAACTTGGTCTTGAGAGTGAATGAACCGAATGTCTAAGAGTTTATTTGCAACTCTTTCTCGAACAAAGTGAAAATCTATCTCAATGTGTTTAGTTCTAGCATGAAAGACTGGATTTGCTGATAGATAGGTAGCACCTAGATTATCATACCATAGTCATGGAGCTTTAGTGCTTTTCATACCTAGTTCCTTCAAGATTGACTGCACCCATATGATCTCTGTGGTTGCATTGGCCAACGCTTTGTATTCTGCTTATGTGCTGGGCCTAGAAACAGTGGCTTGCTTCCTTGCACTCCAAGATATCAAGTTATGTCCAAAGAATACTACAAAACCACTAGTTGAGCGTCTGTCATCTAAACATCCTGCCCAGTCTGAGTTAGAGAAAGCACTGATAAGGGTGGAAGATGACTTGCTAAAGTTTAGACCAATGCTCAATGTATTTTTCACATATCTCACTATGCGGTTTGAAGCAGTCGAGTGAACTGTAGTAGGTGCATGAAGAAATTGACATACTTTGTTAACAACAAATGAGATATCTGGTCGTGTCAATGTCAAGTATTGAAGAGCACCTACCAAGCTTCTGTACTTTGTACTATTTTCTGAGTCCAGAAGTTCCCCTTCAGCAAGAGATAATTTCTTTTGTGCTAGACAAAGGAGTGGGTGCAGGCTTATAACTTTGCAAACCAGCCTTTTTCACTAAGTCTGTTGCATACTCTGCTTGAGAGAGAGATAAAGACCATCCTTGTGCTGCTTAACCTCAATACCAAGAAAATAGTGTAGATCTCCTAGATCTTTGAGAGCAAATTCTGCACTTAAATCCTTCAACGGTGTTGTTATTGCTTTATCAGATGAGCTTGCCACAATAATATCATCAACATAAATGAGAACAAATATTGATGTACTTGACTTGTTATAGATAAATAACGAAGTGTCAGACTTTGAAGGGACAAAATCAAGTGCTTGCATGTTTTTACTGAGGCGAGATTACCATGCTCGTGGAGCCTGTTTTAGTTCATACAAGGCCTTGTCAAGTTTGCACACATGAAGTGGTGCATGCGCATTTACAAACCCAGGAGGTTGTTTCATGTAAACCTCTTCTTCCAGAACACCATGGAGGAACGCATTCTGTACGTCTAGCTATCGTAGACTCCATCCCCTGGACGCAGCAATGGACAAAACAAGACGGATGGTTGCAACCTTAACAACTGGACTAAACGTGTCCTCATAATCAATGCTATGCCATTGTTTAAAGCCCTTTGCAACCAGTCTGGCTTTGTAACAATCAATGGTTCCATCAGCTTTTCTTTTTATCCTGAAAATCCAGTTACAGTCAATAAGATTTTTACCTTGTCGTGGAGGAACCAGATGCCACATTTTGTTTTTCCTAAGTGCCATGAGTTCATCATGCATTGCCTTTCTCCAATTTGCATCACCAAGTGCCTCTTCGAGAGTGTTGGGTTCTCCTGGTTCACCTGTTGAACATACCAACCCATATTTTGTAATATGTTTATAATCAATAGGTATAATTACCCCTTGTTGAAGTCGTGTGCGACGCAAAGTAGTGGCAGAAGCATGCACAGAGAGCTCCGGCGCAGAAGATCCCGAGCCTGGATCCGGCTGATCCTCTCCTGATCCCGAAGAGGATCCGTGTGCAGCTCCAGAATCGGCAGCGTCACCTGGAGATGTCGGGGTGGGATCTTCTGCGGTCGCCAACTATGGTGTGGGAGGTGATCTAGCCGTAGAAGATCGTGGCTGGAGCACATCATCATGACCCAATGATCTCCTGGGCCCCGTGTCAACAGAAGCTGGCCCCGCATCCGGCTGACGAACTGCCTGCGGTTGGGCCTCAGCCTACGCATGGTTAGAGCCAACGCCGGCCTGCCACCTGATTGGCTGCGGTTCGCTGGCGCGCGGGGAGCCACTGCAGCCCACCAGAATCTGCCGCGTGGCTGGCGCGGAGTTGTTCCCCAAAACAGGGCACATAAAATATGGATCTGCTGCTTCATTTTCTTCACTATTTTCTGCTGCTTTTGCACCATTGTTTTCTACATCATCACAAAGCTCATGAAGGCTATTAGCAGGGTTAGTCAGCATATTATCATCACAATTGTTAATACCCCCTTGATCATAACCAGAGAGATGAGATGGAAGAAGTAGAATTTCCTTGCGGAGAAGAGCACCAACGTTAGGATGAAGATCCGCAAAAGGGAATTTGGTCTCATCGAAACCAACATCGCGTGAGATGTATACCCTACGAGTAGAGATGTTGAGGCACTTAACACCCTTGTGTTGGGCACTGTTGGGGATATTACCACTAGGCGTAAACCGGCCTACTTGGGCCGGGTTAACTTCATTAGTGGTATAAGCAGATGAAGGCCAAGGGCCTGTAGTCGGTTTAGAACATGTAACCGTAAACCGGCCTGATGTATAACTTGTATTGTAAGTTAGGAATAGAGAGATACCAACCGGCATACGAGTATGAACCGGTTGGGACTCTATGGACCGACGGGCGTCACCCGTGTATATAAGGGGACGACCCGGCGGCGGTTCAAGAGAGACAACCAACAACTCGAGCCTAGGCGAAGCTTGTTCGCTCCCTAGCCATCGAGACCACATCAATTCCATCACAACTAGACGTAGGCTTTTACCTTCATCGAAGGGGCCGAACTAGTATAAAACCCTCGTGTCTTTGTGTCCGCTTTAACCCCTTCAAGTAAACCCGTAGCGATGGCTCCACGACTAAGTCCTTTTGCTAGGACATCTGCTGTGACAAATCCACGACAGTTGGCGCCCACCGTGGGGCTATCGCACGATGGTTTGACGATCTTGGAGGGCAAGCTCAAGGGACTCAAAGGCTATGTTGTGGGCCGGATGACCAAGAGTCGTCGCGGCAGGATCTACATCGATGACGTAGGATGGGGTCCCGAGGCCGATTCGATCGAGTACGGGTACCGGGTCCCCTTCGGCGGCATACACGTTTTCATTGGCAAGATCGGTGAGCCCGGGCCTGAGCCGGACATCTGCACCGACCTCGTCGAGACGGCTCAGCGTGCGAGATCTACCCAGGCTAAACCGGCCATGAAGCGTGCCTTCGTTGGGGTCATCCACGGAGGAGAGCGCGAGGACGAGTCAGAACACGGTAGCGAGACCGTCGTCTATTCCGGCGACGAGTCCTCGACCGGAGAGACCGAATCACTATACCAGTTGCAAGACGATCAGGTTAGGGGCTGTTTCGATGGCGACAGTATTCCGGACCCCCCAGGCCAGATCAACCGGGTTGGAATATTCATGGCCAGCACCCAGGCGGCGAATCATTCTTCGACCGCCGCAACAATGCTCTCCGGATCAGCAGCGGGAGCAGCAGCAGGGGCAGGAGGCCTGGTGCGCCCGCCGGTTCAAGTTCTATCCGACCTGTTTGATGCATTAGCCGTGCTTATGGCAGAAGCCAATCCGGTGGATCAGGAGGCTCATGATGCAGAGATCGCAAAGGTGAAAGAACAGATCGTGCAGGCCAAAACGGATCTGGCGGCAGAAAAGGACAGGATGGCTGCAGAGCGGGCCGCTTTGGACGCCCAGGATTATAAGCTCATGCTCGACCAGAATGCGTCACAGGAGGTCTTGAAGCGGAAGCACAGATCACGCCTGCCGTTAGGGTTTGACCCCCAAAATCTCTTTCACACTCCAGGAGCAGGGCCCAGTAATCCGCCGCAGTACCTAGAGGCAAACCGGATTGAAGCACCAGGGCCAGGAGCGACGGTCCAGCCCCGCTTGATGGAACCCCCTCAACAGAACATTGTGGCCCCTCTGCCGGTCCAGACACCCCCGGGTCATTACTCGAATCCTATGGACAACCTTGTTGCGGCCGCTGCACGATTAGAGGCCATCCCAGTCGAAGGGGACTCTCCGCAGGCGATAGAGACGCGCCGGGTTAAGGAGCTTCTCCGGACTGCGCTGATTCAGCAGGAAACATATTCGTACAGCCGTGATCGGATTCACTCTACACCCCGTCCAAGCCGGAGCTATAGCAGGCGCATGAATGAACCGGCCATATCAAGCAATGCGCGAGGCCGTGAAGCAGCCCGTGCCAATAGCCCGGCAGGTGGTGTCCGCGATGCGCAGGATGTGGTGGACTGGGCCCGGGCACAAGGGGAGGCCGAGTTAGCAGCACAGGATAATGCAGGTCAACTTACACCGGTTCGCTCTACCACCTTCGCCGGACCAGGAGTCACATCCTCTTTGGGAGTGCCTTGCTTAATCCCCGTTTTACGCAATGTGCGCCTGCCCAAAGATTTCAAGGGTCCACGCAAGGTGCCGAATTACACCGCTGATTTATCCCCTGAAGCGTGGGTAGAAAGTTATGAGATGGCCATGGAGATGCTAGACGTAGATGAGGCCGCGTGTGCAAGATACTTCACCATGATGCTTGAGGGCACGGCCCGTACTTGGTTGAAGAGCCTACCACCCAATTCTATCAGCTCATGGGCCCAGTTGAGGGCCCGGTTTATACAAAATTTTAAGGATACATGTAAGCAGCCCAAATCCATAGTAGACCTAGCGGCTTGTGTCCAGGAGGAAGGAGAATCAACGACCCGTTGGGTGCGCCGCGTTTCGGAAATTTTGCACTCGTCTGACAGGATTAATGCTGACTCTGCGATCTTAACCCTGGAAGGCAACTGCCGGTTTGAGCCTTTAAAATTGAAATTGGGAAGCGGTTCTGTAATGACATGGGAACCCTCATGGCTGCTTTAGTGAAGTATGCTGATTCAGATAGTACCAAGGATCCCGAGCCCGATGATGATGAGGCAGGGAAGGGAAGGAAGAATAGCAACTCCAAACAGCAGCAGCACAAACCGGCGGGTCATGGAAACGGAGGCAAGCGCAAGGCAGATGGTAGCATGGATTTTGTGGCCAACACCAATGCACAGGACAGGGGGCAGCGGCGTAGAGGTAAAGCGGCAAATCGTAATGGAGCTCCCAATCCTAACGCAAGCCGTTTGAATTATTTGTTGAATCAGCCTTGCCCAAAGCACGGGACGAAGGAGTCGCCGGCTAACCATCTTTGGAAGGATTGTTATATTATGCAGGAGTTTAAAAACTCTAATGCCTTCCGGTATGACCATGGGTCAGGTGGCGGTTCAGGATCCGGTTTACATGGACCGGGTCACGATGGAGCTTCCGGTTCAGGTTTCAATCAGGGCGGTCACAACAGCCAGAATAATCAGAACGGCCAGCAGCAGCAGCAGCATCAGCAGTCGGGTTATCAGAGCCAGCCAAAGCAGTTGAGCAATGGGCAATACCATGTTTTCACAACTAGCTTGGATAAGCGCGACCGGAAATTCCACAAGCGAGCGGTGAATTCTGTTGAACCGGCCCTGCCACGTTACTTACGCTGGTCAGAGCAGCCTATCGTGTGGAGCAGAGAGGATCACCCGCCCCGGGTTGATAATCCGGGCCAGCTAGCATTGGTGGTAGACCCTCAGGTTGGGGGTTATAAGTTCACCAAGGTACTCATGGATGGAGGAAGCAGTATTAACATACTATACTATGAGACATTCCGGCGCATGGGTCTAACGGACAAGGATCTCAGACCGTCTAATACGGTGTTCCATGGTGTAGTGCCAGGCAAATCTGCATATCCTGTTGGTAAGATAGCCCTAGATGTGGCTTTTGGGGACGAGCACGATTCTCGGACGGAAAAATTAACCTTTGAGGTGGTGAAGATCCGGAGCCCGTATCACGCCTTGTTTGGGCGGCCCGCTTATGCCAAGTTTATGGCGCGACCTTGTTATGTCTACTTACAGCTCAAGATGCCGGGTTACAAGGGGACGATAACGGTTCATGGGAGCCGTAGGGTCGCTTTGGAATATGAGGAAGGTGATGCGGCTTATGCAGAGTCGGTCTGTGCCACGGAAGAGTTGAAGTATTATAAGGACAATGTTGATCCGGCGGATATGACCCCTTTGAAGAAGCCAACTACAGAGCATGATTCAGATCTGAAGTTCAAATCGGCAGCTGAGACCAAACTTGTTGACTTCGTGCCTGGCGATTCGTCCAAACAGTTCACTATCAGTGCCAACTTGGATCCCAAATAGGAAAGCGCGCTCATCGAGTTCATCCGTGAGAATCGGGACATTTTTGCATGGAAACCGTCTGACATGCCAGGTGTACCGAGGGAACTCGCTGAGCACACTCTTAATGTGGATCCTAAGTACAAACCGGTGAAACAATTCCTCCGCCGGTTTAACGAAGAAAGGCGCAAGGCCATTGGAGAGGAAGTGGCCAGGCTTTTAGCAGCTGGTTTTATCATTGAGGTGTTCCATCCAGAGTGGCTTGCTAATCCGGTGCTGGTTCTTAAGAAAAATGGCACTTGGCGTATGTGTGTGGATTACACAGATCTTAACAAGGCCTGTCCGGCAGATCCTTTTGCCCTCCCCCACATTAACCAGATCATTGATGCCATGGCAGGTTGTGAGCGATTTACCAACAAGATCTTCGTCGCTAGCACAGTCGCCGGGTTAGAACCAGAACTTTTAAAGAAGGAGATTTGGTGCTTCGACTAATCCAGGACCAGACAGATATGCACAAGTTATCCCCACCCTGGGAAGGACCTTTCGTGGTCAGCAAGAATCTGCACAACGGGTCGTACTATCTGATTGATATTCGAGAGCATCAAGACTCACGTACACCAGAGGAGGAGACCAACAGGCCGTGGAACATAGCTCATCTTCGGCCTTACTATACTTGAGCCATCGGCTCTATCTATGTACATATCATGACAATGTATATATTATCTTTGATATATCAAATCGGAGCCTCAGCTAAAGCAGGGTCTCTATCTTTCTCATCATGCGAGGTTACACGGAGTGGTTCTGTTTAAAGCGGCCTCCGGTTTACCCCTTGACATTTGCTTTTTATATATCACTAGGGGCCTTGGTCGTGTCCGAACTAACGCGAAACCCTTTGATAGGCGACAGCCACCAGATCATTTGGGGACATGGTCAAGTCTGAACCAGTCACGCCTCTTGGTCGGCCTAAGGCCACAAAATCACTTGGGGGCATGGTCGAACCCGAACCATTGCCACGCCTCTTGATCTGGCATATATGCCACGAATCATTTGGGGACCTGGCTGACTTGAGTCATTGTCACTCCTATTGGGGGCCTTGATCCTGTCCGACCATGGTAATACCATCTGATCAGCTCAGTATAACATATTTTTGCAAACGGTTTTTATCATTGCCTTTGCTTCCATGTTATTTTCATGGTTTGTTTGTTCTTTGCTTTTGTCGGATTTCTTTTATGTCGCCAAACATCTTTTTCCGGTTCAGCCGATGGAGTTGATTCCCATTTAATCCGGAGGAGTATGCCCGGTTTACCTTTTCCCTGTTAACATCATGGAGTAACAAGGGGGCTCGTATTGATTCGGTATGGTTTATACGGGAGCTATTTTCTCCCCCCTTTTTTGACGGTAATGGTTTATAAAACCGCCGCTTCAGGCTTGGCTAAGCCAGCTTTCATGCCCAAACATGGCAGGTATTTATGTATCATCTATTTGTTATATTACTGATACACATACCAAGATCATAAACCGGCTGGCGGTATAACCGCCACCGAAGTTCAAATTTTTTCTGAGTGCAGGAAATAGGAATTGAAGTTTTTTCAAAACAAAAGTTTCAGTACTTATGCACGAAGGCATATTCCAGGCAGAAGTATTAACTATCCTATTACAAAGCAGCACGGTGCCCAAACAAGATCATTGTTCTTTTCGGAAGATGTCACAAACAGATCTCCAAGCCGGCTTCCGGTTCAAGCCTGCTCCTCATCCTCTGCCGCTTCAGCTTCCTCGTCTCTACCCATTGGCTGGAAATCAACAGTGGTCCAGTCGATTCCCATTAAAGCTTGGAAAACAGCCTCTTCATGGATCAGGGAAGACGGTTCAATATCAGGAGCATAAGTGTGCTTATGGATTGGAGGGATCAGATTCTCCGCCTCAATAGTTGGGGCAGGCACTCGCTTGTTTTGCTCGTTATATTGCGCTTGATAATGCGTCAAATCTGCCTCTTCAGCTAGCTGGCAAGCCAGAGGGCGCACTGCACGGTTTATTGCCCTTAAATCCTCTTCGTTGAATTCAGAGCCATCTTCTTTCAGGCTGGGATAGCCTTGAGCTGCTTCCACAGGATCAAAATCTGGCACCCATGCCTTTGCCCGGATCAAGGCATTGATGGCTCCGGTTCGAGCAGCGGATTTTTTCAGCTCCTCAATCCGGGCTGGAAGCATTGACAACCTGCTAAGAGTGTCCTGGATTAAAGAGGGCGTCGGGTTGTTATGAGAAGCTGTGGTGATGATCCGTTGGGCTCCGGTATACAATTGTTCCACCAAGGTGTAGGCAACTTTCAATTTCTTCCGCACATCATTTCCTAAGTGCCCAATACGTGTGCCTACAACAAGATTGGAATGGTCTCAAACCGGATTTGCGCTACAGCAGGTTCAAATTATCACAGAAGTTACAAGGAGCTTACCAAAGATTGCAGCAGTCATGGAGTGTATTTGCCGCTGTACGGCCGTCAGTTCATCCACTACCGGTTTAAGGGCAGCTTCAGCATTTTCCGCTCTTTTGGTCAAAGCGGCCTTTTCATTGGCCCAGTCAGCCCGCTCTTTCTTGAAGCCTTCTTTCAGCTGTTCAGCAGTGCTCAAGGCGCTGGTTAATTCTTGCTTTGACTTATCTGTTTCAGCTTGCTGGGTTTTCAAGGCCTCCTGCAAATCGGCAATTCGGTCCTCCTTGATTTTCACCTCAGCCTGCATACAGATAGCGTTTAAACTTTACACAAGCGATCCAAGAAATTGAAGTATCAATCACATAACAAAGTTATATGCTTGATACTTGGGGGCTAATGTACCTTCAATTTTTGTATATTACTAGATTGCAAAGTCCCAAGCTCAATACAAGTATTCAACTTGGCACTTGGGGGCTAGTGGCTATTTTATCAAGTTATGTTCTAAGGACAGTTTTTATTGGAGCCCCGGTTTACTTATGCTAAGTTAGACCGGCCCTTGAAGGGCTATACCGATGGGTTTCAAAAATGTTCAGGATCAAGTCCCGGTTTGACCAAGGTTACAAACCGGCCCTTGGGGGCTACAAGGATGAAGGCAATGGCAGCAAGGAAAGAAGTAAGTTGCCTCAAATTTATCCCTCATCATTTTGACCAGGCCAGCTTCGCAGTCACGGCTAGTGTAAAGCCGGTTTAAATAGCCGGAGTAAAGATCTTGGGCACTCAGAGCAGCATATGTCTCTAGTTCAACGTCCCATTTTCCTTTGTTCAAGGCGGAAAAATCCTCTTTGATGGTATGCTTGTAAGGGTGACAGGATTCCCGGGTTCAGAGCGGCCCACACCGGTAATCACAACATCATCATCTTTGGACTCGCCGGTTTGTGTTGGAGCGGCCGGTTTGTCAGCAGGAGTGTAGGATTTCTCAATCTGGACGGAGCCGGCAGGCGGGTCAGCAGAGGCTGGGGTAGGATCATTGGGGATATCTTCAACAGTAAACATTTCACGATCCGGCGCTTGGTCGTGTTCTGGGGCCACATCTTCTTCAGCCGCTTTACCCAGGCGGGCTTTCTTGCTTGGTTTCGGTTTGGCCCTGAAAGAAAAACAAAAAATTCAAGGAAAGGCATAAGCCATTACGCAGTATACTGGAAGCATATGTTCAGTTTAACTTACCCAGCAACTGTTTTCAAAGGTGGTAGCTGAGTGGCCGACGATTCACCAGACGATGAATGAGAAGTGACCTGGTAATCGGAGTCGGATGGATTAAGAGGTTGACGGAATAAACCCGCTTTAGGATTTAAATCAATAAAAAGGTCGGAGACCTCGGAGCGGCGTTTTTGAACCGGACTATTCGGTAAACCGGAAGAAGTAACTACCTGGCCGCTGTGCCGGGTTGTGCGGCGAGCTTCGTGTTGCTGGGTCTTCATAAGAAAGTTGGGATCCAAATAAGCAAGAGGATGAGAAAATTTAATTTTCCGGTTTGCCCGGCGAGATTTTGGCAAAGGCAAGATTTCTGAATCAGAAGAGAGAATAGTTACCTCAACGAATCCCGCATTGCTGGCTTCGGCGTCATCCTGACAAGCATCATCATCAATAAGGCGTGTAAAAAGCAAGCCAAGTGAATCAAGTTCTACCTCATGATCCGGATTACCCACATCATCATCAATAGCCGGGTCAGATGAAGCGGTGGTTTTTCACTTACGAGCTGGTTTCTTGATAACCTTGGTCTTGGGCCGGGTTGGCCGCCCTGCCTTCTCCGTTTTATCTTGTGAAAGCTTCTTGCTCCAAAACGGATTATCACGCTGGATCAACAATAATTAAAGGTAAGACAGATAAAGCAGTAACAGGTTCAATAATAGAGCAAGTAAAATCTTACCGTTGGTGGTGCAGTAAGGAAGCAGACCGGTTTGAGCACAGAGGTGCTTCGGTTCATTCAACATCTTCTTTATAGATTCTGTGACTTCGTTGTCGTAGACCTGGATTTTGATATGTCGGAGTGGGTCATCGACACTACCAGTATATTCGCACATCAAACTGGGGTGCCGGCTCAGAGGCAGAATGCTCCATGATATCCAGCAGCGTGCAAGGTCTATTCCTGTTAAACCGTTGGCCATAAAGGCCTGGAGCTTGGAGAGTTGAGGAGCATATTTGATTCTCTCCTTGGCGCTTAGCCTTTGTGGAAAAGGGTGAGTGTTGCTGAGCCGTTCCGGACGGAAGCCAGGCAAGGGATTTTCATTGTCAGGAGATGTATCCTTGCAGTAAAACCAAGTTGCATTCCACTCCTTGGGGTGAGTATGGAGTTTGACGTGGGGGTAGGTGATTTCCTTCCTCTTCTGAATGGCCATACCGCCCAGTTCGGTATTAGGACCATCGGTGAATTCAGTGCGGCGGTTCAGATGAAAGAGATCTCTAAACAGCTCGACTGAAGGTTCCTCTTGAAGGTATGCCTCAGAAAGTACTTGAAAGTGACATAGATTGGTGACAGAGTTGGGACCAATATCCTATGGACGGAGCTGAAAATTGGCTAAAACATCCCGATAGAATTTAGAACCGGGCGGTTTGAAGCCCCGGGCCATGTGATCTGCGAAGACCACGACCTCTCCTTCCTGGGTGTGGGAGGACATTCATCTCCGGGAACCCTCCAGGGGATCGTATCTTTATCATCCAAAGCGCCGATCAGGACTAGGTCGTCCAACTGCGATTCCGTGACACGAGAGGGAACCCAATTGCACTCATACACTTGTTTGGCCATGACAAGATCTACAAGAAATAGGCGATCCGGTTCAAAGACACGCTGGATAAAAGAAGGTGTTGATCTAACTACGATAAACCGGAGGCATTACCTATAAACCGGTTTTCTACAACACGGCATCGTATGGATTCTGGCGGTTCAACCAGGGGACTAATGGTATATATCGGTTTAACAATTCTTTCTATGGTAAAGTTAAACCGCCGACCTAAGCATCGGAAGCAGTTGAAGCTATGGATAACTAGATATGCAGAAACAAGTTTCACAAAACCTTGTTACAGCCGCGGATCTACAGCAAGCTCGCAAAAACAGAAAATATTTCGAAGAGTAAGGCAGAAACGGAAGTAAACCATTGAGCGGATATGTGCGGGAGATCTATGGGCTTAGATGAAAAATGGCAAGCGGAGGCTTAGGGATCGTTACTAAGCACAGCAAGAGTTCACAGATTCATTCAAGATCAGAGAACAGATATGAGCACAATGAACACAGCATGAACATGGAATCCTAAGAACAGATCTAGGTTAAGAAGAAGAGAAAGCTTACCGGGAACGGAGAAGATGCGGGAAGGTGCTGCAACACTCTGGTACGTTCAGGTTGATGCAGCGGCCTAAGACGAGGCAGAGGTCGACGGCGGTGGCGGAGCTCCAAAGCCGGCGACGTGAGGAAGAAGAAGAAGAAGGGACGAAGGGGAAAGAAAAGAAATGACCCTTCGGTCTTATTTATAAGGCAACCGAGCTAGGTCAAGCGCGCGAATCCAGGAGCTGTCATTAAGAGGGCGTTATAAATTTCATGATGACGTCATGCCGGTTTACAGTAACCAAAACTGATGACGTCATGCCGGTTTACAGCAACCAAAAATGATGACGACCTGGAGGTTTACCAATTACCAGAAGACATCCAAGACACAAGATTGTGTGAAGGATTGACATGAACCAGTTCAAATCAATCTGGGGCCTAATGTTGGGGATATTACCACTAGGCGTAAACCGGCCTACTTGGGCCGGGTTAACTTCATTAGTGGTATAAGCAGATGAAGGCCAAGGGCCTGTAGTCGGTTTAGAACATGTAACCGTAAACCGGCCTGATGTATAACTTGTATTGTAAGTTAGGAATAGAGAGATACCAACCGGAATACGAGTATGAACCGGTTGGGACTCTATGGACCGACGGGCGTCACCCGTGTATATAAGGGGACGACCCGGCGGCGGTTCAAGAGAGACAACCAACAACTCGAGCCTAGGCGAAGCTTGTTTGCTCCCTAGCCATCGAGACCACATCAATTCCATCACAACTAGACGTAGGCTTTTACCTTCATCGAAGGGGCCGAACTAGTATAAAACCCTCGTGTCTTTGTGTCCGCTTTAACCCCTTCAAGTAAACCCGTAGCGATGGCTCCACGACTAAGTCCTTTTGCTAGGACATCTGCTGTGACAAATCCACGACAGGCACTATACCCAAGGAAAGCACATTGTTTTGATCTAAACATGAGCTTGCGATTATTGTAAGGACAAAGATTTGGCCAGCAAGCACAGCCAAACACACAAAGGGATGTGTAGTCAGGTTTGACGTGGAGGAGACGCTCCATGGGTGTTTAATTGTTGATGACACGGCTAGGCAACATGTTGATGATGTGAATGGCCGTAAGAAAAGCCTTGTCCCAAAACTTAAGAGGCATGGAGGCTCCTGCTAGAAGGGCCAAACCGACCTCAACTATATGCCTATGCTTGCGTTCGGCCGACCCGTTTTGTTGGTGAGCATGTGGGCATGATACATGGTGAGATATGCCTATATTTTGGAAGAAGGAATTGAGTTTCTCGTATTCCCATCTCCAATCAGATTGGACAGCTATAATTCTGTGTCAAACTTTCTTTCAACAAGTGCTTGAAAGTTTTGAAAAACTTGAAACACATCAGATCTTTTCTTAAGGAGATAAATCCATGAAAACTTGCTATAGTCATCGATAAAACTCACATAATATGTGTGTCTGCCAACAGAAGAGGGAGCAGGGCCCCATACATCAGAAAAGATCAACTGTAAAGGTTTGGTGGAGATAGTAGTAGATATAGGATATGACAATTGATGACTTTTGGCACACTGACACGAATCACAAATGGTTTCAATATTGCGCTCACCAACAAACGGGAGCTTATTTTTCTTAAGCAATTTTTCAACTAAAGAAAAAGATGCATGTCCTAAAGGATCATGCCATCGTGTGGACGAAAGCTTGATAGCACCACAAGCTTGTTTACTGAATATTCTAAACTCCGGAATCAACGGGTAGAGCCCTCGAACACATACCTTGATAGAGAATTTTCTTCGTTGCCTGATCCTTGATCAAAAAGAAATAAGGATGAAACTCGAGAAAAACATGATTATCAATAGCAATTCTATGAACGGAAAGAAGATTTTTGTGGGCACTAGGAACATGAAGGATTCTTTTGAGATGAATTTTTCGACTAGGGGTATTAAAAATTGAATGGCCAATGTGACGTATTCCCATACCTTCACCACTGGTCGTATGAATTTGATCTTTGCCACGATACTTTTCCTTCATGGTGACCTTCTCGAGTTCATTGGTGATGTGGTTCGTAGCACCATTGTCCACATACCAATTTGTGTCAACTCCATAGGAGCCATCGGCCACCGTGGCAACCTTTTCTTCATCTTGCGAGGAGTCACCATCATCTTCCTCGTAGCGATACCGGCAATCCTTTGCTGTATGCCCAGGCTTGCCACAGATTTGACAACGAGGCAAGTCCGGACGGGATCTGTTGGAGCTGCCACGTGACGTCCTTTGGAGTTGCCGGAGCGTCCACCGCCGCTAGAGTTATTGGAGTAGCCACCGCCGCCCGATCCAAACCTCCCCTTGCCACGGGAGGAGCCACGCGAACGAGGAACACCGCCGCGGCCTTGGGAGGCAGAATTGGCCGACGACTTGAAGCCACCAACGGAGCCGCTGTACTGTGACATGCGCTGATCAAAGTTACTAAGCATGGCAAAAAGTTCATCAAGGGTTATCGGGGTGATGCGGGCATCCAGAGCAGACACGAGGGGCTGGTAATCTTGGTCCAGCCCATGGATGATGTAGGATATGAGCTCGTCGTCTTGGATGGGTTTCCTCGCCACGGAGAGTTCATCGGCGAGACCCCTCATGGCGGTGAAGAAGGAGGCCACCGATTGATTTCCCTTCTGTGCGTTAATTAGCGTTGTGCGGATGTTGTTGACGCGGCTGAGTGACAGCGACGAGAACATGCTCGCCAGCGCCACCCAGAGTTCGCGCACCGTGGTGATCGCGGTCACCGTGGCGAGTACCTCCTTGGAGAGGTTTTGGAGTAGGTGTCCGAGGACATGTTGGTCCTCCCTCACCCAGAACGGATGGAGAGGATTCGACCCAGAGGTCTCCTTCCCAGCGGCGTCCTTGGTGGTGAGGATTTTGGCCGGTTCGGTCGCCGTGTCGCCGACGTAGTGCAAGACGCTGGCGCCCCGCAGCTGTGGCGTGAACTGTGTCCGCCACAGGATGTAGTTGGTGCGGGAGAGCTTCTCCATGACTCCTCCGCTGAGGGTTGGCTGGAAGGAAGTGGAGGAAGACATGGCTGCGCACTTTGGTGGAGATGGACTAGCTAGGGTTTAATGGAAGAAGATAGCTCTGTATACCATGTGTGACTTGCGGTAAACGTCTTGCCTATCCTGGCCAACGTGCTGCGTGTTAAATAGATGGGGTTGCGAGCCCAGATACGCGTACAGGTTGTTGGAGAGATTACATCTTGGGAGAGAAGAATACAAGAGATAAAACAAGATAAAAGAGTACATGAATATCTTGTATAACTACTGTTGAAATAGGTCTAGTTTGACATGTACACGTATTATTGTACGTATGTAATTGTATGCTGATTGTTATATATAGAAAGACGTGGAGAGGCTTTGCCCCACGGAAAACCCTAAACCCTATTCTCAAACTTGGTATCAGAGCCAACCCTAGCCGTCGCCGCCTCTCCTCCCGCCGCCGCCGCAGCCTCTTCGCGGCCGCCGCGATGTCCACCGCGTCGGCATCCACGGTGACTCCCTCCTCTGTGCTCACGCTCACCACTCCCTCCGCCCTCATCCCGATCGCCCCCGTCATTGCCCCAGCCGCCGCGACGGCTCCCATACCCGTTCTTCCGCCCATTGCGGTCTCACTTGACCGCAGCAATTTCATGCTCTGGCGGGCGCTTGCCCTCCCCAACTTCGCCGGAGTGCGCCTCCACGGCTTCCTCGACGGCTCGGCCACCGCGCCACCGCTGACCGTGACGACAGGCACCGGCGATGCCGCCCGCACCGTGTCCAACCCCGACTACGAGCAATGGTGGATGCTGGATCAGAAGGTTCTCGGGCATCTCCTAGGGTCGATGAGCGTGAAGATCTCCGCGCAGCTCATCGGCTGCAGGTCGGCCGCCGCCGCCTGGGCGGCCGTGCACACCATGTTCGCCGCCGAGAACAGCGCCGGCGTGCGCAACCTCCGGCGCCAGATTCAGGCGTTGTGCAAGGGAGACCGCCCCGCCAGCGAGTACATGCAGAAAGTCAAGGCCCTCGCTGACTCAATGGCCACCGCCGGCTCTATTCTTCGCGATGATGAGATCATCGACTATATGCTGACCGGGCTCGGCTCGGCGTTCAACCCCATCGCCGCGTCCATGAACTTCGCGGGCGTGCCAATCATGCTTCCCGCGTTCTACTCCAGTGTTCTCCACTACGAGGCCCTTCAGCAGCAGCAGTCCGAGCTCGAGGATTGGCAGTCATCCGCCAATGCTGCGTCTCGGCCGGTCTACAACAACACCTCCGGCCGAGCCGCCGATTCCGGCCGCCAGAGCGGTGGCCGCTCCTCCGCCGATTCCCTCCTGCCCAACTCGGATGGCTACGGCAACAACCAGGGCAACGCCCCTGGTCGTAACAACAACGGCGGCAATAGCCGCAATGGAGGAGGTAACGGAGGTGGCAACGGGGGTGGTCGCAACCGCCGCTGGCGTCCCCGGTGCCAGATATGCAAAAATTGGGGTCATGAGGCTGGCGACTGTCGCAGCCGCTATGATCATGATCACCGCGCCGCCAACTCTGCATCCACATCCTCCTCCCATGAGCCACCGCACTGGATCCTGGACACCGGTGCGATGGACCACCTGACGAACGATCTTGATCATCTGCACTTCCACGAGCGCTACGGCGGGAAGGATCAAGTGCAAGTGGCAAACGGTGCAGGTTTGTCTATTTCGCATATTGGTCATTCCACTATACCCGGTTCCTCTCTCCGTTTATGCAATATTCTTCATCTACCACACATAAATCAACATCTCCTCTCCGTTTATCGTCTCGTCCTTGATAATGATGTTTTTGTGAATTTCATCGTTTTTTTCCTTGTCAAGGACACGGCCACGAAGAAAATTCTTCTTCGCGGTAGATGCCATGGTGGCCTCTACCCCATACCGTTTGGTCGCGCGTCGTCATCCTCCACCCGCCAAGCGTCCCTCAGCGTCAAGACCACCCCGTCCCAGTGGCACCAGCGTCTCGGTCATCCCTCAAATAATATTGTTCAACACGTTGTTAGGAATAATGATTTAGTGTGTTCTTCTGAACGTCAGACTTCCGTGTGTGATTCTTGTCAGCGTGCTAAAAGTCGACAATTGCCTTATAATTTATCACATCATGTTTCCACTATGCCTCTTGAGTTAATTCATTCGGATGTTTGGGGGCCAGCTATTGCTTCTTCCGGAGGTTATAAATATTATGTGAGCTTTGTTGACGATTATTCTCGTTTCTCTTGGATTTATCTCCTTAAACACAAGTCTGACGTTGAGCAAGTATTTTATGCCTTTCAGGCCCATGTTGAGCGTCTTCTCCACACTAAAATCCTCGCTGTTCAGTCCGACTGGGGTGGTGAGTATCACCGGTTGCATCGTTATTTTCAACGCACTGGCATCTCTCATCGTGTGTCGTGCCCACACACGTCTCAGCAGAATGGCATTGCTGAACGCAAACACCGTCATCTTGTTGAAACAGGGCTTGCTTTGCTGGCTCATTCTTCTCTCCCATTGCGTTTTTGGGATGAGGCCTTTCTTACGGCATGCTATCTTATTAATCGCATGCCCACCCTTGTTCTTCAACATGATACACCCATCTACCGTCTCCTTAAGGTGCAGCCAGATTATAACTTCCTTCGCACTTTTGGGTGTGCTTGCTGGCCCAGTTTGCGCAAATATAATGCACGCAAACTTGCTTTCCGATCCACCATGTGTGTTTTCTTGGGCTATAGTCCGATGCATAAGGGGTGCAAGTGTCTTGATCGTTCCACGGGACGTATCTACATCTCCCGTGATGTGGTTTTCGACGAGTCTGTTTTTCCCTATGCCACTCCTGGGGTCACCGTTGATGTCTCTTCTTTGGCTGATGTTCTCTCTTTTCCTCCCACTGAACCGGCTACGGGTGACCATATGCGCAAATACGACTTGTCCTATTTGTCTACTAACACGCCTGTCCCAGGCCATGTTGCTTCTGTGTAGGATCTTTCGGCTTCGCCCTCGACGGCATCCACTGTGCACGGCGCTACTACGCCCGATGCCCGCCGCCCCCACGTGGCTGACGTCCACCCATCCTCGGCGATCGACGTGCATGGGCCATGCACGTCGCCCCGCTCGGCTCCCGCGTCGCCTGGCTCGACTCCCGTGTCGCCCGGCTTGCCCGCCTCGCCCGTCCTGGCTGGCCCTTCAGCCACCACCGCGCCCGGTTCGCCCGGCCCGACCGCCGCGCCCGGTTCGCTCGGCTCGACCGCCGTGCCCGGTTCCTCCGCGGCCTCGTTGCCGCGCGGTGCTGCGGTCCTCGAGGATGCGACTCCGTCATCGCCAACGCAGCTCGCGTCGCCCTCTGTCGAGGGGAGTTCACCTTCCTCGACCGCGACGCCCCCAGCTGCCCCGGCTCACACCATGGTTACCCGCACCCGTGATCATACTCGGCGTGCCCTTGTTCCCACTGATGGCACTATCCGCTATGATCCCCGTCGCCGAGCGTTCCTTGCGGTGCCTGTCTCTCATCGTGACGCTCTCCGTGAGACTGCCTGGCGTACCGCAATGATTGATGAACTCACAGCTTTGCATGACAACAAGACTTGGGTTCTTGTTCCTCGGCCGCGCGGTGTCAATGTTGTCGGCAGCAAATGGATCTTCAAGACCAAGCACCGTCCGGATGGCACTGTCGATAAGTACAAAGCTCGTCTGGTCGCCCGAGGTTTCACACAGCAACTTGGCATTGACTATGGTGATACCTTCAGTCCGGTCGTCAAGCCAGCCACTGTTCATTTGGTTCTTGCCTTGGCTGTTTCTCGCGGCTGGAGTGTTCGTCAGATTGATGTCAGCAATGCTTTCCTTCATGGGTATCTTTCAGAGAACGTCTATATGCAGCAGCCACCTGGTTTCGAGGATGCTCGTTTTCCCTCGCATGTGTGCAAACTTCAGCGCGCTCTCTATGGACTCAAGCAGTCCCCTCGTGCATGGTACGCTCGGCTCAGTGCTCGCCTTCTCGCTCTGGGTTTTGCCTCTTCCAGAGCAGATACATCCCTGTTTTACTTCCGCTATCGTGATGTTCAGATCTATATGCTGGTCTATGTGGATGACATTGTCATTGCTGGATCTTCTCCACGTGCGGTTGATGGCCTTGTTCACGCCCTAGCTGCCAGTTTTCCTATCAAGGACCTTGGGCCATTGGAGTATTTTCTTGGTTTGGAAGCGTCCTACAATTCCGGGGGGATGACTTTGACTCAACGGAAGTATGCCTTGGATCTTTTACACCGTGTGAGCATGGAGAATTGTAAGCCCACTTCCACACCGCTGTCTACTTCCGAGCAGCTTGCACGAGTGACTGGACGACCTCTTAGTACCGATGATGCTTTCCGGTATCGTAGTGTTGTTGGTGGATTGCAGTACTTAACGCTCACCCGTCCGGATATTTCATTTGCCGTGAACAAGGTGTGTCAGTTTCTCTCACAGCCCACTGATGCTCATTGGGAAGCAGTTAAGCGGATCTTACGCTATGTGAAAGGAACGTTGCACACAGGGCTGAAATTTCGCAAGGCTGTCTCCACTAGCATTAGTATTTTCACTGATGCAGATTGGGCAGGTTGTCCGGATGATCGCCGATCAACTGGAGGTTTCGCTATATTCGTTGGACCGAACCTCATTTCCTGGAGTTCGAAGAAGCAACCAACAGTGTCGAGATCGAGCACAGAGGCTGAGTACAAAGCTTTGGCGAATGGAGCTGCTGAAGCCATCTGGGTAGAGTCACTACTCAAAGAGCTTGGAGTGTCTCAGCAGCGCGTTCCAGTTCTCTGGTGTGATAACTTAGGGGCCACATATCTGACTGCCAACCCAGTTTTCCATGCACGTACCAAGCACATCGAGATTGATTTTCACTTTGTACGTGAGCGTGTTGCTTCTGGGGCTCTCGAGGTCAGATTTATTTCTTCTAACGATCAGCTGGCTGATGTGTTTACTAAACCAGCCACCAGACAGATGCTAGACCGTTTCAGTACCAATCTAAACCTTGTACAGAGTAGAAGTTCAGATTGAGGGGGAGTGTTGAAATAGGTCTAGTTTGACATGTACACGTATTATTGTACGTATGTAATTGTATGCTGATTGTTATATATAGAAAGACGTGGAGAGGCTTTGCCCCACGGAAAACCCTAAACCCTACCCTATTCTCAAACTACTACTCCTCCTTCGGTGATCCTCCTTGCCTTACACGCCACCATCATGTCACGCACGCTATTATGTTTAACACCTCTCTCCTTGATTAGTCCACTTGTTGTCCGTTCCTGCTGGCGTGGTCGAGTCTGCTGTCAGGGCAGCGCTTTTGCCGCCCACGTGTTCTGCTGCCATGGCAGCGTTTATGCTGTCCCCGCCCAGTGGCTTACTTAGGATGCTGACATGGTAGCTTTTGTTATATAGTCTGAAATGGTTATATTCATCACAATGCATACACAGTGGCATTATAGCAGATGTCTTATAGCAGATGTCCCTCTTTTGCATCTTATTAATTATACTATCATATGTTGGCAGGTAACTGTCGCACTATACGTGTTTTACAAGTCATGGTCGTCAGATGACAAAAGGTTGCTGGCTGCAACAATATTGCTTTTCGTCCTGGTGGTTATCAGATGCTTCCAGAAGGCCCTAGATCTTAAGGGCAGTAGCTTTAATGCCCTAAGAAAGGCCAGCTCGCTGCCCGAGTGGGTCACCGTCCGGAAAACCAAACTCAGAGAAACAGAATCGACGGAAGATCCTCAAGAAAAAGAAAAAGAAGGGTCGATTGAAGAATATGTACGTAATGTAGGATATCTCGTGTTCGGACGTGTTGAACAACTGGAACAAGAAACAGACTACACACACTCATTGGCGACACCAACAGTCATCTCAAGGCTACCGTACCAGCTATTTTTAGACTTCTCATGTCAATATGTTCATCGTTTTGCGATCATGAGACACTTCTGGTCGCTTGATGACGAATCAGTCTATCAGGCCATAGAAGAAGCCTTGTCTGCTATGACCAGTTTTCTCTACACCAAAGATGATAGCACAACCACCCTCAAAAAAGATGATAGCACAACCCGCCTTGATTTCAAGAATACTACAGTACTGCTCATCCTTCGTCGGTATACACATGTCCTTATAACTTGTGCAACGTTAATTGCAGCCATCTGCCTGGTACACACTGGCAGCCACAAAGAAGATTATAGCGGTGAAGATACCTGGGTTACACTGGTGTTTCTGTACGGCACCCTTCTGCTGGAGCTCGTTTACTTGTGCGCAAAATCAGCTTTCCGGGGAAAGTTCTCTGGCAAAATTCTTCAACATAATCTTATTGGATTAGTAGCCCGTAACAGATGTCACTCCAAGTTGACGAGGATTGCGGCATGGTTAGGATGCAAGGAGTTGGTGGACGAATACTTTTGGCACATGAAGCCTAACTATTCGTCGTGTAGGGAGATTACAGAATTGGTTCGTGGGCATGTTCAATCAGGTTGGAAGGACTACATATTTGACTCTACCTCTTACAAGAAGTTCAATGAAACCAGGGGAGACAGGATGCTTGCCAGGACCAGGTATGGACATTATGAACAACCGGATTGGAGCATACGAAGGCCATTTGACGAGAGTGTTATTCTCTGGCACCTGGTCACAGATTTAGTATGTGCTCGCCTGGCCACATCTCCTCGTGATATGGAATGTGCCCGCCGGTGCAAAGTAATGTCCAACTACATGATGCATCTCTTGTTTGAAAATCCTGAGATGCTAATGCCAGGCAGCAGAAAGAGTTTGTTAGCACGTGTCTGCGGCGAACTCGAGGACCTCCTCGAGAGGGAGTATACCTGTCGGGACAAGGAAATTACACACCGGAGTATTTCCCTGTTTGTTTACGACTTCTAACGTTGTACCGACAATACCGAGGACAATGGTATTATTGCCGGTGCTAGCCGGCTTGCTGCTGATATATTATATAGTCGTAATCAAGGAGACGATGATGAGTATCAGACCAGCATGTTGGACATGATCCAAGGCGTGTGGGTGGAGATGCTCTGCTTTTCCGCCGGCCGGTCCCGAGGATACTTGCATGCGGAGGCTCTCGGAACAGGGGTGGAGTACATCTCCTATGTCTGGGTCCTATTGGCATACACTGGGATGGAGACACTGGCAGACAAGCTTCAGGAAAGGGAGGTCTTGTCAGTCGACGAAGTTCTGAAACAACACCGTGTTTAGCAGGAAAGAGAGAAGATGTTGTGACTCACTCCATTTGCTTCTCAAATTGAAGGCAGCTTGAGCGGTAAGTATTTCCGGACGGAAGGAGTAGTTCTTTACTGAAGTACGTTGGCCGGTCTGGTCGGTTCCATTATAAATTTACACTCTTATCTTTCTTACTACTCGATGTAAGATAATGTACGCCCCATTTGTTGTACCAAGTGCACTGCAAACCCACGTAATGTAGGACAACTGTTCATCGAAACAATACAGGACAAATGAGATGGAGAAATACATTTTTTTCCTTTTCGAAAAAAATGTATTTCTCCATCTCATTTGTCCTGTATTGTTTCGAATCATCAAAAGTGCCACTCTTGAATGTACGAGCTCCATTTGCGTGTGCTGGCTGGCTGTACCCTTGAATGTATAGCCCAGCCTTTTGTGTTTGAAGAGCAGATTAAAAAACCGACATTCGTAAATCTGCGACTGTAAAGGCTACCTGCCTGTAGTCTGCAGCTAAAGAGTAAATTCGCGACTGTACCCCGTAAGTGCCCCAAACTGACACAAAGAACGTCCTTGGTAAGATGGTCGTATGTTGGTCCACGATTCGTGACGATGGACACCATTCGCCACACATTTGCACAATCTGTTTGCAACAACGGACACCATTCGCCTGAATCTGCGTTGTGGTTCTGTAACGTAGAACTTTTCAGTCTGTTGCCTGAGCTGATGCTCTTCCTGTTACCTTGTGCTCAGCCGCATTAGATGGGCTATGTTTAGCTAGAGTGCCGCCTTGCTGGTCGCACGATCTCTTTTTTCCTTTTATTTTGGTTGTCGCCTTGTACAAAATAGACAGAAACCTGGGGCCAACCCCTTGCTTAACAAAAAAAGCTATCTGAGACGGAGAATTGGGCAGGGCAAAAGACGAGCACCAACGCTCTGTCCACGGATGGTACCTAAACCGATAGTCGCCCCATCGTTCATAGAAAGAAGAACGATGTGTCGTTCAACAGTGATGATCCTTACCGTTTAGCGTGGAAGATAAGACGCACTCGCTCCGTTTGAATCCCAGGATGAAGGCAGCGGGTTCGGTCTAGGATATTACGTTCACTCTCTCCAATTTGTCTTGTGTGCCAGCATGTCTATTAGCTAATATGTTAGCATTTCTGTGTTTTATCACTGTTCGACGCAAGACATGTATGAATTGCATGCCGCATTTGCTGTGCCAACTGCAGGAACCATGCAAGACAAGTGAAATATATGTCATCTTTTCATTAGCCTGTCCATATATCTAGGTTTTACTGGCTGCACTCAGCTAAGGTTTCTTGTTTCAAATCATCCAAGGTTATACATGTTATATGCAAAGTCCTAACCATCCGGACCAGAAGCGGAACCAGGATTTCTCGAAGCCTAGGGCTAAACTTAAGCGGTTATAAATAGCGACAAATACCACAAGGCCAAATACCACTCGTACAAACAAAAACACGTTGTACCATTATCATGAAGTGTACGACGTAGTAGCATGGATGCAAACTGGTTGGATGTTGCTTGAAAAAAAAAGAATTAATTTTCCAGGTCCTCTTCATCTAGAATCTATAATTTTCCCTACTAACGAATAACAATGACTTGACTAAAGTACATACAGTAATTTACATCACCAATTCACCAATTTCGGCCGATAAGAAGGAATTATGGGGGTACGAAAGATTTAACATTACCTGCCTGTCGGGGAGATAGATTGATGGAGCAGCCGATTGTGGAGGAGAGACTGGAGGGGCTTCTCAAACAAGTAAAGATCCGAGATTCGGGGCGATATCCGCTGGGCGCAAGTCTGGTGTAGTCAGCCGAGGAATTGAGGAGACTTGGCGGCGCAGCGTCAATGAGGTTTTTAGTACGATCTGGCGAGACGAGAGAAAGCATGAGAGGCTCAAAGCAATCGTGCGTCATGGCGATCGTCACAGGCTAGCGATTCCTTTGAGCGATCGTTCTAACTGGGCCAGTGGCGAACATTTTCTAGACAAACTTAGATACTTGGATTGTACGTGGGCCGAGGCCTGTCCGGCTGCATTCGCATGCCTGGGGCTGGGCCTATATTAGTCTACAAACTTGGAAATATTTTTCTGGATGTATAGCCTACTAGCTGGGCCACGCCTGGGGCTATAGCCCCGGTTGCCCCAGGCCCAATTTCACCCCTGATCCGGACCGACATTGTCTTTCTCCCAGCTCTTTATGAAACAGTTGCGACAGGCAAAAGACAAGAGAATTCTTCGGCGACGACACTCTCGCAAAAGCCCACCCTAACTGGGGTCGTCTTGATTATTTGATCTGGTGCTGCTCAAAATGGGAAACAGATTATTTGCTCTGGCACTCAGTCGTACAGTCAAATGATCGATCGTGCGGGTTCTGGTTGTATTCTTCAATGTATAACTATAACCTCTTGTCTCCAGAGAGAGAGAGAGAGAGCAGATTTTTTTTCTTTTTTCCGAAAAGGGGGCCTCCCTGGCCTCTGCATCAGAGTGATGAATACGGTCATCTTATTAACCAAATAAAAAGGTTCCAACAAGGTGCCAAAGTCTTCAACTGTAAAAACTGAAAAGAAAGCTCACACAGAGCCAAAATGGGCTAGAAACACAAACTAGCCAAGAAAAGACGCCACAACCGGCTGGCTAAAGATAGATAGGTAAACTAATTGACTATCCTATTACATGACCGCCATCCAAACCGGTTGAAGATATCCCGAGCTACCATCTCCCAGCGGATAGATCCAGTAACCAAATGCTCCCTGGCCTCCATCGGAGTGAGTAGCGACCACGAACGGATCACTGTCGTGGCTCGAAAAATAACCTGCAAAAAGTGAATATGTGATGTTCTGTTAAAAACCAAATCATTTCTGCAATTCCAGATAGTCTAGAACAAAGCCCAAACTCCAACACGAATATGTCTCGCTAAGTCAGGCTCAATCCCATTAAGCCATGTCCCAAATAACGTGTTGACAGAATTCGGTGGAGTAATATTAAAACCAATGTGGACCGTCCGCCAAAGGACTTTGGGCAACGGGCAATCAAGAAAGAGGTGTTTGATCGTCTCATCCCGATCACAAAAACTACACCTAGTAGGTCCTGTCAAATTACGCTTTATCAAGTTGTCCTTGGTTAAAATAACTTGTTTATGGACAAACCACATAAACACTTTTATTTTCAATGGAACTTTGACAGCCCAAACATGCTTGGAGGTAGGAATGGAGTTCGAATTAATAACATCAATATACATTGATTTAACTGTGAATACTTCAGACCTAGTCGGTTTCCAGCGTAATTCATCGGGTTGTTGAGAAAGCTGAAACCTCCATCAGTCTCCTAACTAGACGGGGCCATTCTTCCCAACGATTACCCGCTAGCGACCGTCTGAACTGAATATTAAGGGAGATAGATTGAAATATCGTTGCAACGAACACCTCACGTCATTGAACAATACGATATAAAGGCGGATATTGAATGGCCAAGGGTGTCTCGCCGAGCCAAGTATCCTCCCAGAAACGTGTACTAGCGCCGTTGCCAATAACAAACTTTGTCCTATTAAACAAGGATTGTTTGACTTACATCAGTCCTTTCCAGAAAGGCGAGTCAGTCGGCCTGACTGTGACTTGGGACAAGGATTTTGTCTGTAGGTACTTGCTGCGAAGGATTTGCGTCCATGTGGCATCAGTCTCAGATGACAGCTTCCACAGCCACTTACTGAGAAGACATCTGTTCTTTACTTCAAGATTCTCAATACCAAGACCCCCTTGGTCTTTCGGTCTACAGATGATATCCCATTTAGCAAGGCGGTATTTTCTTTTTAGTTCATCACCCTGCCAAAAGAAACGCGATCGATAAAAGTCCAGTCTTTTCCTGACACCAACTGGGACTTCAAAGAACGATAAGAGAAACATAGGCATACTCGTGAGCACCGAATTTATCAGAATTAATCGGCCTCCGTATGACGTGAGCTTGCCCTTCCAGCAACTCAGTTTCTTCTCAAATCGGTCTTCGATGCACTTCCATTCTCTGTTTGTCAGCTTACGATGGTGGATTGGAATACCTAGGTAAGAGAAAGGTAAATCCCCCAACTCGCACCCAAACAATTGCCTATAAGCCTCCTGTTCGTCTTTGGCTCTACCAAAGCAGAACAACTCGCTCTTATGAAAGTTAATCTTTAACCCGGTCAATTGTTTGAAAAGGCATAACACCAGCTTCATATTTCTCGCCTTGGCCAAGTCATGCTCCATAAAGATGATTGTATCATCAGCGTACTGAAGGATGGATACACCTCCGTCAACAAGATGAGGTACCAAGCCACCTACTTGACCATTCTCCTTAGCCCTTCCTATCAAAATTACTAACATATCAACCACAATGTTAAACATGATAGGGGACATCGGATCTCCTTGTCTTAGGCCTTTATGTGTCTGGAAGTAATGACCAATATCATCATTCACTTTAATTCCCACACTCCCTTTTTGCGTAAATGATTCAACCTGGCGGCGCCAGGCTTCATCAAAACCTTTCATACGCAATGCCTGATTGGAGAAAAGGCCATTTGACCTTATCGTACGCTTTCTCGAAATCCACCTTAAAAATTACTCCATCTAATTTTTTGGAATGGATTTCATGGAGCGTTTCATGAAGGACGACCACCCCTTCAAGGATGTTTCTGTCCGGCATGAAAGAAGTTTGGGATTGTTGCACCACAGAATGCGCAATCTGTGTGAGCCTATTAGTCCCGACCTTGGTGAAGATTTTGAAACTAACATTCAGAAGGCAGATCGGCCTGAACTGCTCAATTCTCACAACATCCGTTTTCTTAGGAAGCAGTGTGATAGTTCCAAAATTCAAGTGAAATAAGTGAAGCTGTCCAGAGAACAGATCATGAAACATAGGTAACAAATCCCCCTTAATAATGTGCCAGCACTTTTTGTAGAACTCGACCGGGAATCCATCCGGCCCGGGAGCCTTATTGTTTTTCATCTGTGCAATAGCATTAAACACCTCCTTCTCTGAGAACGGGGCAACCAGAATATCATTATCAGCAGCCGATAGTTGTGGCACATCCTCAGTCCTGGACTCATCGAGGGACACACAATTATCCTCTGGAGGTCCAAATAACTGCCTATAATACTCGGTTATATAGGTTTTTAGGTTGTCCTGTCCTAAAATAGTGCCCTCATCTTGTTCAAGTTAAAAGATTCTCTTTTTTCTGTGCTTACCATTAGCAATCAAGTGAAAGAATTGAGTATTCGCGTCCCCTTGGACCACTTTGCGGACCTTAGCCCGCAATGCCCACTTCAATTCTTCTTCGCGGAGAAGTTCTTTCAACCTCTTCTCTGCCTCAGTTTTAACCTGAAGCTCAGCTGGCAGTAAAATCGTGGATTCAACCTTTATGTCTAGGGTCTGTATAAGAGAAAGGAGTTTATCCTTTTCAATCTTATACACCCCACTAAGGTGCTTAGCCCAACCCCGTAAGAAACTTCTCAAATTCCTAATCTTATTCTGCCAACGCTCAACCGCAGTCCTACCTCCTGCACCCTTAGCCCATTCCCTGGCAATCAGGTCCAAGAACCCTTCGCGTTCGAACCAGGCCATCTTGAATGAAAAGGTGTTTTTGTTTCCCACGTGGTTCGGCTCCCTTGAGTCCACGAACAAGGGTGTGTGATCGGATATGCCCCGCGAGAGAGCTTGAACCGTAACAAGAGGGAACTTCTGTTCCCACTCCACGCTCGCGAGAACTCGATCAAGCTTTTCGTTAGTCGGGTTTGGCATAGCATTAGCCCAGGTAAACTTTCTACCAGAAAGCTCTATCTCCCTCAGATCCAAGCTTTCAATAATGGTATTGAACATAAACGACCACCTGCCATCAAAGTTATCATTATTCTTCTCCTCTCTCCTCCTAATGATATTGAAATCACCCCCAACTAAAATTGGAAGCTGCTCGGACCCACAGATTCGAACAAGGTCCGCCAGAAACTCCGGTTTAAGCTCGGGCTGTGCGGCACCATAAACCGCCAACAAATCCCAGTTGAAACCATCAACTTTAGACCTGACTCGAAACTTAACTGCGAAGTCGCCCATCACTACACTTCGGACTTCAAGCGAATCGCATCTCACACCCAGCAAGATACCACCCGATCTTCCTCGCGGAGGGAGGCAATGCCAATCGAAATCAACACCATCCACAAGAGAGGAAAGAAACTGGGGCACAAAGTTATCTCTACCAGTTTCCGATATAGCAATAAAATCTAAAAGATGCTCCAGAGATGCCTCAGCAAGAAACCTTCTTTTAGCCAAGTCCTTCAGACCTCTGCTATTCTAAAAGATTCCTTTCATAATTCATCATGAAATTTTTTAGTAGTCCGAATCCTAGCACTCCTATGAACAGCGGAGTCGGGATAAATCTTCCGTTTCCACTTGCGCTTTGGTTTACTAGGTTCTGTCTCCCGGTCCTCATAACCGGGCTCAGCGGTACTAACAATTGCATTATCTAGGGGCACATCATCGTCCTCAGACTCATGATTGGAGGGTGCTAGATCCGCACACAGATTATCGAGCACTCTGACCCCTAATGCATCAATCTCATCATCATTCATGGGTTTTACCGCTGCGAGATTATGAATAGTCTCTAAGGCACGCTCCGCCTCCAAATCTAACAGATCATTCACCGAATTGGAAATCTCACTATCAGTAGACCTTAGTGAAACTCCTAATTGGTTTGCATTATTTATAATCTCCTCATTAGAAAAATGCAATAAAGAATTAGATATGTTGACGGACATACCAGTAGAGATCTCAGCATCATGAAGCTTGGCCGCCCTCATAGCGCACCTCTGCTGCATGTCATCAACCTCCGGAAGCTCCTGAATGCGAGCATTCATCCGTCTCCCCGTCGAGACCGGGTCAGGGATCCCGCCAAAAGCAACGACCTCCTCCCTAGTAAAGCCTCGCACGGAATCCCGCAAAGGGTCAACCGAGGTTACCGGAGGAGGCGGCTGAGGGCTCCCATGCCCCTCGGACAAGTGCCCCACACCGAGGCCCAGGGCCACGGGCACGTCGGGAGAGAGGATGGCAGGGGCCGCCTGCTCGAGCCCTCCACCCTCCCCACCCCTCGGCGCAGAGTGGAGTGCCGTCGTCGACGGAGACGCGGTCCTCCTGACCGCCGAAGAGGAAGGAGGAGCCAGGGCCACCTACCCCAGACCCCCCAGCGCCACTGGAAGCATGGGTGCCGTCGCCATGACCGGAGGAGAAAGAGCCGAGGACGCCTGCCTCGGGCCACCTCTCCCAGCACCACCCGATGTCATCGTGACCGGCGTCGCCGGCGTCGGGATAGGGAGGAGAGAAGTCGAGGCCACCTGCCCTGAACCCCCTCCCCCAAGCCCCACCTCGGATGCAGCCGTCATCTCCGGAGCCTCGACCACAGGTGAAGCAAGGGAAATAGAAGCAACCACCGGCTCCGCCTCCCCAACTCCATCCAAAGTCCTCGCCGACGATGCCCTCACCAAGCGTCCAGCCAAGGATCCGCCAGCACCCTCGAACTCCAACAAAGGGAGCGTATGTTCAAACACATCATCAGAATCTACCCGGTCACTCCAAAGTCTGGGAGGGGCAGAGGCTGGCTCAAAGGACCCAAAACGCAACGAAGTCATAGGCACCGATGGTGAGGGTGCCGGCTCAACCCCGGTCCCATCCCCGGGCAACTGAGCATCAGGGAGAGAGAGAGAGAGAGCAGATAATAAATACCTAACCCAACATTCAGAGATGACATCTGTTTCTGGTCCGCAGATAAATATATTAAGCTTCTTGATGGAAGGACACTGATGGCATTCTTATGTAATTACTATACAAGTATGGCTGAGATCTGTACTAATGTTCAAGCACTTGTTGAGTTTTCTTTCTTCTTGTGGTATGATACCCGTGTTTGCCCCGTACGAGGATGATGTGCACACCAAAAAATCCTGTGTTCTTGACTGTATTCTAATCCTCTAGCGTCATGATCGCATTGTGTTGCAGTAGATTAACAGAAACAAAAAATTGGTGCACAGTCATACAACATGCTGAGCCTTTAAATGCATGAGAAAACAAAATTTGTAACACTCAGAAACACTAATTTTGTAGAACATACTTGGCTGACCTATCAGTAAAAAAAAGAGCGCTCGCTTCGCATCACCACCATTGTTTTTCTAGTCCCTGTCTCCTCCAGCGAAGGAAATGGTTCGCCTAGTTTCGATTTAGCAGCTGAAGGTCGAGAGCCAGTGTGCCTCACGTGAAACATCACTAAAAGAAATAAAAAACGTATGTCACCTAGAAAAATGTAGGCACGTACGGGTTTTTTTTCTTTTTTGTTTCCCACTTATATATATATTTCGAAAAATTTAAAAGTATATTCACATTTTTCATTATTTTAATTTTCCGTGAATTCGATTTTGTTCACGAATTCACAAAAATCATGAATTAAAAAATTTAAAACTTTGAAAATGATCTTCAATTTGGAAAATATTAATGAATTCAAAAATTATTCATTAATTCAAAAATATTTATCACTATTAAAATATTTTCTCATATTTAAAAAATGTTCATAAATTGTAAAACTATTAGGAATTTGAATAAATTACCATTTTACATAAAATTATAAATCTTAAAACAAATCAAAAGGACTTCTACTTTTAGGACAATGTCCAATACCCACAAGTTCAACAATCTTTACCTCTTTACCTAATAATAAAGTAAATTGGGTTTCTGGTCGTCCGTCATTAGAATTACCCCCGAAGTTGGCATAAATTACCCACTATGCCACCCGTAAGTTGAAAAAACGGTTCGCTTTTATTTTAAAATCGCGCTCGGTTTTACGTTATTAGACGTGGCTACGTTTATGTAACAGGATCGCCCCAGCGGCGCACTGGCTTTGATAGCCGCCCCGCCCCTGGGAAACCAGGGTTCGACCCCAGGACTACCTCTTTTTTCTCTTTTTTTTTCTATCGCAAGCGCGCATCCTCCCCGCACTCAGCAATTAATGGGCCGGCCCAGTTGTAGGTCGTAGCACACTGCTTTCCTATTTTATTTTTTATTTTTTAATTTCTCATTTTTGTTTTAGTTTTTCCCTTTTTAAATTAATTTTTGATTTATAAAAGAACCAAATTTTAAAAATCTGTGAGTTAATTTTTTCTGAGAAATCATAAATTGTTTGTGAATTCAAAAAACATTTAAAAAATCATAAAATGATCACGATTTCAAAAAACTGTTCATGTTTTACACAAAAAATCACGATTTCAAATAAATGTCATGCAATGAGAAATGTTCATGCTTTCTAAAATAATATTATTCAAAACATATTCAGGAGTTTAAAAAATGTCCATAAAATTTAGAATATGTTCAAAAAAATGAAATAGATCCATAAATAATGAACATAACGAACCGTCGCTTACGTACAGGTTTTATTAGGACATCAGTAGAGGTTGTTTTATGGTTTTATTTAGTCCCTTGCGTTGGGTAAAAAAAGGTTTTCGTATCTTGTACAATGTTGAGCCCCCCAAAATTGACACAACTTTCTGTGGATTACTTTTTGTAAGCTATATAAAACTACAACTATGTTTATTCTGGCATGATAATACTGATTATGAGAAACACCATTACGCTAGGTCAGAGTGAGACACATCATTCATCAGTCTAGCTCAGACAGTGTCCATCAATGTAGTTTGCTCATTAAATTTTTTTCGTTATGGCGCCTTAGGAGATCAAGTCATGATAAGACAATCACATTTTTTAAAAATGACTTTTTAAAAGTACTTTATCTCATCATGACATCACTCGGATATAGTTTGTGAAAATGACATTTTAAAAGTCCTTATCTCATCCGGGCATTTGATTCAGACTTTTTTTTATGCTATCACACCTGTATAATCTAATAGTTTTACCCTCCAAAAAATCTAATAGTTTTTCTCCCGTTGCAACGCACGGGCAAATTTGCTAGTACCTAACAAAGCAGTAAACACAAAAAACTAACAAAAAAATCTACAAACTAAACATAAAAACAATCTACACCAGAGGTGCTACTACATACATCATGAATGTCCAGAAGTTCAACGATACATAACAAAGCAGTAAAACAAAATGTGCATAACAGAAGATCAACCAAATTAAACTACGTGACCAAAGCAAATAGCACATAAAAAAGACGTAGCATGACCACGAATAGTATTTCACAGGCAAACTAAATATCAATGCCATGAAGATGATAACAACAAAATAAAAAACAAAGATATACATTTTAAACAAGAAATGGCACACACATAAACTATGTGTAACAATGCATACACATAAAACTTGTTAGAAGTTCACACTACTAAGACTGGCAGTCCAACATAAATACCAAATGAAGATATGGGCAGACACATATAACAAAACTACTATTTAAAAAAAAGATACAACTACATTAAGATACCCGGAGATGATTTTGAAGCCATGGCAACACAACCGCCTCGATGAATGCCCAAACACTAGAACAACCTGTAAACACAGAAGATGAATTCCATATAGTTAGTAATTACAAAACCATACAACAAAATGCAAAAAAGGAAACTGAATCAAACACTAGAACCAACTACAAACAACTAGAACCAACTACAAACAACTAGAACCAAGAAGTATGAAATAGATGACAGTAGCACATATAGGCAAGCACAACAAAAAACTTATCCAAAAACTAACTACAATGTCCCAAACATAATCTAGACCTCCAAATCCACAACACTAATGCCATTAGATAGAACAGATCTAGCATTAACAATCACACCACAACCTCTCTGACATGCACCTGACTGCTAAAATCAACAAAGGGGAAATGAAAATCCACACACAAGCATATCACAAACAAATCTGGCCGCGGGAGAATGCATTCCAACCAACACACGCCCAAGAACCCTACCTAATGTCCCACAAACCATCAGAAAAAAGGGGTAGGAGGCGGACGAGAGAGCAAACAGAGCAAACAGGGCAGGCCTCCACAGATCTGGCGAAAGTGAATACAAGCATTAGGGGGAAGGGGGCGGGGCGCAGTGTTTGTACCTCTCCAAGCACGAATCCGCGGCGGTTCTTCACTCCCCTCAACGCCACGCGCAAGCAGTTGCCGCCCTCGCTTCAGAGCAGAGGAGAACGGGCTGGGCGAGGGAGAGCGCGGGGCGGGGGAGTAATAGGAGTGGGGGAATGCGCCGGTTACTCCACTCGCGAGCGCACGGGACAGGGGCGGAGGGATCGTGGGGAGTAGCAGTTGAAGGAGGCAGCGGAGCGTCGGAGAGGGAAGAGAGAGCGAGCGACAGAGGTAGACGAAATTTCTGTCAGGTGGCGGCGAGGCAGATGGTGCGTTAATGCGTACTTGTCGTGGGACTTGCAGCTACACCAAATTTACAGTTCCCCCCCCCCCCCCCAACAGCTAAAATAGTAAATACATGTGTAGATAAAATAAATGCACCATTTGAATGCATCTATTATGATGAGATAAGATCACAAAAACAGCAAAGCTGATATCCTCAAAACCAAAAAATAGATGGCAAAATACACTACTAAAGGAAGAAACATACATACATAAATAAGCCCATAAAAACAAGAGAAAAGAAGTTCAAAAAATAAAGAACAGAAGTTCAAGTACTCTAATAAAAGAAGTAAAGCAATAAGAATAAATAAACCACAAAGAAACAAAAAGAAGAAGTTCAAGTACAAAAACAGATGAAGTTCATATGTAACCCTAAGAAACCCTAAGATAGATAGTGGGGTCACGGATGTGACGGACACGCCTCCGCATGCGACGACGCGGCACGCCGCTTCGTCGCCTGCTCCGGCTCGTTCCTGTCTCGGCCTCGCAGAGGGAGGGGAGGGGGGGTCCCGACCCCCCTCCTCCCCCTGCTCGGCCTCGCGCTACCGCATTGCTGCACGCTAGGATTTCACAGGACGCAATGCGGTTATTATGTTTCCACCCCCCACCGCACGCACCCTAAACCCTAAAAACCCTAAGATAGATAGTGGGGTCATGGATGTGACGGACTCGCAGGGGGAGGGGAGGGGGGTCCCTCCCCCCTCCCCCCCCCCCCTGCTCGGCCTCGCGCTACCGCATTGCTGCGCGCTAGGATTTGACATGACGCAATGCGGTTATTCTGTTTCCACCCCCACCGCACGCACCCTAAACCATAAAACCCTAAGATAGATAGTAGGGTCACGGATGTGACGGACTCGCCTCCGCATGCGACGACGCGGCACGCCGCGTCGTCGCCTGCTCCGGCTCGTTCCTGTCTCGGCCTCGCAGGAGGAGGGGAGGGGGGGTCCCGACCCCCCCTGCTCGGCCTCGCACTACCGCATCGCTGCGCGCTAGGATTTGACAGGACACAATGCGGTTATTCTGTTTCCACCCCCCACCGCACGCACCCTAAACCCTAAAAACCCTAAGATAGATAGTGGGGTCACGGATGTGACGGACTCGCCTCCGCATGCGACGACGCGGCACGCCGCGTCGTCGCCTGCTCCGGCTCGTTCCTGTCTCGGCCTCGCAGGGGGAGGGGGGGTCCCAACCCCCCTCCCCCCTGCTCGGCCTCGCGCTACCGCATTGCTGCGCGCTAGGATTTGACAGGATGCAATGCGGTTATTCTGTTTCCACCTCCCACCACACGCACCCTAAACCCTAAAAACCCTAAGATAGATAGTGGGGTCACGGATGTGACAGACTCGCCTCTGCATGCGACGACGCGGCACGTCGCGTCGTCGCCTGCTCCGGGTCGTTCCTGTCTCGGCCTCGCAGGAGGAGGGGAGGGGTGGTCCCGACCCCCCCCCCCTGCTCGGCCTCGCGCTACCGCATTGCTGCGCGCTAGGATTTGACAGGACGCAATGCGGTTATTCTGTTTCCACCCCCCACCGCACGCACCCTAAACCCTAAAAACCCTAAGATAGATAGTGGGGTCACGGATGTGACGGACTCGCCTCCGCATGCGACGACGCGGCACGCCGCGTCGACGCCTGCTCCGGCTCATTCCTGTCTCGGCCTCGCAGGGGGAGGGGGGGTCCCAACCCCCCTCCCCCCTGCTCGGCCTCGCGCTACCGCATTGCTACGCGCTAGGATTTGACAGGATGCAATGCGGTTATTCTGTTTCCACCTCCCACCACACGCACCCTAAACCCTAAAAACCCTAAGATAGATAGTGGGGTCACGGATGTGACAGACTCGCCTCCGCATGCGACGACGCGGCACGCCGCGTCGTCGCCTGCTCCGGCTCGTTCCTGTCTCGGCCTCGCAGGGGGAGGGGGGTCCCGACCCCCCTCCCCCCCTGCTCGGCCTCGCGCTACCGCATTTGTCAATAGGACCAATGCCTATTTCAGTGTCTACAATTATTTAAATCTTAAAATAACAAAACATAATTATATTTTAAAAGAAGTTCAAATAGAAAAGATAGAGAAGTTCGAGTTTTTGTGAAAACCTCAAAATTAACATTATAAAAACAATTAGCATACAGAAGTTCAGGCTAGTTATTCAGTGAAGGCCACCAACTACTATTAGTACGAAAACATACTAGAAAAAAATAAGAAAATATACGCATATCCGTACGAATATTACACGGTTGCTCATGGGACTATAAAAAAAATCAAAAAGCAATGCAAAAGTACGAAAAATAACATAAAAACAGAAAGAAATACAGAGGGGCTTGCTCCATTACATTGCAAAAGAAGGAAAAACAGAAGTTCGGGTATGAACAGTACAGAACTCCAGCTTGTACAACGACCCTTAGATGATCTGCAAAAAAGGTGCATGCATACTTGGACTAATCCCATGATTGCCTGCGAGATAAACTCTAAAAATAACAGCTCAGGAACTAAAATTATAAAAAAAGAAAAAAATATATAGCACGATGCACCTTCGCCTTGCGAAATATGGAATGCAATATGGAAAACCGGAAGTTCAACCATCAATTAGAAAGAAGTCCAGCTCCACGCTTACACACTAGCTACAACAAAAAATTGCAGAAGAAATCTAGTAACGGATTCTGATACAAAGGACTTGCTGCATTATATTGCAGCCAAAGAAAAAGAAGAAGTTCAGGTATGAAAACGCAGAAGTCCAGCACAGAAACCCGGACAAAACCAACACGATCCACCTGATCCTCCCCCGATCCCGATCCGAGCCGGCCCAGCCCCAACAGAATCTAACGAAGGAAAAGAAGAAGTTCAGGTATGAAAACGCAGAAGTCCAGCTTGTACAACGACCATTATAATATCTAGAAATAATGAATAAACAAATTCGTCCGAAGCATAAAATCATCTGCCCAAGATGGCAACACGTCCGCACACCCCTTGGAAATGATCTGGCAACTACCTTTCGACAACTGGAACGACCAGAGGGAAAATTTCAAACCCGCTAAAACAACATCAGAAAACCCGCGGGAGTGCAAACATCAAATTGCTAGAAATTAAACCGTAAGGACCCTCCCGATTAAAAATTACCGATTAGTAAGCCTCGAATTTCACTAAAGTACGCAAATCAGAAAGCAAACTATAAAGAAAAACTAGAAATCAACAGAAACGCGGGTTGCATCTTGGGTGGATGAAGAACACGGGTGATTTCAATTTTTTTTGAAATAACAAATAATTTGTTCTCCAAACTCGTACCAAAACCTAATCCGCATCGTTCCAGAACATCGACAACATCCAAAACATGCATTAAACTTGTAACAGACAGAAGTTCATCACGACCCCGAGAGCAAATCCGCCAACGTGCTAGAATCTGAATCAAAACAAGCATTTAGACTCTAAAAAATGTGTCCACATTACACTTACACCTCAAACCACATGAATGATCAGAAAAACTCGCAGGGGAAGCCACAGTTGCGAAGATAGCCTGAAGGTCAGGTTAGTACAGAGAGAAGTTCAGGCGCGTTAATTGGGAAGGTCACCTTGTGATCAGAATATTATTCTGATCCCGTGATCAAAATAGTGTTTATATATATATATATATATATATATATATATATATATATATATATATATATATATATATATATATAGTAACACTATTCTAATTCCAGGATTAGAATAGTTATTCTGATCATAGAGGTGTTCCCGAACCGATGGCTACCTCAAAAAAAACGCACGGGATCCATCGACGGTGCGCCTCCTCCCCAACCAACGGCGTGCTTCCTCCCCCATCTCCGGCCGTTGCGCCTCCTCCCCTGTCTCCGGCCCCCGCACCTCCTCCCCAACCACCGGCGCGCACTTCCTCCACCGTCTCTGGCCGCCGTGCCTCTTCCCCAACCACCAGTGCGCGCTTCCTTCCCTGTCTCCGGCCACCGCGCCTTCCCCCAACCACCGGCACACGCTTCCTACCCGTCTCCGGCCACCGCGCCTCCTCCCCAACCACCGGCGCGCGTTTCCTCCCCCCGTCTCCGGCTGTCATGCCGGACTCACGCGCCCACGCGCCCCATCCAGCCGGCGATCTACCCTTGGATCCATTCGCCATCCACACGCGCCATCGCGTCCTACTGCTTCTCGCCACCGGCCAGCTTTACTTTACCACTGCTCTGCTCCACGGCAGATCCTCACCTTGCAGGCTTCCCAAGTCACTTCGGCCCCCCTTCCTACTGCCCCTGCGCCACCGGCTGCCAATACTTATCGACAGGTCAAACAATTTGCTTGTGGCAGGTCAAACAAGTTGCTTCAGTTCGGGCGACTATGAGTGCGGAGGCCGCGGTTCTCCGGCCTGTGGAACCGGACGTACAGGGATCGTATGGAGGCCTCAGTTCAGGGACGACGAGTGCGGATGTCGCGGTTGTCCGGCTAGATGAGCTCCTCGTGCATCACCTCCCTCTCGCACGGGGCTCTACTCTATATCTCTCCTATCTGTGTCCATTTCAGGCGTGTGTATGCTGTCGTGCAGCTACTGCCGTTGCCTTTTCTCATGCGTGAACTTGCGTTGTTGGTGCTGATGCCTTCTCGTGCAGAAGCTATTCTCTCTCTCACGTGGTTGTTGCCTGCCCTATGCCCTGCATCATGAACTACCATGGTGGCTCTACATCAAATAGGTTGGTCCAGTGCCATTTGATTACTCTACCATCCCTCTTTAATTCAGGCAAAATTTTATTGATGTTCTTTGTTGATTCAGCACTGCCATATTTCTTTCTTGCATCGCATTGCACCACACTTGTTCGATGGAATGCGCACAAGGAATGCTCTTCCAAATTAAAACCCATGAGCATGTGGCTGCCCAACTCTGATGAGCTTGTCGACCGGCGAGTCTGCTGTCGCTGATGCTACTGTTGTTTACAATGTGTGGCTGTATGTCCATGGAAGGTCAAGTACATTTCTCGTGCCAGTTCGAACAAAGTGCAGTGCCAGCACGGCCGCCGCCGGCTAGAATGCCATATATTTTTGCTATATGCTGGAGCGTTGAGCAGAGCAAGTTGCGGCTATTTTCCTATGATCATGATTCTGAATTCTTTTCCGTTGATGAGATGTGGCCTCTAACTTTGGATGCTATGGAGGAATGGATAAGATAGTGCGGTGTCTGATGCGATGGAGTAGTAATGGATAACATATGGTGACTAATAAAATATTTGGGAGATGGATGAGAATAGTGTGGTAGAAAAAGGGCCACAAACATTGTATTTGTATATACCGTGGTTATCTTATTGTTTGGACTCAGTATGTTTGTGGCATTGGACTAGTCTGATTTCATTGAATATTTGAAAAACTAACGGATGAAATTGGACAAACAGTACAATTTAAAAATACATATACATGAATGAAAAACTATAAATGTTAAAAAAAGAAAAATATAAATGTTTATACTCGGCACTGTCCATGCAGTAAAAGCAGTGGTTTAGTCTATGAGCAACAAAAAATTGGAGAGCTTCATGTACAAGAATCAAGAGAGGTCGCAGTTGAGAAAGCGAGAAGTATCACCTTAAAATAATAGATTAGTTCAATTTTAGTAAAAAGATATAGATTTTCCCGTTTCTAAAAGAAACCGAGTTCGAACTAAACTAATGGAGTAGTTTGATCTTAATTAAAAATTCAGATTTTTCCCGTTTCATCGTCAAATAAAGTTCGAACTAAAAAGAGAACCTAGTATGAATTAAAAAAGCAACAATTCAAATAAGTTTATAACAAACGAATTTCCATCGTTTGGATATTTTAGTGAAGTTCACATTATAAAAACGAAACCGTTCAAAAAAGTTTATAGAAAATGATTTTCCTCATTTGAAAGAAACCTAGAAGGTCAAACTCAAAAAATAGAGTGGTTTGACATTTATTAAAAAACATATGATTTTTTCCGTTACTAAAATAAGTAAAACCAAAAAGTCCAAATTAAAAAAGGAGCAGTTTAATGTTTATACAAAATTCAGATTTTTTTCACTATTAAATAATGAAAAACAAGACGTTCAAACATAAAAAAACAATAAGTTTAAAATTTTAAAATAGAGCGGTTGAAAATTCATAAAAAATTTTTTTTTGCCGTTTCTAAATAAGAGAACTCTAGGAGTTCAAATTTAAATTACAGATTGGGTCAATATTTATTACAAAACTAAAATTTTCCGTTACTAAAAGAAATAAACCAAGAAGTTCAAATTACAAAATATAGAGCAATTTGATATTTACTGAAAAAAACTTTGATTTTCCTCCTTACCTAAGAAATAAAAACAAGAAGTTCAAAAAAATATATGGAAGTAGTACGATGTTTACAGAAAACCCAAATTCTCTTTGTTTCTAGGAAAAATAAAAGTATGAAGTTCAATTTTTTTAAATGTTTGATGCCTATTTGAAAAATAATTCTAAAAATAAATAAGAAGTTCAAATTAAAATAACATAGAAGTTCGAAGTATATAAAAAATTCAGAATTGTTACACGAAGTTCACGTGCACCTTCGTGCACGGTTTAGAATTTATATTGCGGGACGTCCGAGCTCCAATTACATGTTTGAAAATGGCAAAAAATGACGTCTGACCTTCAATTGCATGTAATTCGACGTATACACACAAATGTGACAGAAGTTCATAGTGAAAACAACGAGAAGTTCAAGTACTGCAAAGAATGCCTTTCAGGTGAGAATAAAAGTATAGAAAAATAAAAGCTTAAAAGGTTTGTTCAAAGAAGTTCAAGTGCTCTGTCCAGAAAAGTTACAAAATTCTTGCGAGAGAGGTTCACCTTGTATTTCCGTATAAAAATTGAATATTATTCTTTACTCAAAATATAAAAAGGTGAAGTTCAAATTGAAATAACAGAGAAGTTCGGAGTTTATTAAAACCTAGGATTTACCTGTTCAAAAAATTAAAAACACAATACCATTTTCTGCACTTCTAAAGAAAACCTATAGACGAAAGAAAAGTTGCTAGAAGTTCAAGTGCTCGGCGAGGGAAAGTTCAAAAAATTCTTGAGAGAGAGGTTCACCGTGTATTTAGATGTCCAAAATACATAAAACATATGTTTTTGTGTTTTAAAATAACACTCTCATACCAGAGAGAAGTTCAAAGTGATAACAACCGGAAGTTCACGTACTACATGGTGTGTATTTCATATAAGAAAAATAGAATAAAGTGAAACAGAGTGAAGTTCAAACAGACATGCCCCAGAAGTTCAACTACTTCAATCAGTGCAACAAACAACACGTAAAAAACAGAGTGAAGTTCAAACAGAAATGCCCGAGAAGTTCAACTACTTCACGCAGTGCTTTTCCATTCACGATGAAGGCGGAAATCATGATCTCGTCATTTTATAATTTACGACAGGAATATTATTTTGTAAGTTCAAGTCCTCGGTTGGAGAAAGTTAAAAAAATTATTGTTAGAGAGATTTCTACAAAAGGAATATCATTTGTGTAACACTGACGAATGGATGACAAAATTACAAACGAAAATACATCACAGAAGTTCAACGTGAAAACAGCAGGAAGTTGAACTACTATGTAGAAAATTTCAGATTTTTTTTAAAAATCGTCATGAGTATGAAAAAATGATCAACACGGGAAAGTTGCATGTTTACAGCAGCTTTCCATCGGTATATCACTTGCTCAATTCCGGTAAGTGGATGATGAGCTACGAGCAAAAAAATCACGTGAAAAACAGAGTGGAGTTTAGGTATATGCACCGAGAAGTTCAGGTTCTTCACACGGTGCATTTTCGAAGAATCTATTTCGCGGTAGAGGCAGAACGAATGATCCCGCCGTTTTCAGAATTACTTGAAAACGGCTAGGAATCATAGAAAACCATCAACATGAAAAAGTTTCGCATTTTCCGTAGCTTTTCAATGGCATATTATTTGCCCAATTCCGATAAAGTTTGTAGAAATTATGGCAAAAATACGTTTTTTACCATTTTCAAAACTGACTTAAAACCATAAAGAATTGGGAGAAACAATACATACCAAAAAGTTTCGCATTTGTTCAAGCTTTCCAACGCCATATCATTTGCTCCATTCGGACGCACGGTTAAATAATTAGCTCGAAAATACGAACTCGGTAGGACTTGGACCATTTTCTAAATTACTCTTAAACCATTCAAAATTAGTAAAAAACATTCAAGATGAAAAAGTAGCGAGTTTTCATAAGCTTTCCAACGCCATATCATATGCCTCCATTATATCAGCTGTTTAGAAATGACAACGAAAAAATGAACTCAGCTGTTCAGTTTACGAAATTTTACGTTTTTTCAAATTACTCTTTAACCATAGGGAATTAGAAAAAACTTTCAACATGTGGAAGGAGCGGTTTTGCAGCAGCTTTCCAATGCCATATTATATGCCTCATTCCGATAAACAGTTTAGAAATGCGATCAAAATTACGATTCACGTTTTTTGTGTGAAGAAAAAACGGTTTTCAAAACTGCTCTTAAACCGCTTACATTTTGCAAAAAATTTAACTTGGGTCATGATACTCGTGTCCATAGCTTTCCAACGGTATATAGCAAGCCCTATTTGGGCAATGTTGCGGGAAGTTCAACCTAGCACAGGGGGAAGTTCAGGTCGAACAACTCAGACAGTAAAATCGCAAAAAACGCGAGTTCTTCACGACCCGAGTGCAAAATCCGCCTATGAGCGAGATTCCTATCTAAAACAAGTATTTAGTTGCTAAAAATCGTTTGAAAATTACACTTACATCACATGGAACACGACTAACCAGAAAAACTCGCGGTAGAAGGCACAATTGCGAAGATAGCCCGAAGGTCGGGTTCGTACAGAGAGAAGTTGAGGTGCGTTACTCAGGCAGTTCAGGTTGTGATCAGAATATTATTCTGATCCCGTGATCAGAATAGTGTTTATGTATATATATATATATATGTATATATATATATATATATATATATATATATTAAAATTAACTACTCCCTCCAATCCAAATTAATTGACGCTCCTTTAGTAAAAAGTTGTACTAAAGGCGCATCAATTAATTTGGATTGGAGGGAGTACTACATTTTGAAAAATATTCAATGCACATTAAAAACATTTAAACAAGCTCATAGAATGTTCACACAACTTTTAAAAAAAGTTCATAACATTAAGAAAAATGCTCATGATATTTATAAAAACATTCACATGTTTCAAAAGGAATTTTGAGATATTATTTTGAAAAAATCGTACAATTTAAAAAATGTTCGTGCAACTTTTAAGTTCTTTTGATAGAATTTTAAAAAATCATGACAATTAAAAAATGTTCATGCCTCTAGTGGTGAAGGCGCACTTCATGTGCGGCACTTGTCGTGGCTTGAGAGTTTTGGTGGATTTTCTTCCCACTTACAGGAGGCATGAGTGGGTGGGTTTGTGCTTTTTTGTAGATTTGTTTTTTAAAAACATTTTATCTCTTGAACCGTGCGTCGAAATCATGAGCAAAATTGAACCGTTCGTACTTAAAAAACCGTCGTACTAACTGTGCTTCACTTCTGGGGAAGCACATATTGTGCTTTCACACGAGAAGCACAACTATGATTTGAATGGAACTAACCCGGACTGACGCTATTTTCAGCAAAATTGTCTTGGTGTTATTTTTGTGCAGAAACCAAAGTTCTCGGATTGACTTGAAAATTTACAGAGATTTTCTATGGAATATATAAAAAATACTGGCAAAAAAAGATTCTAGAGAGGGGCCACCCAGAGGCCACAAGCCCTAGGGGCGCGCCTACCCCCTTAGGGCGCCTCCCAGGCTTGTGGGCCCCCTCGACTGCCTATAACCCTAACTCCAACTCCATATATTCCTATTCATGGAGAGAAAAATCAGAAAAAAGGATTCATCGTGTTTCACAACTCGAAGCCGCCGCCACCTCCCGTTCTTCATTGGGAGCGTTGATCTGGAGTCTGTTTTGGGCTCCGGAGAGGGGAAATCGACGCCTTCGTCATCATCAACCTTCCTCCATCACTAATTTCATGATGCTCACCACCGGGAGTGAGCAATTCCTTCATAGGCTGGCTGGACGGTGATGGGTTGGATGAGATTTATCATGTAATCGAGTTAGTTTGTTAGAGCTTGATCCCTAGTATCCACTATGTTCTGAGATTGATGTTGTTATGACTTTGCTATGCTTAATGCTTGTCATTAGGGCCCAAGTGCCATGATTTCATATCTGAACCCATTATGTGAGTTCTTGATCCTATCTTGCAAGTTGTAGACACCTGAAAGGATCGATATACTTGACTAGAGGGAGGGGGGTGAATAGGCAACTAACAATTCTTAGCTTTTCTTTACCAAATATAACTTTGCATCAAAGTAGGTTGTCTAGATATGCAACTAGGTGAGCAACCTATATGATGCAACAAAAATAAACACACAAGCAAGCAAAGGAGAGACCACAATATATCTTGCACAAGTAAAGGTAAGAGATAACCAAGAGTGATACCGATGGAGACGAGGACGTGTTACCGAAGTTCCTTCCCTTTGAAGGGAAGTACGTCCCCGTTGGAGCGGTGTGGAGGCACAATGCTCCCCAAAAAGCCACTAGGGCCACCGTATTCTCCTCACTCCCTCCCACAATGCGAGATGCCGTGATTCCACTATTGGTGCCCTTGAAGGCGGCAACTGAACCTTTACAAACAAGGTTGGGGCTATCTCCACAACTTAATTGGAGGCTCCCAACGATACCATGAAGCTTCACCACAATGGATTGTGGCTCCGAGGATACCTATTCCGTCTAGGGTGTCAAACACCCAAGAGTAACAAGTTGATGATGATGTAGAAGCTGAGGAACGCAAAACGGTTTGGTGGAAGTGTAGATCGGGGGAACCTCCTTCTATCCTCCAAGTATTGTGAAGTTTGGGTGGTTGAGGAGGGAGATCTCAAGCTTTTGGTGATTTGGGAATGGAGGAGCAAAGCTTGGGCAAAGGTTAGGGTTGGGAGGAAGAAGAAGGGGGGGGGGTATAAATAACCCCATGGGATATTTGCCCGTTGAGCAGCCGCCGCCCCGGGTCTAAAGGGGTCTGGGCACCCGGACAAAAGCAGAGAAGTCCGGGCACCCGGGGGGTCAAGGCCCCGGGCACCCGGAGAGACCAGGGAGGCGGCGGGCACGGGGCCGGGCACCCGGGGGTCCCCAACCCCGGGCACCCGCACCATGCAGGGGCGGAGAGGAGGCGACATGCAGGGGGCCGGGCACCCGGGGGCCCCCAACCCCGGGCACCCGCACCGGTCAGGGGCCGGGAGGGAGAAGGCGGGCGAGAGGGTCGGGCACCCGGGGGTCCCAAACCCCAGGCACCCGCACCGGTCAGAGACCGGGAAGAGGAGGCGGGCGAGAGGGTCGGGCGCCCGGGGGTCCCAGACGCCGAGCACCCGCACCAGACAGAGAGGGGCTAGGTGGATGTGGCAAAGGACCCGGGCACCCGGAGCACTAGACCTCGAGCACCCGCACCGATCAGTGAGGAGCATGAGGTGGTGGAGACAAGAGGGAGAAGGCCCCGGCACATGAAGAAACTCCCGATAAAGCCCGAAGCAGATAGCAAAGAAGGAAGAGAGAAGTTTGAGTTCCCCAACTCCAAGATCATAGCAACCCCTCTTGATAGTACGGATGTTCCTATGACTCAAAAAGAAACCGAAAAACTTCTCGAGCCGACACCGAACACCGTCTTTTCTCTCTTTGTACTTGATAGGGTTACCGACATCCATCGACGCACAAGGGGCGATAATGTACTAAAATAAACTTGACAACCGACATTAGTCCTCGCGATTCATATCATCAAAATGTAATTGAGTGACAATTGCACTTTCAGTCTCCCCCTTTTCGGTGAATTGATGACAATATGATTCGCACATGGCAACTATTAAGGAGATATAACTCAAGGCCATGCAACACTATTGATGTAGAAGGCTCCCCCTTGATGTGTGCATATTTTAAAACATGCTAGGAATCCATATCACCTCATTAAGACTGCTCCCCCTACATCAATAGCCAAGTGCAACCTAACAAGTATAACCGAGAGGAATAAGTTGCACACACAAGATTGAGATCAAGGAAATTAATAGACAAGGGCGCTAAAGATCTCAACCCCCAAAGTACTCACACCCAAAGAACAAAAAGACACACAAAAAAATATTACAAGCCCATAGAAGATCAAAGAAAAGGCAAGGGCTTGCAATCTCTCCAAGCATAAGGCGAATCCTAATAGAACACTTCTCCCCCTTTGGCATCGAGACACCAAAAAGGGAAAAGGCGATGCTACCGAAACACCTAAACGTGAGGAGGGGCACTGGCGGCGTCATCATCTTCATCCTCAGGAAGGTAGCCAAGGCAAGGGTTGGAGTAGGCCGTGACAGCACTGTCAGTGTCCTCAGCCCCCTAGGCCCGGTCACCCCAGACTCATGCTCTCTGGCAGCCTTCACCTGTCGCATCTGACTCTTGCGGAAGTTGGTCTCCACCACTTGACGCCTTGCGGTGGACTAGCACATCTTGAACAAATTGTTGAACCCACGAAACAACATGTTCTTCTCCTTCTTAGAAAAAGAAGGCGAAGATGCAATAGAGTGAGCAAGAGTAGCGGGATCATCTAAAGCAGCAGCTCGTGAGGAGGACCCACCAAGCTCAATAGCCCGAGCAGCAGCAGAAACCTTCGCAAGCCTGGGCTCCTTGCCCACCAAAGATAACAAATCCTCATGCACTGGTGGCCTATAGTTGACGTGCCTCTTGCACAAAGTGATGGGAAACTTGTGCAAGAGCCGATCTTTCTCACGGTACTTCATCTCAATGAGAGCCTGAATGAATGGAGGAAACACACATGACTTCTTGTCAAACACACACGACTTCATCTCCTCATACATGAAATTGAGAACATCCACTTTCCGTCCTTCATGAGCATAAATGAGCAGGTCAATGGTAGTGCACCAGAGCCTATCAAAAGAGCCTGTCTTGGGAGCCAATGAGGTATGGAGGATCTGGTGAAGGCAGCATACTTGGGCAACAAACCACAAATATTGCCCACCATGGAATCGGGAGTACCTGGCTTATATGCAAAAGCAAGGGCCTTCTTGGTGCGACTATGCTGAAAAACATTGGCGAACTCATCCTGAGGCACATGAAAGAAGGGATAACTAGTGATAGAGGCCAAGTCAGCCATAGACCCACGAAGAGTAGAGCCACTGGATCGCTATATAAATGAACAATCCGAGCCAGTCTCAAAGTAGACAGTGGCGTAGAACTGCATAATGAGCTCCTCATTGTACGCCTTGTTGAAACGCAGAAACGGGAGCAAACCCATCTTGTCAAGAGCCTAAAACACACCTGGGAAAAGATCACCACGAGAACGAATGTACTCAAGATCCACACTGCGATGAGGAGCCATCTTGTACTTCTTGATCTTCAGAACCTCATCAAAAGTGCGACTTTGGAACTCGTTCCAGAACTTTCAATCAATACCATCATCACAGCCATGAACATAAGGATTCTCATTGCGAACTTGTCGATACTCAGCCTTAGAGAGCTTGTTGATATCATCAGTGGCTAAGGGATCAAACTCCTGATCAACTTCTTCTTCATCATCAATAGCATCGCCATCATCATCTTGAGCTTCAACAAAGTTGGCCACAAACTACTCTTCTTCATCGTCGTCACTGCTAGATGCCTCAGTGATGGGATTGCGAGCAGCCTGGCGGCGAGCACGACCCGGGGGAGCAACCTTGGAACACTGCCCAGTGTGTTCCGGAGGAACAAACTTGCCTTTGCCTCCAACATCTTTCTTCTTCTTAGCGCGATGAGCACCAACAGCCCCACCTGACGAGTCTAAAAGCAAAGACAAGATACGGACGAGAGATGAGTGCAAGAGTCCATGCAACAAAAAGAATAGAACAAAAGAAGAAAAAGAAAAAGAAAAACTGGGATGGCCGGGCACCCGGGGAGACGCCCAGCGGAGGGCCGGGCACCTGGCCACATGGGACCAGGCACCCGGGGAGAGGAGCCCCAGCGATGGCCCGAGCACCTGGTCACACGAGGCCGAGCACCCGGGGAGGGGGAACGAGCGAGCTCCGGGCGACGACGCGGGCACCCGGCTGGAGGCAGGCTGCCACCCGGAGACGCCATAGCCGCGGGAGCACGGTGCACGCCCGACTCACACCGTTCGGACAAGGAAAAAGAGCACAAAAACTATGCACACCTAGATCAAATCAGTCCTAAATATGGAGAAGCTATATTTGACCAAGAAAGAGAGAAAAAAATACCAAATGAAGCCATGGAGGGAAGGGAAAGAACTCCCGGGAGGGAGCTCTGGGCGCCCGGAGAAGCTCCAGCGGTGACTGGCGCAGACTGGCGGGTGGCGGCGACTGCGGGTGAAGGGGGGAAAAGGGAAGAGACCCCTAGCCCCACCCTCTTGAGCCCGACTTACAACGGCTGAGCAGCCAGATTCCATCCTAGTGCCCGGAGTGCCCAGAGAGGGCGACCTGATCGGTCCGGGTGCCCGGAGAGCCCAGAGAGAAATTCCCATTTTTTTAAGAAGAAAAGGAAGGGACGACCAAACAACAGAGAGCATGATCAAATGGGACTCTTGCAAGGGTGAAAGCATGTCTTTGGGAAGGAAGGGGCTTGGGATGGATCACACCCAACGATGAACAAACAAATACTATCAAGTGCAAGAACTAAACAACCGGAACCACAAGAATATCAACAACAACCAACTCTAGTAGCTACCTCTTAGAAAGAGGGCGGTGGTCGAAGCCACCTATGTTTGAGTCAATTGGTATGGCACCGCGAAGATTTTAACCTTGGGCCCATGACCAAAACTCATCTTTGAAGCACAAGTGCATCTAAAAATGGCTAATGTGAAAGACTTGATCGGTTTATGCATAATGGGGGGAGGGAGCATTCATTGAGAGAACAACACTCCCCCTATGTCCATGCCTACACCTAAACAAGATATCCAGTTGAGTATGGTGGGTGTGCAAGGGTTCAAGCTACATTGCTCAAATCAATGATATTTAGCTCATGCTTTAACTCGCGAAATCTTGCTTCATCCAAGGGCTTCGTGAAAATATCTGCAAGGTTATCATGAGTGTTGACATATACTTGAGCTTGATCTCCCCTCGCCTAATGTGATCCTGGATGAAGTGATACCGAATCTCAATATGCTTCGTCTTGAAGTGTTGCACCGGGTTGAGAGAGATCTTGATGGCACTTTCATTGTCACACCAAAGAGGCACTTCGTCACAAGTGACACCGTAATCCTTCAAAGTTTGCCTCATCCATAGAAGTTGAGCACAACAACTACCGGCAGCCACATACTCCGCTTCGGTGGACGAGAGAGACACAGAACTTTGCTTCTTAGAAGACCAACTCACTAAGGAGTAGCCAAGAAATTGGCACCCTCCGGAGGTGGAGTTCCTATCCACTTTGTCTCCCGCCCAATCTGAGTCTCTATAGCCCAAAAGATCAAAGTTGGCTCCTCTTGGGTACCATAAGCCAAAGTTTGGGGTATGAGCCAACAGGCCCGACCCTGAGGGGGGCGGGGGGGGGGGGGGGGGGGGGGGGGGGGCGGCCGCCCCGGGCCCCCAAAATTCAGGGGGCCCTCCCCAGGTATGTACACACAGACACACAGGTCATGGCCCAGGCAGGGAGGTAGTGCATGGACGCATGCAAACTAGCGAACTGCCAGCGATTCTTCCTCTACTCAAAAAAGGAAACGTAGGGCTATTCTTCCATTCCATCACGTAGCAATCCCATATCCTACGCCGTCCTTTCCGTCATAAATAACAAGCCATCCTACACATTTCTCCTAATTTCCTTCCTAATCTCGGTCGCCGGTTCGCCATCTCCCCGATTTCTATTTCCGGGGTCTCCGATGGCGAGACGCTAAACAAAATACTTAGTACGCGCCGCCGCTTTGCTCTCCGCCTTCAGGCGCTGGACATGCACACACACATGGCGGATTCACCGGCCTAATTTCAAACGAGTCCATATCGCGTCATTGGGTCATCACTCAACACCCTAGCACCAAAGCCGATCCGATCATCCAAGGTATATTATATTAGTGTTCTCTGATCCCTACTCCATATACGTTTAGTACTGATCAAGTAATTTATCCATCACATACATGGGGCATAGCTCGCATCGACCAACCTTTGATGTCATTATTTGTTTATTTTTCCAGCACAATTAAAAATGATATAATAGGTGGATGGTGCAATCACAGAAGCGTTCATGATACAAAAAATCAAGAGAAATACTGGTGCATCGCTGAACCCAAATGGTAAATTGCCGATTGTTGTTGTGGAGAAGATGAACAAATTGATGGGAATTCCATATCTGATCAAGAGCAAAATGTTAACATCAACATCCATGATAAAAATGTAAGTGGTTCTGGGAGTACAATTATTTCAATAGGTTCACATTTTTTTTGGTGGGGGGGGGGGGAATTTAAATAGGTTCACATGCACAGTCTACTAGCATCGACGGTCATCTAGTTTTGCATTTTTCTGAATTAAATATTATTAATTGACTTTGCCAAATGGTGTAATGTCTTCTATGAGGATTTTCGAGTATGTCAAGGAAGTCGATTTTTATCCCAATGCCTCAATTAATTATCATCTTATTTGCAGTGCATGTAACTGTCACATTATTTGAAATAAGTTTTTCAGAGTTAAGAGTATTGGATAGCTATTTGAAATCAACGATGACTCAGGAGAGTTTAAATGGTTCGACAACAAGATGCATTCAGCAGAAATTATCGGATAAGATTGACATATACAATTAATTTTTAAGTGACTTTGCATCAAAAAATGTTATTTTTTAAATGGTAACATGTACAATTATTTCATATGTATAATGTTTTTGATGAATTTAAATGATCATTGGTACCATTGCATATATTCATAATTATCACTATATTGTGTATACTAAGGGCCCCAAGTTTTGGTTTCGCCCCGGGCCCCCAAAATCTCAGGACCGGCCCTGTGAGCCAAATATCGAAAGATTCGCTTGACTGCCACAAAGTGGCTTTCCTTAGGTGCGGCTTGAAACCATGCACAAATTCCCACACTCAACATGATATCCGGTCTAGATGCACAAAGGTAAAGCAAGGATCCAATCATGGAGCGACATACCTTTTGATCCACTGCTTTACCATCGGGATCAATGTCAAGTTGGCATTTGACAGGCATTGGAGTGGAGGCCGGCTTGACATCACTTATATTGAATCTCTTGAGCATGTCTTGAGCGTATTTGGCTTGGTTGATGAAGGTTCCTTCTCTTCTTTTCTTGATTTCTAACCCAAGAAAGAACTTCAACTCCCCCATCATGGACATCTTGAACTTTGAGGTCATGAAAACGGCAAACTCCTCATTGAAAGCTTTGTTAGGGGAACCAAAGATAATATCATCAACATATAGTTGGCACACAAACAACTCCCCTTTGACCTTCTTAGTAAAAAGAGTGGGGTCGATTTTCCCGATTTCGAACCCACGATCTTGTAACAACTCAGTAAGATGCTCATACCACACACGTGGGGCTTGTTTAAGGCCATAGAGCGCCTTTTTGAGTTGGTACACATGATTGGGGAAATAAGGATCCTCGAACCCTGGGGGTTGTTTGAAATACACCAACTCATTAATGGGACCATTAAGAAAAGCACTCTTCACATCCATTTGTTGCAACTCGAAATTATGATGAGAAGCATAACCAATCGACAAATGAATAGATTCAAGGCGAGCAACGGGAGTAAAGGTTTCACCGTAGTCGATACCCTCGACTCGGGAGTAGCCTTGTGCCACCAAACGAGCCTTGTTGCGAACAATGATCCCATGAGCATCTTGCTTGTTCTTGAATATCCACTTGGTTCCAATGGCATTATGATTCCCGGTCGGCCTTGGCACTAATTTCCACACTTGGTTGTGCTCGAAGTTGTTGAGTTCTTCATGCATGGCATTGAGCCAATCCGGGTCCTCGAGCGCCTCATAGAACTTTCGGGGTTCGACACAAGAAACAAACGCGTGATGTTCACAATAGTTTGCTAATTGTCTACAAGTGCTTACCCTCTTTCTTAGGCTTCCCACCACATTCTGCATGAGATGACCTTTGGTCGTGAGCTTGGAAGCAATCTTCACGACACGACGCTCTAATTCCTCCTCGGGTGTGAAAGGAGGAGGGGAAACTTGATCATCTTGAGCGCCGTCTTGAGCTTGTTCTTGATCTTGATCTTGCTCTTGATCTTGAACTTGCTCGAACGGGAGAACTTGACCTTGGGCATCACTTGGTGGCTCACCACCATCATGAGGTTGATCTTGCCCTTGATCTTGTTCACGCGGGTGAGGGCCTTCACTTTGTTCTTCGGAAGCGTGTGGGTCTTGGGTCGGTGATGGCTCCACTTGAGTGGAGCATTGTCCTTCTCCTTCGGCCACACGGGGTTCCTCAATGGGTAGGATATGACCAACACCCATTATTCTTATGGCTTGGGGAGGAATTTCATCACCTACAACACAAGTACCACTTTACTCCACTTGGGAGCCGTTATTCTCGTCAAACTCCACGTTACACGTCTCCTCAATGAGTCATGTGGACTTTTTGAGGACACGGTAAGCATGAGAGTTTGTAGCATAACCAACAAATATGCCCTCATGATCTCTAGCCTCAAATTTAGACAAACGAACATGTTTCTTGAGAATGAAACACTTACACCCGAACACCCGGAAGTACTTGAGGTTGGGCTTGTTACCGGTAAGTATTTCATAAGGAGTCTTGTTCAAGCCTTTGCGGAGATAGAGCTGATTGGATGCATGACATGCTGTGTTGATGGCTTCGGCCCAAAAGTTGTATCCAGACTTGAACTCCGCCATCATGGTCCTTGCTGCATCCATCAATGTCCGGTTCTTCCTCTCCGCGACACCATTTTGTTGAGGGGTGTATGGTGCATAATATTGATGCTTGATCCCCTCATCACTAAGAAACTCATCCAAGGTGTAGTTCTTGAACTCGGTGCCGTTGTCACTCCTTATTGTCAAGATCTTTGCATCATGTTGACGTTGAGATTCATTTGCAAAGTCGATGACAATTTGTTGAGTCTCACTCTTCCTCTTGAAGAAATATACCCAAGTGTATCTTGAATAATTGATAACCCACAAGTGTAGGGGATCAATTGTAGCCTCTTTCAATAAGTAAGAGTGTCGAACCCAACGAGGAGCTAAAGGTATAACAAATATTCCCTCAAGTTCTATCGACCACCGACACAACTCTACGCACGCTTAACGTTCGCTTTACCTAGAACAAGTATGAAACTAGAAGTACTTTGTGGGTGTTGTTGGATAGGTTTGCAAGATAATAAAGAACACGCAAATAAAAAGTAGGGGCTGTTTAGATAAAGACACAACTAAATTAGTTTTAGTAGAGATCTTTTGTTACGAGAAAGTTATTTGTCCCTAGGTAATCGATAACTAGATCGGTAATCACTATTGGAATTTTATTTGAGGGAGAGACATAAGCTAACATACTTTCTTTCTTGGATCATATGCACTTATGATTGGAACTCTAGCAAGCATCCACAACTACTAAAGATCATTAAGGTAAAACCCAACCATATCATTAAAGCATCAATTCCCTTTTATCCCATACGCCACAACCCCCTTACTCGGGTTTATGCTTTTGTCACTCAAGCAACCCACTATAAGCGAATCATGAACGTATTGCAACACCCTACAGCGGGAATCCCTCACACTTGTGCGACACGGAGGGCACAATAGGACAACAACATAACCACAAGCAAATTAAACCAATCATAGCAATTCATCAATCACCGGTAGGACAACAAAAATCTACTCAGACATCATAGGATGGCAACACATCATTGGATAATAATATGAAGAATAAAGCACCATGTTTAAGTAGAGGGTACAACGGGTTGTGGGTGAGTGTACCGCTGAATATAGATGGGGGAAGGTGATGGAGATGTTGGTGAAGATGGCGGAGGTGTTGGTGAAGATTGCGGTGATGATGATGGCCCCCGGTGGCACTCCGGCGCCACCGAAAGTAAGGGGAAGAGAGCCCCCCTTCTTCTTATTCTTCCTTGACCTTCTCCCTAGATGGGAGAAGGGTTTCCCCTCTGGTCCATGGTCTCCATGGCTTGGGAGGGGTGAGAGCCCCTCCGAGATTGGATATCTCTCTCTGTCTCTCTCTGTTTTTGCGTTCCCAGATTCTGCCCTTTCACCGTTTCTTATATATCCGGAGATCCGTAACTCCGATTGGATTGAAACATTCGCCCAAATTTTTCTCCAAAAATTAGCTTGCTTGCGGCAAAAGAAGAGCGTCAACCGCCTTACGGGGTGCCCACAAGGGTCAGGGGCGCGCCTGCCCTGCTGCCTCGTGGCCCCCTCGGGCACCGTCTCGCGTTGATTCTTCTTCCCAAAAGTCACAAATATTCCAAAAATATTCTCCATCCGTTTTTATCCCGTTTGGACTCCGTTTGATATTGGGTTTCTGCAAACATAAAACATGCAACAAACAGGAACTGGCACTGGGCACTGGATCAATATGTTAGTCCCAAAAATAGTATAAAAAGTTGCCAATATATATGAAAGTTGTAGAATATTGGCATGAAACAATCAAAAATTATAGATACGACAGAGACATATGAGCATCCCCAAGCTTAATTCCTGCTCGTCCTCGAGTAGGTAAATGATAAAAAAGATAATTTTTGATGTGGAATGCTACCTAGCATAATCTTGATCATATATCAAATCATGGCATGAATATTAAGACACGAGCGATTCTAAGCAATAGTCTATCTTTTGACATAAGAACAATAATACTTCGAGCATACTAATAAAGCAATCATGTCTTTTCAAAACAACATGGCCAAAGAAAGTTATCCCTATAAAATTATATAGTCTGGCTATGCTCCATATTCATCACACAAAATATTCAAATCATGCACAACCCTGATGACAAGCCAAGCAATTGTTTCATACTTTTGACGTTCTCAAACCTTTTCAACTTTCACACAATACATGAGCGTGAGCCATGGACATAACACTATAGGTGAAATAGAATATGATGGTGGAGGTTGTGTGGAGAATACAAAAAGGGGGAAATCTCTCATCAACGCGGCTAATCAACGGGCTATGGATATGCCCATCAATTGATGTCAATGTGAGGAGTAGGGATTGCCATGCAATAGATGCACTCAGAGCTATAAGTGTATGAAAGCTCAAACTGAAACTAAGTGGGTGTGCATCCAACTTGCTTGCTCACGAAGACCTAGGGCATTTTGAGGAAGCGCATCGTTGGAATATACAAGCCAAGTTCTATAATGAAAAATTCCCACTAGTATATGAAAGTGACAACATATGAGACTCTCTATATGAAGAACGTGGTGCTACTTTGAAGCACAAGTGTGGTAAAAGGATAGTAACATTGCCCCTTTTCTTCTTTTTTTTCTTTTTTTGGGCGGGCTTCTTTGGCCCCCCCTTTTTTATTTAGGCTTCTTGGGCCTCTCTTTTTTTATTTTTTTTATTTTTTTATGGGGCAATGTTCTATAATGATGATCATCACACTTTTATTTACTTACAACTCGATATTACAACTTGATACTAGAACAAAGATATGACTCTATATGAATGCCTCCGGCGGCGTACCGGGATGTGCAATGATCTAGCATAGCAATGCCATCAAAAAATGGACAAGCCATGAAAACATCATGCTAGCTATCTTACGATCATGCAAGGCAATATGGCAATGAATGCTCAGGTAATGTATATGATGATGATGGAAGTTGCATGGCAATATATCTCGGAATGGCTATGGAAATGCCATGATAGGTAGGTATGGTGTCTGTTTTGAGGAAGATATAAGGAGGCTTATGTGTGATAGAGCGTATCATATCACAGGGTTTGGATGCACCGGCGAAGTTTGCACCAACTCTCGAGGTGAGAAAGTGCAATGCACGGTACCTAAGAGGCTAGCAATGATGGAAGGGTGAGAGTGCGCATAATCCATGGACTCAACATTAGTCATAAAGAACTCACATACTTATTGAAAAAATCTATTAGCCATCGAAACAAAGTACTATGTGCATGCTCCTAGGGGGATAGATTGGTAGGAAAAGACCATCGCTCGTCCCCGACCGCCACTCATAAGGAAGACAATCAATAAATACCCCATGCTCCAACTTCGTTACACAACAGTTCACCATACGTGCATGCTACGGGAATCACAAACTTCAACACAAGTATTTCTACAATCCACAACTACCCACTAGCATGACTCTAATATCACCATCTTTATATCGCAAAACTATTGCAAGGAATCAAACATATCATATTCAGTGATCCACAAGTTTTATGTAGGATTTTATGACTAACCATGTGAATGACCAATTCCTGTCATCTCTCTAAATAGATATAAGTGAAGCAAGAGAGTTTAATTCTTTCTACAAAAGATATGCCCACGCTCTAACAAATATAAGTGAAGCAAAAGAGCATTCTACAAATGGCGGTTTTCTATGTGAAGAGAAACAGGCAATCCAAACTTAAAATGATATAAGTGAAGCACATGAAGCATTATAAAGCCATACTCAAAATATTTAAGTGAAGTGCAATGAGCATTCTATAAATCAACCAAGGACTATCTCATACCAGCATGGTGCATAAACGAAAAGTGAAAACTAAATGCAAAAGATGCTCCAAGACTTGCACATATCGCATGAACGAAACGAATCCGAAAACATACCGATACTTGTTGAAGAAAGAGGGGATGCCTTACGGGGCATCCCCAAGCATAGACGCTTGAGTATCCTTGAATATTTACTTGGGGTGCCTTGGGCATCCCCAAGCTTGAGCTCTTGCCTCTCCTCCTTTTCCTCATATCGAGACCTCCTCGATCAAACACTTCATCCACACAAAACTTTAAGAGAAAACTCGGTAAGATCCGTTAGTATAATAAAGCAAATTACTACTCTAAGTACTGTTGCAAACCAATTAATATTTTGTTTTTTCATTTTTTTCTACTGTAATATAGCTTTTCCATGGCTTAATCCACTGATAGAAATTGATAGTTTCATCAAAACAAGTAAACTATGCATGAAAAACAGAATCTGTCAAAAACAGAACAGTCTGTAGAAATCTGAACATTCACCATACTTCTGGTACCCCAAAAATTCTACCAAAATTAGGAAAAATATACAATTTGTACGTAAATACAGTTCGAAAAGAATCAGAACCGTTTTACGTTCCAGTAAAAAATGTAAAATCATGCACTACAGCCAAAGTTTCTGTCCTGCACCGCACAAACCAACAGGCATTGTAACCATCCTAAAGGCAAACCTTGGCACATTACAATGGAATTGTACAAGGGGATAATTATTTTTGATGAAAATTTTCTGTAATTAAGATTCACAAAGTTTCCGTGAGCATGAACAAAGTTCAAGGAGCTCACCCACTTCAACAATGATTGTCTTTCCAACTTTCACTTTCCTTTTTGAAAAAGTTTTGGGTTCCCCTCTTTATTTTTTTGTTTTTAAACTATATAAAAGCACTCAACATAAATAAATGACTCTCTAAAACTTCCTGGTTGTCTCCCTGGCAGCACGTTCTTTAAAGCCATTAAGCTAGGCATGTAGTGGTCAAGTAATGGATCCACCCGGATCCCAAGGTATATCAAAGCCAATTTTAATTAACAATGATATGTAATTTAGTAGTGAGCACAAATTAACATATATGAAGCAATGACGAAGTCTAACTCTCTTCCTATGCATCGGCATGTCATAAAAGAACAATTCATGCACACTAAGTAAAGGCCAATGCATAGTATAAGCAGTTTCTTGCAATTTTATCATATTGGAAACATAGAGAGGTGGAGATATAGTTCCTCTCTCATAATATTTGCAAGTAGGAACAGAAAGCACATGCATATCACATTCATCAAAATTATCATGTGCAATGGTAAAAGGCAACCCATCAATATAATCCTTAATAAGCAACGAATTCTTCTATTTGTTCCACATCATAGTAATCATATATACCATTAGCATAAGAAGCCAAGGTTTTATTATCATTAAATTTGCATGAAAAGGGAAGGTGTGGAGCCTTCATCCTAGAGCAACAAGTATAATCATATCTCAAGCATAGTTGCCTAGCATACCAATGCAACATATGAATTTGATCCCATAATAGTTTCCCTTTTTGTGTCAAGCGATAATCCCTAAAGTATTCACGTTGATCCAACGTGTCTCCCATAACATAATTGAATGGGGTTTTCTCAGGATTATCAAAGTAGTACATAATTTCTTTCACATAATGAGCATCGAGGGTTTTAGGAGGTTCCCCATCTCCATGAGTAGCAAGTACACCTAATTTTTTTGGTATTTCGTGTTCCATATCCATAACTAAAGATAGAGAACAACTTAGAACAGCAAATAAAAATTACTTAGTGATAAAGCAAACAACCACACACGAGGATATTCACCCCACGCTATGACTCCCCGGCAACGGCGCCAGAAAAAGGTCTTGATAACCCACAAGTGTAGGGGATCAATTGTAGCCTCTTTTGATAAGTAAGAGTGTCGAACCCAACGAGGAGCTAAAGGTAGAACAAATATTCCCTCAAGTTCTATCGACCACCGATACAACTCTACGCACACTTAACGTTCGCTTTACCCAGAACAAGTATGAAACTAGAAGTACTTTGTAGGTGTTGTTGGATAGGTTTGCAAGATAATAATGAACACATAAATAAAAAGTAGGGGCTGTTTAGATAAAGAAACAACTAAATTAGTTTTAGTAGAGAGCTTTTGTCACGAGAAAGTTATTTGTCCCTAGGCAATCGATAACTAGACCGGTAATCACTATTGCAAATTTATTTGAGGGAGAGGCATAAGCTAACATACTTTCTCTTCTTGGATCATATGCACTTATGATTGGAACTCTAGAAAGCATCAGCAACTACTAAAGATCATTAAGGTAAAATCCAACCATAGCATTAAAGCATCAAGTCCCCTTTATCCCATACGCCACAACCCCCTTACTCGGATTTATGCTTCTGTCACTCAAGCAACCCACTATAAGCAAATCATGAATGTATTGCAACACCCTACAGCGGGAATCCCTCACGCTTGCGCGACACGGAGGGCAAAATAGGACAGCACATAACCACAAGCAAATTAAACCAATCATAGCAATTCATTAATCACCAGTAGGGCAACGAAAATCTACTCAGACATCATAGGATGGCAACACATCATTGGATAATAATATGAAGCATAAAGCACCATGTTTAAGTAGATGATACGTCGGGTTGCGGGAGAGTGGACCGCTGAATATAGATGGGGGAAGGTGATGGAGATGTTGGTGAAGATGGCGGAGGTGTTGGTGAAGATGGCGATGATGATGATGGCCCCCGGTGGCACTCCGGCGCCACCGAAAGTAAGGGGAAGAGAGCCCCCCTTCTTCTCATTCTTCCTTGACCTTCTCCCTAGATGGGAGAAGGGTTTCCCCTCTGGTCCATGGTCTCCATGGCTTGGGAGGGGTGAGAGCCCCTCCGAGATTGGATATCTCTCTCTGTCTCTCTCTGTTTTTGCGTTCCCAGATTCTGCCCTTTCACCGTTTCTTATATATCTGGAGATCCGTAACTCCGATTGGATTGAAACATTCGCCCAAATTTTTCTCCAAAAATTAGCTTTCTTGCGGCAAAATAAGAGCGTCAATGGCCTTACGGGTGCCCACGAGGGTCAAAGGCGCGCCCCCCTTCCTCGTGGCCCCCTCGGGCACCGTCTCGCGTTGATTCTTCTTCCCAAACATCACAAATATTCCTAAAATATTCTTCGTCCGTTTTTATTCCATTTGGACTCCGTTTGATATTGGGTTTCTGCGAAACATAAAACATGCAACAAACAGGAACTAGCACTGGGCACTGGATCAATATGTTAGTCCCAAAAATAGTATAAAAAGTTGCCAAAAGTATATGAAAGTTGTAGAATATTGGCATGAAACAATAAAAAATTATAGATACGACGGAGACGTATCAATAAAATCCACAATCACCAAGAAATACTTTCTACCTCCAAGACTATGAAAGGATGGAGGCCCAAAGTGATCCATGTGAAGGAGCTCCAAGGGTCTCTTCGAGTAGATGATAGTCGTGGGAGGGTGAGCCTTCTCATGTAGCTTTCCTTCGATACTAGCACTGCAAGCACGATCTTTGGCAAAACTAACATTTGTTAGTCCACAAACATGGTCCCCCTTGAGAAGACTTTGCAAAGATCTTATATTGACATGGGCTAAATGGCGATGCCAAAGCCATCCCACATCAACTTTAGCCATTAGGCATGTCGCGGTCTTAGTGGGTCGCTCCGAAAAGTTAATCACATAAAGACCGTTCTCGACATGCCCAACAAAGGCTACTTTAAGAGTCTTGCTCCACAGGAGGGCCACGGTATCAATATCAAAGAAAGTGGCAAAGCCCATGAGTGCAAGTTGACGAACGGAAAGTAGATTGTATGAAAGGGACTCAACAAGCATGACTTTCTCGATCACGAGATCATGAGAAATGACAACCTTGCCAAGACCCAATACCTTAGAAGATGAGGCATCACCCCACTCGACGTTGGTGGGCATAGATGGGATCTTGTGCACGTCCACCACCAAGTCCTTGCTTCCGGTCATATGATTTGTGGCTCCACTATCGAGCAACCATGATCCCCCATCGGAAGCAAACACTTACAAGAGATCAATGCTTGGTTTTAGTTACCCATTTTGTAACGGGTTCTTTGATGTTAGTAACAAGGGTGTTAGGGACCCAAATAGACCATTCAATGTACTCATAAGAAGAACCAACAAATTTAGCATCAACATGCCCATCACTAGCACGGCACAACACATAAGAAGGGTTAAAGTCGCCGGCTTTGTTGGAAGGGGTGGCATTGCCCTTTTTGACATCACCACCCTTCACATTGTTCTTCTTCTCCTTTGGAGCAACCTCTCCCTCCTTCACGAAAGTTTGCTTGAGAGGGGAAGGTCGTTTGGTCTTGACGTTCTTCTTCTTGTTCTTGGAATTGGGTGCAAACCCAACTCCCTCTTTGGCCACAACTTCCTTTTGATTGCTCAAAAGGTCATTGAGGTTCTTCTCACCTTGTATCCACATCACAAGGCCTCTTTCAAGTTATTCTTTCAACTTGGCATTCTCCTCCACAAGATGCACATGCTCACAACATGGGTTAGTAGCATTTGCATTATCAATTAATACCATATGAGGAAAGGTGGCTTTCTCCTTGGTTAGCTTCACTTGGAGTTGATCATGAGACTCCTTGAGGCTAGCATGAGCACCCTTCAAGACCTTGTGAGCCTTGTTGAGTAAGTCAAACTCCTCCTTGAGTCTAGCATGGTCAAACCCAAGTTTAGCCTTCTCGGAATTTAGCACACGAGATACAACAAGAGCATGATCAAGATCTTTCTTTAATTTAGCATGGTCATCGTTGTGTGACTCCTCAAGAGCCAAATGATGCACACACTCTTCCTCAAGAGCATTAGAGAGATCCGATATCTCATCGGCATAGTCACGACTATGACCTTCCATCTTAGAGATGGTTTCTTCATGAGTCTCGATCATGTCATTGGCTTCACCAAGTTGTTCCAAGAGAGCAACGAAGTGCTTCTTGGATTTGCCCTTGAGCTTACTCATAAAAGACTCAAACTCATTTAATTCCTCATTATACCCCTCACTTTCATCAATGCAATCCGTCAAGGAGGGATTAGTAATGATGGTTGTTTTGATGTTGGGGGTTACCCTGTTGGTGGCTTTAGCCATGAGGCACTTGGCGGTGATGTTCTCGTTGGGTGAGTCGAAGAGGGACACCCGTGGAGTTGTGGCAATGGCAACGGAGGCCATGGCCATGGCTTCACTATCTTCATCATCATCATCGTCCTCATGGTATTCTTCTTGAACCACCAACCCTCTAGTTGGAGTCTTCTTGGTAAAGTTGTTCTTGTTGGGGAAGGACTTGGCTTTGTCTTTTCGGATGAGCTTTCCACCATTGTCTTCCCTCTTCTCGTAAGGGCACTCCGCAAAAAAATGACTCACGTTGCCACAATTGTAACATGTTCTCACACGTTGCTTGCCCTTGAAGCTACTTGAGTTATTCTTGTTGAAGTTTGCCCTTGTGTTCTTCTTGCTCCAAAATTTCCTTGAAGCAAGAGCCATGTGTTCATGATAATCATACTTAGTATCTTCGAGGTTGCTCTCATCTTCTTCCTCATCATCCTCTTCTTCCACACAAACCTTGGCCTTCAAGGCAAGGTTGGGCTTCTTTGCTCTTTGAGAACATAACACCGCATTGTCGGCGGTCTTGTCCAAGATGCTCATTGTTGGTGTCAAAACCGGCGGATCTCGGGTAGGGGGTCCCGAACTGTGCGTCTAGGCGGATGGTAACAGGAGACAAGGGACACGATGTTTTACCCAGGTTCGGGCCCTCTTGATGGAGGTAAAACCCTACGTCCTGCTTGATTAATATTGATGATATGGGTAGTACAAGAGTGGATCTACCACGAGATCAAGGAGGCTAAACCCTAAAGCTAGCCTATGGTATGATTGTTGTAATGTATGTTGTGTCCTATAGACTAAAGCCCTCCGGTTTATATAGACACCGGAGAAGGCTAGGGTTACACAGAGTCGGTTACAATGGTAGGAGATCTACATATCCGTATCGCCAAGCTTGCCTTCCACGCCAAGGAAAGTCCCATCCGGACACGGGACGGAGTCTTCAATATTGTATCTTCGTAGTCTTGGAGTCCGGCGGACGATGATAGTCCGGCTGTCCGGACACCCCCTAGTCCAGGACTCCCTCAGTAGCCCCCGAACCAGGCTTCAATGACGATAAGTCCAGCGCGTATATAGTCTTCGGCGTTGCAAGGCGGGTTCTCCCTTTAAGTTCCATGTACCTGCCGAACAGTGTCCGGCTTCCTCATAAATGCTGTGCTTCTTGGCTTCTACGCCCAATAATGGCCTTCTTCCACGCGTCGCACGAATGCGAAAAGCCAGGGTGTCTTTTATGTTTCACCCCCTAGTCGTGCAAGTCATCCGCCTACAAAAGAGGCAAAAATCTGGATCCAAATCACACCATCTTCCTTCCGCGAATACTCATCGGAGCGCCTTTGACCCAAAAATCCATTCCATCATGGACCATCGACGCGGCTCCTCTTCTCGCGCTCCCAGCCCACCGCCAGGAGATTGGAGAAGGTGCTCTGTTCCACACAACGAGCTAGTGAAGCTCCAAGCGGGGGGATATCTCCCTCCGGCCTTCATGGTCCCGGTTCGAGCCGGGCTGGCCACCTACCAAGGTGGGAAGCAAGCAGAGGCTACCCCAAGTCCCAACAAAGGGGAGCGGGTATACTTCGTCCCTTATCTGATAAGGGGAGTCGGATTTCTGATACATCCGTTCCTCCGCGGGCTCCTGGAGTTCTACGGACTCCAGCTCCATCACCTTACACCCGCCTCTGTCCTGCATATCGCGGGTTACGTAGCTCTTTGCGAGCTATTCCTGGGCATCGAGCCCCATTTTTCACTGTGGAAGAGGTTGTTCTGCCTCGTACCCCATTCTCACGAGGGATCTATATATCAAGTGGGCGGCGCCGAAGTATGGCGCATTGCCGGGACCGGATATCCATCCGGTACCCCTAAGAAGGCGTCCGAAGACTGGCCTTCGGAATGGTTTTACATAGAAGACGCTCCGCTGCCGGACCCAGTCCGGGTCGGCCTCCCGGAGTTTAGTGCTGCTCCTCTGAAGAAACGCCTTAGCTGGCGCCCGCGGAGCCCCCAATTGGAGGAAGACAAGAGCGTCCATTACCTGATGGGCCGAATAAAATTACTAGCCCATTCCGGGTTGACCATGATTGGAGTCATGGCAACATGCATCATGCAGGGGGTACAACCATTGCAATACAGGGGCCACCCCATGTGGGATTTCAACGGGGAAGATGATGCCACCCGCCATGGCCGCAAAGGGCCAGATTCGACCGAGGATCTGGTGCAGATCCTGTCCGGCCTGTACAAGGGGGAGAAGGAGGACTTCCTTCGAACGAACCCCTTGAATGGGTTTTCCATGAATAACCCTCGGGGCTGGGTAAGCGAACACTTTTAAGGGCTCAACCCATGCTTTCAAAGTCTAAGCTTTTTACATTATATCTTCGGCGCAGGAACTGCGCCGGATTGTGGAGGACATGGTAAGTCCAGCTCCGCAACCCGAGGATCCAGAGAGATCCCAGGATCCGGCCTCCGAAGAGGATCCGGATATCAAGGTGGAGCTGATCGACGGGGTGTTCCACCAGCTCAGCATGGATAAAGCTTTAGTCGCCATTACGGCGGACTACCCCGGATTATATCCGGCTTCCCAGGTGATTGTGACCGAGGTCCGGACACCATTATCTCTTCCTTGCCCATTTCTGACCTTCGCGAACGATGGTGCTTTACAGGAAGCGCCTTCAAGGCGGGAAGCCGAGCCCGCGGCGGCTGACCAACAAAGGCCAGTCCGGACCAGCAGGCGGAAAAAGAGCGCGGCACGGACTGGAACGTCGCCGCAAGGGTATAGTTCGTATTTAAATATTCAGAGCAACGTTCCTAGGGAGTGTCTGAGTGCTCATGATCTTTGTAGGAGAAAAACCGCTCGCCGGACTGCGGGCGTAGAGGTTGCCGATCCGACCTATACCAGCTAGGCTCCAGCGCCCGGTCTGGAGGGGGAGACAAGCGCAAGGCGCGGGCCGGATACTCCTCCAACGGAGGATGCCGACAGACTGTCCGCCACCAAGTCTGAGGTGGAGAGCGCCATGAACCATAGGCGCCGCCGGACAGTATTTCGTGAAGCGTGCTTTTCCCCTGAGGCGCTGAACGCCTTTAACGCGGGGGACGCGCACCTCCGTGCTGCTCAAGATAGTTTTACCAGAGCCACGGAGCAGTATGGGAATTTAATGGTTATATATGCCAGTAGCCCCCGAGACTTAAAGTAGTTATGTTAACTGATTTAAGGATCATTTGAAACGCAGGCTCTTACCGAGAAGAATGCCCAGCTGTCTCAGGAGCTGCAAGAATGCAAGGCCCAACTTGAGGCCGCACTTGCTGCCGCAGGAGGAAACACAGAGGCCCCTCCTGGTAACACATTTTTTTGTTAAATATAAGCGCTGTGCGGCGTGCGCGCAAGTCTAATAATGACATTGCAGGTGCTGCCGGACAAGATCCGGACAGGCAGTAACTGCTGCGCCAGCTGAAGGCCGGCGAGAGGGTGCTGAATAGAGTACAGTAGGAAAGGAACAAGCTTCAAGATGCCCACGCCCAGCTTGGAGAAGAGCTGAAAGGCGTTCGGGTCGAGCTGTCCGGCTCCGTTAAGGAGAATCAGCGGCTTCGTCGCGGCATCTATAGTAAGTGCTTAAGCGAACTCCTTTGAAAAGAATAGTTCGGCGAGGAAGTCAATTGACAGAATATGTCTTGTAGGTATACTCACAGGTCGCCCTGCGGAGGAGATGCCCGTATCGACGGGTGATCAACTTCCCGAGCTGTTGGAACTGCTCGAACGAGTTCGGCAGGCGATGAGCGGCGTCGTCTAGGCATCATGGCCAGTCGTCTCCCTACCCGAGGGCCTTGGGGAGCTTGCGGAGAAACTCCAGGGAGTGCGGCAGCGCTTCCATTTATGGAAGATTTCGGCCTGCCGCCAGGGTGCCAGGGAGGCTTGGGCCATGGTGAAGACGCGGTACAAGAAGGCGGATCCCAACCACATGGCCGAAGTTGGACCGGTGGGGCTCGATGGGAAGGAGATCCCTGTGAGTTTAGTATACAGCCAAGTAGAGTTGGCTGCTAAATTTTCCCAACGGGACTGTAAGTTAGACAGCCTGTTAGACGGGATTGAGGAGGAATACAATCAGTAAATTTGACAATGTATTTTAAAATGACATGTGAAATGCCTTCTAGCCGGATTGTAGATCGTTTGTCTTTGCCGACCTTTTCTCTTCGACCTCGGGACCCTAGAGTCTGGAGTGTGTCCGAATACCTTTTTGGTTAAGAAACAACCGGGGTATGCATGGAGACCAGGCGTAGGGGTCATTAGTGCTTTATCAGACAAGTGCCCAACTAGTTATGTTATATTACATGGTTAGTAAGAAACATCTTCCAGGGAGAATAGTTCCGTTAAGGGTTCCTTTCCCTGGGAGGCATGCCCTAAAGTGCATGTCCGGACTGCGAAAAAAGCAGAAAAACATCTGGGGGCAGATAAACAGGTAGGTAAAAAATCATCTTTCAAGTCACCGACCGAATATTCCCTTAAGAATGCTAGCTTTCGGCTTCACCCAGTCTGAGGTACACATCCGGCTGACCCGGCAGTAACAATCGCAGAGGTGCTCCCTTTACCTCCTAGCCGAACAATCGAGAATGTAGGGGTAAGCACAGGAGCCAGGCAACCCAGCTTGGCCAAAACTTAAGTCATATCGATGCATATAATGGTGAGTAAAAGGTACATGTGGAAGCTTGACACATGTGCTAGGCGTGAAGCCCTTACGATTAAGCTTCTTGAAAAGAAGCCCCCAGGTATAATGAGTGCGGATGGCACATCAAGTGTGAGCGAACAATGCGCAAGTGGGCCCTTAAGGGCTTTTTATGAAGAAAGGTGAAGAGAAGAAAGAGAAACAAAGTGCAGCTGGAGTGTAAAAAATTTGGACGGGGGAAGGAGACGAACTCTTAGTCCGGCGCTAGGCGTAGAATCTTCAGAGGCGGGCTGCGTTCCATGGGTTCGGCTCGAGTCGGTTGTCCGATGCATTTCGCAGACGGTACGCCCCGCCGGTCAGGACTTGGTCGATAATGAAGGGGCCCTCCCATTTGGGCTTGAGCTTGTCCTTTTTCTTGTCCGGCAGGCGTAGAACTAGTTCACCAACGTTATAAGTCTTGGCCCGTACTTCTCTGCTTTGATATCTTCGAGCCTGCTGCTGAAAAAATGCGGAACGAGCCTTGGCAACGTCGCATTCCTCCTCCAATGCGTCCAAGCTGTCCTGCCGATCCAGCTCGGCTTCTCGTTCTTCGTACATGCGCACTCGAGGTGAGTCATGAATGATGTCGCAGGGCAGAACTACCTCTGCGCCGTATACCATAAAAAATGGAGTGAATCCGGTAGTACGGTTAGGCGTTGTCCGCAGCCCCCAGAGTACGGAGTCGAGCTCCTCTACCCAGTGCATGTCGGATTTTGTAAGTGACCGCACTAGTCTGGGTTTAATGCCGCTCATTATCAGACCATTTGCTCGTTCCACTTGACCGTTGGTTTGAGGGTGATAGACTGAAGCATAGTCAAGCTTAATGCCCATGTTTTTGCACCATGACTTAACCTCGTCGGCCGTGAAGTTCGTGCCGTTGTCGGTGATGATGCTGTGGGGGACGCCGTAACGGTGTACGACCCCGGATATAAAGTCTATCACTGGTCCGGACTCTGCCGTTTTGACCGGTTTGGCCTCTATCCACTTGGTGAATTTATCCACCATGACCAATAGGTACCTTTGCTTGTGGGTTCCCCCTTTAAGGGGTCCAACCATATCAAGCCCCCAGACCGCGAACGGCCAGGTAATGGGTATAGCTTTGAGGGCGGTGGGTGGCATATGGCTCTGATTTGCAAAGAGCTGACAACCGACGCATCTCTGGACTAAGTCCTGGGCATCTGCTCGGGCCGTCGGCCAATAAAATCCTGTATGGAATGCCTTTCCTACTAGGGCCCGGGCTGCTGCGTGGTGTCCGCCTAGTCCGGCATGAATTTCAGGCAGGAGGTTTCGCCCTTCCTCTTCGGAGATACACCTTTGAAGGACTCCGGTTGTACTTTTCTTATAAAGTTCTCCCTCATGGACCTTGTAGGCTTTCGATCGCCGGACTATGCAGCGGGCCTCATTTTGGTCTTCGGGGAGTTCCTGCCTGAGCAAGTAGGCTAGGATGGTTCTGTCCACGGGGCGATTACTGCCATTATGTCGTGGGCTGAAGGTGTTATGTCATCGGCTGAATCGCCGGTTGGCGCGGTTGTTTCCGGTTTGTCATTTCCGGTCTCCCCTTCCCATAGTACGGACGGCTTGAAGAGCCGTTCCAGGAAGATATTTGGAGGGACAGCGTCACGTTTCGCACCGATGCGTGCCAGTACGTCGGCTGCTTGGTTATTATCTCGGGCTACATGATGGAATTCAAGTCCTTCAAACCGAGCTGGAATTTTTAGGACAACGTTGCGATATGCTGCCATTTTCGGATCCTTGGCGTCAAAGTCTCCGTTTATTTGGGATATTGCAAGGTTTGAATCCCCGCGCACCTCTAGGCGTTGAATGCCCATGGAGATTGCCATCCGGAGACCATGTAGGAGGGCCTCGTATTCGGCTGCGTTGTTGGAGTCCGTGTACATTATTTGAAGTACGTATTGGACTATGTCGACGTCAAGACGACGCCAGCCCCTAGTCCGGCCAACATTTTGGAGCCGTCGAAGTGCATAGTCCAATTGGAGTATGCGTCGTACTCTTTAGGGAGTTCGGCTTCCGTTCATTCAGCGACAAAGTCCGCCAAAACTTGTGAATTTATAGCTCGCCGGGGTTTGTAGGTTATATCAAATGGTAGGAGCTCAATGGCCCATTTTGCAATCCTGCCCGTTGCGTCGCGGTTGTTTATAATGTCATTGAGTGGTACTTCGGAGGCCACTGTTATCGAACACTCTTGAAAGTAGTGTCGGAGCTTCCGGGATGCCATGAACACCGCGTAGGCTATCTTTTGATAGTGCGGGTAACGGGACTTGCAGGGGGTTAACACAGTGGATACGTAGTACACTGGTTTTTGAAGAGGGAATTTATGCCCTTCTGACTCTTGTTCAACGACGAGTACCGCGCTTACAACTTCATGTGTTGCTGCGATGTATAACAACATGGGTTCGCCTAGGTTTGGCGCGGCTAGGACCGGATTTGTTGCCAATATGGCCTTTATTTCTTCGTGTCCGACAGTGGCAGCATCCGTCCACTCGAAGTGTTCGATGCGCCTAAGGAGGCGATAAAGGGGCAGTGCCTTTTCTCCCAAGCGGGAGATAAAACGGCTTAGAGCTGCCACGCATCCCGTCAATTTTTGTATCTGTTTGAGGTCTTTTGGAATATCCAACTGTGATAGAGCTCGGATCTTGGCCGGGTTTGCTTCAATTCCTCTACCGGATACAATGAAGCCCAACAGCTTTCCGGCTGGTACGCCGAAAATGCATTTTTCTGGATTCAGCTTGATGTCATATGCTCTGAGGTTGTCGAATGTGAGCCTAAAATCGTCTACTAGAGTTTCGACGTGTTTGGTTTTGACGACTACGTCGTCTACGTATGCCTCGACTGTTTTGCCGATCTGGGTAGCCAGACATGTTTGAATCATGCGCTGATATGTTGCGCCGACGTTTTTAAGTCCGAAGGGCATCGTGTTGAAGCAGAATGGTCCGTATGGAGTGATGAATGCCGTTGCGGCTTGGTCTGCTTCCGCCATCTTGATTTGATGGTAGCCAGAGTATGCGTCAAGGAAGCACAACGAATCGTGCCCTGCGGTAGCATCGATAATTTGGTCGATGCGGGGGAGGGGGAAGGGATCCTTTGGGCAAGCCTTATTGAGGTCTTTAAAATCGACGCATAGGCGCCAGGATTTGTCCTTCTTTGGTACCATTACCAGATTTGCTAGCCAATCCGGATGTTTGATATCTCTGATGAATCCGGCTTCCAATAGTTTGGCTAGCTCTTCTCCCATTGCCTGTCTTTTGGTTTCAAAAAATCATCGAAGAGCCTATTTGACCGGCTTGAATCCTTTTAGGATATTTAGGCTGTGTTCTGCCAATCTACGTGGGATTCCGGGCATGTCCGAAGGATGCCAGGAGAAAATATCCCAATCTTTCCGAAGGAATTCTCGCAGTGCGGCGTCTACCTCGGGGTTCAATTGTGCCCCAATGGAGGCCGTCTTTGTTGGGTCCGTTGGATGGACCTGGAATTTTACTATTTCATCTGCTGGTTTGAAGGAGGTGGACTTGGATCTTTTATCGAGTATCACATCGTCCCTATTCACCATAGAGCGCAGCGCGGTGAGTTCTTCTGCCGCTAAGGCTTCGGATAGTGCCTCCAGGGCTAGTGCGGCTGTCTTGTTTTCGGCGCGGAGTGCTATGTCCGGATCACTAGCGAGAGTGATTATTCCGCTGGGCCCAGGCATTTTGAGCTTCATGTACCCGTAATGGGGTACGGCTTGAAAAATTGTGAATGCCTCTCGTCCTAATATAGCGTGATATCCGCTGTTGAACGGCGCCACTTGGAACATGACTTCTTCGGATCTGTAATTGTCCGGCGAGCCGAACACCACATCGAGTGTGATTTTTCTGGTGCAGCGCGCTTCTCGGCTAGGGATTATTCCTCTGAAGGTTGTGCTGCTTCGCTCAATACGGCTCCAGTCTATTTCCATTTTTTGAAGAGTTTTCTCGTAGACGAGGTTTATTCTGCTGCCGCCATCCATGAGGACCTTTGTAAGTCGAAAGCCGTCCACTATGGGACTAAGCACCAGTGCGGCTGGTGCTCGGGCTGTTCGGAATTTAGGTTCGTCGCTGGCGTTGAAGGTGATGGCTGTGTCGCTCCATGGATTTGCTGTTGCTACTTGGTAGACTTCGGCGAAGCCGCGGATTGTTCGTTTTCGCATATTATTTGATGCGAAGGTCTCGAAGACTGTAGATACCGTACCGGTATTGTTGGAGTGGTTTTCCGGGGCTAGAAGCTCCTCGCCACTTTTGGCCACCTGCCGTAATATCCAACATGCTCGAAGGCTATGTGTTGGGATGGCGCCCTCTGTACTATGAAGCTTACAGGGTCCGCTGAGCCATCCCTCCAGTACGGTTCCGTGCCCTCTATGGGGTTTTTGCTTTTTGGCTTTTGTATCTGGGGCCTGAGTATGATGCACCCTTTTGTTGCGGACTAGGGTTGTATTCGGGGCCGGATTGTCCGGTTTTCTGGAAACTCTCCATCGCACAGTACTTTCGTACTATGGACGCCAGATCGGTGAAGCGTGCGATTTTACGACGGCCGATGGCGTTCAATATTCCCTTGTCCATGCAATTATTGCAAAAGATTGAGATTGCGTTTTCCTCTCGGCAGTCCTTTATCCTGTCCATAACCAGGAGGAATCTGGCCCAGTAGTGATGTACTGTTTCAGCGGGCTCTTGCCGTATTAGAGATAGATCGCATATGTCTGGGCGGGTGGGTGGAATAAAATCCGGATCCCTACCCATCTCGGGGCTCAAAGGCCGTGAAGTTTCCAATTTTGGAAGCTTGGATTGCTGGACGTTGTCCAACGAGTCCGGTCTGATGCCTGACTTTAAGTTCAGTGCTCGATCGAAGTCCGTTCCTCTGCGGAAATCCGGCGTGGAGGGTTCGGGAGCCCGGACATGTCTAGTTTTTAATACAGGAGGAAAGTCGCTGCATTGCTCCTCTACCACTACGACGTGGTGGGTGACCTGGGGAGAGTTAATCTCTCTCAGATCGTTTTTAAGCCCAATCTGATTGTGGTCCGTAGCGACTCCCAGGGTGGCGATGCGATCCAAGAGATCGTTGACAGACGACAGCTCTATCGGATCCAGCCGCTCGGCGAATACCGAGCTGACGTGGAGATTGCTTTTGACGACTTGAGAAGTTATTGTCGAAGCAGTGGCCGGACAGGCGGTCATAAGGAAACCACCTAGCCGGATAGTTTGGCCGGCGGCCAAGGCCCCTTTGGCGAAAATACCGTCCTTGAAGACGGGTGGAGGCATCCTTCCTATCGGCAACGACACAGAGGAACTCTCAATGAAAGCACCAATGTCGGTGTCAAAACCGGCGGATCTCGGGTAGGGGGTCCCGAACTGTGCGTCTAGGTGGATGGTAACAGGAGACAAGGGACACGATGTTTTACCCAGGTTCGGGCCCTCTTGATGGAGGTAAAACCCTACGTCCTGCTTGATTAATATTGATGATATGGGTAGTACAAGAGTGGATCTACCACGAGATCAAGGAGGCTAAACCCTAAAGCTAGCCTATGGTATGATTGTTGTAATGTATGTTGTGTCCTACGGACTAAAGCCCTCCGGTTTATATAGACACCGGAGAAGGCTAGGGTTACACAGAGTCGGTTACAATGGTAGGAGATCTACATATCCGTATCGCCAAGCTTGCCTTCCACACCAAGGAAAGTCCCATCTGGACACGGGACGGAGTCTTCAATCTTGTATCTTCGTAGTCTTGGAGTCCGGCGGACGATGATAGTCCGGCTGTCCGGACACCCCCTAGTCCAGGACTCCCTCACTCATAGCCACAAACTCATCCAACACTTCACTTGAGGACAAGGTGTGAAAGTCTGGCCTTTGACGAATGACGGAGGACATGGCTGAGGGAGTCCTAGACTAGGGGGTGTCGGGACAGCCGGACTATCATCGTCCGCCGGACTCCAAGACTACGAAGATACAAGATTGAAGACTCCGTCCCGTGTCCAGATGGGACTTTCCTTGGCGTGGAAGGCAAACTTGGCGATACGGATATGTAGATCTCCTACCATTGTAACCGACTCTGTGTAACCCTAACCCTCTCCAGTGTCTATATAAACCGGAGGGCTTAGTCCGTAGGACATAACATACATTACAACAATCATACCATAGGCTAGCTTCTAGGGTTTAGCCTCCTTGATCTCGTGGTAGATCCACTCTTCTACTACCCATATCATCAATATTAATCAAGCAGGACGTAGGGTTTTACCTCCATCAAGAGGGCCCGAACCTGGGTAAAACATCGTGTCCCTTGTCTCCTGTTACCATCCGCCTAGACGCACAGTTCGGGACCCCCTACCCGAGATCCGCCGGTTTTGACACCGACATTGGTGCTTTCATTGAGAGTTCCTCTATGTCGTCACCGATGGGCTCGATGGCTTCTTCAATCAACAACAACGCTGTCCAGGGTGAGACTTTTCTCCCCGGACAGATCTTCGTATTCGGCGGCTTCGCACTGCGGGCTAATTCACTTGGCCATCTGGAGCAGATCGAAAGCTATTCCCCTGACCGTCAGGTCAGGTTCGGAAGCCTAAACTTCACGGCCGACATCCGCAGGGACTTGATCTTCGACGGGCTCGAGCCATAGCCGAGCGTGCCGCACTGTCACGATGGGCATGATCTAGCTCTGCCGCCGGAGAGTGCCTTGGTGGCCGCACATGAATCCGCTCCGGCCCTCAGTCCGGAGCCGATCGCCCAGATCGAGGACCGGTGGCTGGACACCGCCTCGGGGGCTGCAACTTCCGCGGCGATGGAGCCGAACACTGACCTGGTCCCCTGCAAAACTCGTGACTCCGAGGTGCCGGACTCCCTGCCGGACTCCGAACCTTCTGCGCCCCTGCCAATCGAATCCGATTGGGCGCCGATCATGGAGTTCACCACTACGGACATCTTTCACCACTCACCCTTTGGCGACATATTAAATTCGCAGAAGCATCTCTCGCTTTCCGGAGAGCCCTGGCCGGATTACGGCCAGGATGATTGGGATGCGGGCAACGAAGAAATTCAAAGCCCACCCACCTTCCACTTTGTAGCCACTGTCGACGATCTAACCGACATGCTAGACTATGACTCCGAAGACATCGACGGTATGGACGACGATGCCGGAGACGAACAAGAACCAGCGCCAACAGGACACTGGAAGACCACCCCAACACATGATGTATATATGGTGGATACCCCAAAAGGAGGCGATAACGAGGACCAACGGGGCGCGGCAAAGGATAATCCCGCCGATAAACAACCAAAACGGTGACGCAGACGCCGCCCCAAGTCCCGCCTCGACAACAACAGCGCTCCTAATGACCCAGCAATAGAGCAGGGCAAACCAGTGGACGGCGAACATACAGCCAAGCAACCGTCCGAACAGGACGAGTCGGATAATCAATCCATGCCCGGCGAAACCAACAGTCCAGACGACCTCACGCCAGACACACCACCGGAGAATAAAAGCCTTCGGAAAAGACTCGTCGCCACTGCAAGAAGTTTGAAGATGGAAAAACGAAAGCTCAGAACAGCGGAAGACATACTCAGAATGAGGTGGAGCAAAGTGCTCAAAACCGCAGACAAATACGGCAATGGCCATCAATGAAAGAGCTACCCGAAGCGCAAGCTGCTGCCAGAATTTGACGAGGAAGCCATAGAGCCCCCACAGTCAAAAAAACAAAGAGGCCGCCTGGCCGGATAGACGACCAGATGATAGGCCAAAATCTAAAAGCGGCGCCGCACACAAGCCGACTCATGACCCTGGAAAAACAGATGGCCCAGCCAGGTCCATTTACGGGCCAAAAAAGAGGGCCCCAGGAAGCAACACAACACGTCAAGTGTTCGAAGACAGCGGTACACCCAAATACAGGGGCGCCGCACACCCACTATGTTTCACCAATGAGGTGCTGGATCATGAATTCCCAGCAAGGTTTAAACCCATAAACATAGAGGCTTACGACGGAACAACAGACCCTGGAGTCTGGATAGAGTATTATATACTACACATACACATGGCTAGAGGAGATGATCTCCACGCCATAAAATATTTACCCCTCAAGCTCAAAGGGCCAGCCCGTCATTGGCTCAAAAGCCTCCCAGAAAACATTGTTGGAAGTTGGGAAGAGCTTGAGGACACGTTTAGAGCAAATTTTCAAGGGACTTATGTCCGCCCTCCGGATGCAGACGATCTAAGCCATATAACTCAACAGCCCGGAGAGTCAGTGCGCAAATTCTGGAACAGGTTCCTTACTAAAAAGAACCAAATAGTCGACTGTCCGGACGCCGAAGCCTTAGCAGCTTTTAAACACAATGTCCGAGACGAATGGCTCGCCAGACACCTCGGCCAAGAGAAGCCGAAGACAATGTCCGCGCTAACAAGCCTCATGACCCGCTTTTGCGCGGGGGAAGATAGCTGGCTAGCAAGATGTAGCACCAGCGACCCAAGTACATCCGAGATCGGAGATGGAAACGGAAGATCATGGCGCAGAAAAGATCAGCGCCGGAATAAAGAGAAAAGCCCAAAGAACACGGCGGTCAACGCCGGATTCAAAAGCTCGCGGCCAAACAACAAAACACTGCCTCTTAAGGATAACAGTGATGAGCTATCCAACTTAAACAAAATTTTGGATTGGATATGTCAAATCCACAGTACCCCCGGAAGGCCTGCAAACCACACCCACCGAGATTGTTGGGTTTTCAAACAGTCCGACCGACTCAACGCTGAACACAAGGGGCTCGACGCATCAAGCGAGGATGATGATAAACCCCACCAGCAGAGCACCGGAAAACAAAAGACTTTCCCACAAGAAGTCAAAGCAGTAAACTCACTTCATGTGATAACACAGAAAAGCAATGCGGCACCCGCTGAAATGGGTCTCGCACGGTCCACCCCAGCGGAACCTCGAGATTGGATATCAAAACCAGTCACCTTCGACCACTGGGATTATTCCAGAAGTGTTCGAAATGCAGGATGGACTGCCCTGATATTGGATCCTATAATCAACGGACTACAATTTACACAAGTCCTGATGGACGGAGGCAGCGATTTAAACCTGCTATATCAAAACACAATCCGCAAGTTGGGGATAGACCTTACTAAAATTCGACATAGCCGCACTTCCTTTAAAGGAGTGACGTCAGGCCCTTACGCCAAGTGCACAGGCTCCTTATTACTAGAATTTGTGTTCGGGTCACCGAACAACTTCCGACGTGAAAAACTAATCTTTCATGTCGTCCCATTCAAAAGTAGCTATCAAGCACTATTGGGACGTGAAGCTTTTGTCCGCTTCAACGCCATACCACATTACGCGTCACTTACACTTAAAATGCCCGGTCCACGTGGCACCATTTTGTTAAGAGGGTCATTTAAAGACCCCGGACACGGCTAGACAAGTCCGGCATAAATAAGCTAGGGGCTCCCTAGCCGCACACCCCTTCACAAGGGGATGTGCGTACAAGCAACAATGAGCTAATATAGACTCCACTTTACTTATTAATATTTTTCATATACTTTTTCTTTCGCACGATTTCCTTTCAAACTAAGTTCCTCTCTTTTTACAGATGAACAACGTGCACACCCGTCCAGGATAACGGCACAACGGAGACACAGGCGCATACGTGCAGTAGGGACCCGTCGCAAGGATTCTTTTCAGATTAAGACCAATGTAAACCTTTTTTACTGTCTCTTGTTGCTATAATCCCCTGGTTTCTCATTATAACCAGAGTGGAGCCTAACATTTTGGCATTGGCCGCGTCAGAGGACCTTGCCCGTACCTGGACACTAGGGGCTTAGGGCATTGTTCTGCCCATTATTATAAAGACCGAACACCTCAGGGAGTGTTCAGCGTCTCGAGTTAGGCCTTATATGCATCAGCTCCGAATCATGTCTTTGGTCAAATGTTGGGTTTTCCCGGCTCCTGTGTTTTGCTGCCTTACGTTCCGTATCATCGGCTAAGGCGGCACCAGGAGAACTACTGCGATTGTGCCCCAGTTCGGCTGGGCGAGCACCTCAGTAGAGAAAGCCGAAAGCTGACTGTCATGATACAGCGAGAGACTGGTCAACCACTCGATCGACCACCGGAATGTTTAGAATTCCTCCGCTTTGACGAAGGACCGTTTCCCGGTCAGGCACACACGTGCCCCGAATTCGGAGAGCGCAGTGCCCCCAGGGGCTATATCGTAGCCCCACCCTCGAACTCCAATGGCTAAGTGAAAGTGATAAAGCATCATAGTCCGGTTGCCTCGTTTGCTACGCTACCACCTCCTCAACAGGACCGAGACGTCGGATTAAGTGTGAAAATGCGCCATTTTTTGCGAACACCCCCGCACCTTGTGCGTGGGGGCTGAAGCTGAAGACTGCCATCTTTCAGGTTATACACACGTATACATAAACGACCGCATAGGAGATATTTCAATACTTGGAACGCACAAGTATAAAAAGCGATTACATCATAACCATTGTTTTACAAGATAAAACGTTCATTTGAACGTGACATTTTTCGAGCACTGCGACTCTATTACACGAGCACCACGCATAACTTCCCCAAAATAGTGCTCGGCGGGTAATCGGCTTTCGTCCGAGCCCTGGGTTGCAACTGCAGTGGCATCCATCTCTGTCCAATGTGTCTTCACACGGGCAAGGGCCATCCGCGCACCCTCTATGTAGGCCGACCACTTCATCTCCTTGATATGCGGCACCGCACCAAGAAATTGCTGCTATAAGCCAAAATAGCTCATCGCCTTGGGCTTCTCTGGCCAGACATGAGTCACGATATCCGTCATGGCAAGTCCGGACAACCTGTTCAGCTCAGCCCATTCGGCCAACCGATCGGTCAGCGGAAGTGAACGATCCGAACTATGGAATTGAGACCAAAACAGCTCTTCCGTCTTGTGATCCTTCTGACTCCGAAAGTGCACAACGGCATCCGCCGCACTTGCCGCTAAATCCATATATGGATCCTCCGGACCCCATAGCTGGCCAAGCTGGGCATAATTCGGATCCGTAAACCGGCGACGCAGCAGAAAAGGCTTCCCAGCCACAATGTCTCCGGCTTGACGCAGCTCCTCCTTCATAGCCCGCATTGTCGAACGAGCATCCTTGGCCTCGGCGGTGGCCTTCCCCAGGTCTTCTCGCTCCGATAGGCGCTCCTTTTCAAGAGCCTCATTGCGGTCGGTAGCATCCTTCAATTTAACGGCCAATTCGGCCATCTCTTCCCTGCTTCGGCAGTGTGCAGCCCTTTCGGCTCCTAACTCTTCGGTCGCCCTCGAGGCAGCCACATCACTCCTTCTGGCTTGCTCCTTGGCTTGAGCAAGTTCTGCCCGAAGGCTCTCCACAGCAGCAGCACCATCTGCGTCAAGCATAAATATTGTAAGAGGTGGGCTTTGACTCGCTTAAATAGGTGACTGCGGAGAGACAACTTACCTTGCGACTCGTCAAGTCGCTTGTTGACTAGCGTGATGTCCGCATCCGCAACATCGAGTTGCCGCATTAATTCAGCAACTCCATCGGTCCGGCTAGCCCCCGGACTATCCGCCACCTGCATAGGAAAGGCGACTCTCAATACCTGCGATTTTGATCCTCGGCACGCTGTCGCTTTCGACAACCTACCAAGTCTCAGGGGCTACTATCTATACAGGGCGCACCTTCATGTGCAAAACTATCAAAAAAGGCGCATCGTTCTTACGTACCTCAAACCCCGCCAGCAAGCTCCTGACGGCATTATGCAATCCACTTTCGGCGGACGAAATCCTTCCAATCACCATGCTCATCAATGCACGATGATCTTCTGAGATGGACGCCCTATCAAGCAGATCCTTCAGCTCCCCCGGCCGAACACTAGTCGGCGCCGAACTCTTCGGCTCTGCCGGGCTCGGGGACACCCTCCGTGACGACACTTCAGGCTCGTCCGCCCTATCCGACGGCGCAGCAGATGGAGGCGTCTCACTCTCCATCATCTCCGGATGAAGATCCCCCGAAGACGAGCTCATCTGAGAAGGTCGCAGATCCGAACTACAAGGTAAAAATTTCGGTTATCCTCAGAAGCACAAATAGGGATGTTTCTTATAAATGAACTCCCCTTTTTCTACTCACGGCTCGCTGGAGGGCTGACTCTTTGGAAAAGATTGTGCGGCCGGGACCTCCCCGGACGCAGGACCCTCCGGTGAAGATTTCTTCCCCCGCTTAGGGGCTTTGGCCTCCGGGTCTTCGGAGGCGGTCCTCTTCTCCCCCTGGAGGGAGGGATTCTCGATCCCCCCTTCTTCAAGCGCCCCCTTGGGCGAGGTAATAGCTCCTCTATTTTCCCCTCCGCCTTCTTCTGAAGGCGCGACCTCCAACATTCTGACCAGCACGGGCTCCGGCGCGGTCTCTGGGGGGGGGGGGGGGGGCGGACACCGTATCAGCTTTGCTAGCGCTATCCACTCCTGTTGAAGGATAACGGGTTAAAAGGCGAATTGTAGAAAGGCAAACAAATGGTGCGTCCGAACACTGAGCTACTTACTTGAGTGTCCGGGCGATTGCAGCTTAGGCCGGCATCCTCAGTCAATTCCGGACACGCCACCTGCGGTCCGAAGAATAACTTGTACATCTCCACGGGTGTCGTACCCATGAAGTGTTGGAGAATTCGTGGTCCCTCCGGATTGAACTCCCATAGCCGGAGAGGACGGCGTTTGCAGGGCAGGAGACGCCTAATTAGCATGACCTGCATCACCACGTCCAGATCGATCTCCTTCGCCTGGAGGTCTCGAATCCGGCCCTGCAATAGGGGCACGTCTTTTGACGGCCCCCAATTGAGCCCTTGGTTGATCCACAACATCAACCGTCGTGGAGGTCCCGAGTGGAATGGAGGCGGCGGCTTCTGCTTGCTTCCCTTTGGAGCGGTGATATAGAACCACTCCTGCTGCCACAAGCCGAGCTCCTCTTGGAAGGAGCCCTCGGGCCACGGGGCAACGGCCCTCCTGCTTATGGCCGCCCCGTCGCACTCTGCTTGACGCCCCCCGATCATCTTCGGCTCCATATTGAAGGTCTTCAGCCACAGGCCGAAGTGGGGGGTGACGCGGAGGAAGGCTTCGCAGACGACGATGAATGCGGAGATTTGGAGGATGGACTCCGGAGCCAAGTCGTGGAATTCCAACCCATAGTAAAACATGAGCCCTCTCACAAAAGGATCCGTCGGGAAGCCTAAACCCCGACGGAGGTGGGATACAAAGACGACATACTCGCCGGGCTCGGGGGTGGGGATGGCCTGCCCTTCGGCGGGCAACCTGTGCGAAATCTCGTAGGACAGGTACTTGGCTTCTCGCAGCTTTAGCACGTCCTCCTCTGTAACGGAGGAGGGCATCCACCGGCCCTGAAGGTCGGAGCCGGACATTGTTGAAGGTCCGAAGCGCTCGAATCTGGGGCTCTGGGTGTTGGAACTTGGAGCGAGGAGAAGATTCGGTGGAAGATTGAAGAAAAGAAACGAGCCTTGGTCCTATTATAAAGAGGGAGAATACCAAGAGCCGTCTCCGTGCCCGTTCGGGACTCGCCTTCGATCGAGGAGGCGTGGCGACGGGCGCGGTTGGGTTACCCACGTCCGTATTGATGAGAATCCCGGAATAAGGGGAACACGATCTGTGCTTCGACAAGACGTGCCAAGGAAACCGCTTCGCTAAATGCGCTGAGGCGGTATAATAAAAAACGATTCAAGTAAAGGTTTGGTAGTGGTGTGACATCATGCCGCAAAATACGTCAGCAGATGGAACTTGTGTGCATTTTATTCTCTCTACGGTGGAATGTGGAATTTGTTTTGCAGAGCCGGACACTATCCTGGTGTTCATGATCTTCTCTGGATTATTTAAGGGAGGAACCCGCCTTGCAATGCCGAACATTATGCGCGCCGGACTCATCGTCATTGAAGCCAGGTTCAGGGGCTACTGAGGGAGTTCTGGACTAGGGGGTGTCCGGACAGCCGGACTATCATCGTCCGCCGGACTCCGAGACTACGAAGATACAAGATTGAAGACTCCGTCCTGTGTCCGGATGGGACTTTCCTTGGCGTGGAAGGCAAGCTTGGCGATACGGATATGTAGATCTCCTACCATTGTAGCCGACTCTGTGTAACCCTAACCCTATCCGGTGTCTATATAAACCGGAGGGCTTAGTCCGTAGGACATAACATACATTACAACAATCATACCATAGGCTAGCTTCTAGGGTTTAGCCTCCTTGATCTCGTGGTAGATCCACTCTTGTACTACCCATATCATCAATATTAATCAAGCAGGACGTAGGGTTTTACCTCCATCAAGAGGGCCCGAACCTGGGTAAAACATCGTGTCCCTTGTCTCCTATTACCATCCGCCTAGACACACAGTTCGGGACCCCCTACCCGAGATCCGCCGGTTTTGACACCGACAATGGCCTTGTGGTAAGGCATCATGGCCTTGAGAAATTTGCGCTTGATCCAATTGTCATCCGTATCCTTGCTCCCATGATCTCAGAGTGAGACCGCGAGAGTAGTTAATCTCCGATAGAGCTCACAAGGTTGTTCATCTTCTTTCATTGCAAACTCATCGGCTTCATCTTGCACTACTTCATAGTTGGAGCGTTGAATGCTGGCACTTCCCTGTAGAGAGAAACAACATGCCGCCATGCATCCTTGGCCACGGTGAAGGGTCGGAGGTGAGCAAGATCTTCGGGTGGAATTGCATATTGGATGATGAAGGGAGCATTCTCATTGAATTGATTATCCACGGCTTCTCAAGGGGTGAAGTTGCTTCGGTCATGCGGATAAAAACCTTCTTCAATGATTCTCCAAAGGTTAGTATTAACATGGTTCAAATGACGCTTAAAGCGATAAACCCAGGAATCAAAGTCCTCATTTTTTACAATCTTAGGGGGAGGACCGGCATGATTCAAATGAGTGGAAGGAATCGGCCCACCATAAGTAACTGGAGCTTCCACATGGGCAAAGATACCGTTGCCATTCTTGCCACTAGAAGAAGGAGCCTTTTCACTAGTAGCTTCCCCCTTGTCGCAGTTAGCATCCGTCACCTTGTTAGTGGGATCACCCACTTTCATCGGCGCGATAGATAGTTCAAGCCCTTCTAAGAATTTATTAAACATGCTTTCAACCTCGGTCATCATGGAGGTTTTCAATGTGTCCAAAGCCGCATAGAATTCCTCACGAGAGGTCGCGGTTCCCCCATCGGTCGTAGACGAGACCGGATTCACACCGGAGTGCTCCTCCCCACCGTCTATGGTGTCAACCATACTATTCGGACGGCAAAGTCCTTAATAAAGAGACAAGGCTCTGATATCAATTGAAAGGATCGATATAGTTGACTAGAGGGGGGTGAATAGGCAACTAACAAATTTTAGCTGTTCTTTACCAAATATAACTTTGCATCAAAGTAGGTTGTCTAGATATGCAACTAGGTGAGCAACCTATATGATGCAACAACAATAAACACACAAGCAAGCAAAGGATAGACCACAATATATCTTGCACAAGTAAAGGTAAGAGATAACCAAGAGTGAAACCGATGGAGACGAGGATGTGTTACCGAAGTTCCTTCCCTTTGAAGGGAAGTACGTCTCCATTGGAGCGGTGTGGAGGCACAATGCTCCCCAAAAAGCCACTAGGGCCACCATATTCTCCTCACGCCCTCACACAATGTGAGATCCCGCGATTCCACTATTGGTGCCCTTGAAGGCGACAATCGAACCTTTATAAACAAGGTTGGGGCTATCTCCACAATTTAATTGGAGGCTCCCAACGATACCATGAAGCTTCACCACAATGGATTGTGGCTCCAAGGATACCTATTCCGTCTAGGGTGTCAAACACCCAAGAGTAACAAGTTGATGATTATGTAGAAGCCGAGGAATGCAAAACGGTTTGGTGGAAGTGTAGATCGGGCGAACCTCCTTCTATCCTCCAAGTATTGTGAAGTTTGGGTGGTTGAGGAGGGAGATCTCAAGCTTTTGGTGATTTGGGAATGGAGGAGCAAAGCTTGGGCAAAGGTTAGGGTTGGGAAGAAGAAGAAGGGGGGTATAAATAACCCCATGGGATATTTGCCCGTTGAGCAGCCGCCGCCGCGGATACCCGGTCTAAAGGGGTCTGGGCACCCGGACAAAAGCAGAGAAGTCCGGGCACCCGGGGGGTCAAGCCCCGGGCACCCGGAGAGACCAGGGAGGCGGCGGGCAGGGGGTCGGGCACCCGGGGGCCCCCAACCCCGGGCACCCACACCATGCAGGGGCGGAGAGGAGGCGACATGCAGGGGGCCGGGCACCCGGGGGCCCCCAACCCCGGGTACCCGCACCGGTCAGGGGCCGGAGGGAGAAGGCAAGCGAGAGGGCCGGGCACCCGGGGGTCCCAAACCACGGGCACCCGCACCGGTCAGAGACCGGGAGGAGGAGGCGGGCAAGAGGGCTGGGCGCCCGGGGGTCCCAGACGCTGGGCACCTGCACCAAACAGAGAGGGGCTAGGTGGAGGTGGCTGTCGGTGTCAAAACCGGCGGATCTCAGGTAGGGGGTCCCGAACTGTGCGTCTAGGCGGATGGTAACAGGAGACAAGGGACACGATGTTTTTACCCAGGTTTGGGCCCTCTCGACGGAGGTAAAACCCTACTCCTGCTTGATTGATATTGATGATATGGGTAGTACAAGAGTAGATCTACCACGAGATCAAGGAGGCTAAACCCTAGAAGCTAGCCTATGGTATGATTGTTCTCTGTCCTATGGACTAAAACCCTCCGGTTTATATAGACACCGGAGAGGGCTAGGGTTACACAGAGTTGGTTACAATGGTAGGAGATCTACATATCCGTATCGCCAAGCTTGCCTTCCACACCAAGGAAAGTCCCATCCGGACACGGGACAAAGTCTTCAATCTTGTATCTTCATAGTCTTGGAGTCCGGCCAATGATGATAGTTCGGCTATCCGGACACCCCCTAGTCTAGGACTCCCTCAGTAGCCCCTGAACCAGGCTTCAATGACACGAGTCCGGCGCGCATATTGTCTTCAGCATTGCAAGGCGGGTTCCTCCTCCGAATAATTCATAGAAGATTTTGAACACCAGGATAGTGTCCGGCTCCGCAAAATAAATTCCACATACCACCGTAGAGAGAATAATATTTACACAGGTTCAATCTGCTGACGTATTTCATGGCATGACGTCATGCCACGGCCAAGCCTTTATTCGAATCGTTTTTATTGTCCCACCTCAGCGTGTTTAGCGAGGCGGTTTCCTTGGCACGTCTTGTCACAGTGGAGATCGTGTCCCCTTATTCCGGGATTCTCATCAATACGGACATGGGTAACCCAACCGCGCCCGTTGGCACGCCTCCTCCATCGAAGGCGAGTCCCAAACGGTCACGGGGATGGCTCTTGGTATTCTACCCCTTTATAATGAGACCAAGGCCCGTTCCTTTTCTTCAATCTCAATCGAATCCGCCCCTCGCCTCAAGTTCCAACACCCAAGGTTCTAGATTCGGGCGCTTCGGACCTTTGACAATGTCTGGCTCCAACCTACAGGGCCGGTGGATGCCCTCTTCCGTCACGGAAGAAGACGTGCTAAAGCTGAGAGACGCCAGGTACCTAACCTGCGAGATTTCGCATAGGCTGCCCGCCCAAGGGCAAGTCATTCCCACTCCCGAGCCTGGTGAGAGTGTAGTGTTTGTGTCTCACCTCCGACGGGGTTTAGGCTTCCCGATGGACCCCTTCGTGAGGGGGCTCATGTTTTATTATGGGCTGGAATTCCATGACTTGGCTCCAGAGTCCATCCTCCGCATCTCATCGTTCATTGTTGTCTGTGAAGCCTTCCTCCGCACTACCCCTCACTTCGGATTGTGGCTCAAGACCTTCAACGTGGAGCCGAAGATGATCGAGGGGCGACAGGCAGAGTGCGGAGGGGCAGTTATAAGCAAGAGGGTCGATGCTCCATGGCCCGAGGGCTCCTTTCAAGAGGAGCTCAGTTTGTGGCAACAGGAGTGGTTCTACATCACCGCTCCCAGGGGCACCAGGCAGGTGGCGCCACCCGCCTTTCGCTCGGGCCCTCCACAACGGCTGACGCCATGGGTCAACAAAGGGCTTGACTGGGGGCCGTCCAAGGACGTGCCAATATTGAAGGGCCGGATTCGAGACCTCCAAGAGAGGGAGATCAATCTAGTCGTAGTGGCGCAGGTTATGCTGATTCGGCGCCTTCTGCCCTGCAAACGTCGCCCTCTCCGCCTGTGGGAATTCAATCCGGAGGGACCGCGAGCTCTCCACCACTTCATGGGTGTGACGCCCGTGGAGATGTATAAAATGTTCTTCGGATCACAAGAGATGTGTCCGGACTTGACCGAGGACACAGGTCTGAGTTGCAATCGCCCGGCTACTCAAGTAAGTAGTTCCTGTGCCCGGACGTGCTATCCGTACATTTATCATAATACTTGCCCTTTAAAGAGCCGTTCCTTGAACATGAGCGGATAGCAAAAGCAAAGCTAATAAGGTGTCCGGCCCCCTCCCTAAGACCGCGCCGGATCCGATGCTAACCAAGATGCTGGAGGTTGTGCCTTTGGAAGAGGGCGAAGGGGGGAACAGGAAAGCAACCGCCTCCTCTAAGGAGGCCTTTAAGGAAGGGGGGATCGAGAATCCCTCCCTTCAAGGGGGGAAGAGGACCACTTCTAAAGATCCAGAGGTCAAGGCCTCAAAGCGGGGGAAGAAATCTTCGCCAGAGGGTCCTGCGCTAGGAGGGGCCCCCGACACACTATTTCCCCAAGGGAATCAGCCCTCCAGCGAGCCGTAAGTAGAAAGGGGAGTTCTGTAATAAGAGACATCCCTGTTTTTATTTCTGAGGATGACCGAAGTTTTTACCTTATAGTTTGGATCGCGGCCCTTCTCAGCAGAGCTCGTCTTCGGGGGATCTTCATCCGGAGATGATGGAGAGCGAAACGCCTCCATCTACCGCGCCATCGGGCGGGGCGGACGATCCTGAGGTGTCGTCGCGGAGGGTTTCCCCGAGTCCGGCGGGGCTTGGAGGTCCGACACCGACTGGTGTGCGGACGGAGGAGCTGAAGGATCTGCTCGGGCGAGCATCTATCTCAGAAGATCACCGTGCGTTAATGGGTGCGGTGATTGAAAGGATTTCATCCGCTGAGAGCGGATTGCATGAAGCCGTCAGAAGTTTACTGACGGGGTTTGAGGTACGCGAAAATGATATACCTTCTGACAGTTTTGCATATAGAATGCGCCCTGTATAGATAGTAGCCCCTGAGACTCGGTACGTTGTCCAGAGGGACGGCGTGCCGAGGATCATAATCTCTGTTATAAGATGTCGCCCTTCCTATTCAGGGGGCGGAGCATTCGGTGGCCAGCCGGACTGATAGAGTTGCCGAACTGAAGCGGCAACTGGACGTTGCGGATGCGGACATCGCGCTGGTCAATAAGTGACTTGACGAGTCACAAGGTATGTGGCTTTTCCGCGAACACCTTGTAAGGGAGCTTGACGCCCATGCCTTACTACACGTATGCTTGATGCAGATGGTGCCGCTGCTATGGAGGACCTTCGGGCAGAGCTTGCCCGAGCCAAGGAGCAAGCCAGAAAAAGTAATGCGGCTGCCTTGAAGGCGGCCGAAGAGCTAAAAGCCGAACAGGCTGCTCACTGCTGAAGCAGGGAGGAAATGGCCAAAATGGCCGTAAAGCTGAAGGATGCTACCGACCGCTATGAGTTTCTTGAAGAGAACGCCAAGCGGAGCAAGAGGACCTGAAGAAGGCCACCGCCGAAGCCAAGGATGCCCGCTCCACGATGAGAGCTATAAAGGAGGAGCTACGTCAGGCCGGGGATATTGCGGCTGGAAAGCCCTTTCTGCTGCGTAGGAAGTTCACGGATCCGAAATATGCTCAGTTGGGCCAGTTGTGGGGTGCGGAGGATGCTTATCTGAATTTGGCGGCAAGCGCCGCAGATGCGGTTGCACACTTCCGAGGCCAAAAGGATCACGGAATGGAAGAGCTTTTTTGGTCGCAGTTCCATAGTCCGGAACGTCCACTTCCATTGATCTATCGGTTAGCCGAGTGGGCTGAGCTGAATAGGTTGTCCGGACTTGCCATGAAGGGTGTCGTGGCTCATCTGTGGCCGGAAAGGCCCGAGCCGAAGAGTTATTTTGGCTTGGTGCAGCAGTTCCTTGATGCGGTGCCACATATCAAGGCAATGAGGCGGTCGGCATGTATAGAGGGTGCACGGATGGCGCTCGCCCGTGTCAAAACATACTGGGCAGAGATGGAGTCCACCGACATTGCTTCCCAGGACTCGGACAGGAGTCGATTACCAGCCGAGCACTATTTTGGGGAAGTCCTACAGGGCGCTCGTTTAATAGAGACGCAGTGCTCGAAAAATGTTATGTTCAAATGACATGTATGATTTGTGAAGCCATGCTTCAAATATAATATAAGGGCTTTTTATACTTGTGCGTTCAAGTGTTGAAATTCCTCCTGTGCGGCCGTTTAACGTATATGTGTATATAACCTGAAAGATGGCAGTCTTCAGCTTCAGCCCCCACGCACATAGTGCGGGGGTGTTTGCAAAAAATAGCGCATTTCCACACTTACTCCAACGTCTTGGTCCTGTGAAGGAGGTGATAGCGTAGCAAACTAGGCAACCGGACTATAATGCTTTATCACTTTCACTTAGCCATAGGAGTTCAATGGTGGGGCTACTATATAGCCCCTAGGGGAACGGCGCCCTCCGAGTTTCGGGGCGCGTATGTGCCTAACCGAGAAACGGTCCTTCGTTAAAGCGGAGGAATTCTAAACATTCCGGTGGTCGATCGAGTGGTTGACCAGTCTCTCGCTATATCATGACAGTTAGTTTTCGGCTTTCTCTACTGAGGTGCTCACCTGGACGAACCAGGGCACAATCGCAGTAGTTCTCCTGGTGCCGCGTTAGCCGATAGAGCGGAACATAAGGCAGCAAAACACAGGAGCCGTGCAAACCCAACATTTGACCAAAGACATGATTCGGAGCTGATGCATATAAGGCCTAACTCGAGACGCCGAACACTCCCTAAGGTATTTGGTCTTTATGAAAACGGGAAGAGCTATGCCCTAAGCCCCTTGTGCCCAGGTACGCGCAAAATCTCTGACGCGGCTGATGCCAAAACGCCAGCCTCCTCCTCGGTTATAGTGAGGAACCGGGGGATGTGTATCAACAAGAGACAGTAAGAAAGGTTTACGCAGGGTCTTAATCTGAAAAGAATCCTTGTAACGGGTCCCTACTACACGTCTGCGCCTGTGTCTCCGTTGTGCCATATCCTGGACGGGCGTAGCACGGTGTTCATCTGTAAAAGAGAAGAACTTAGTGTGAAAAAGGATCGTGCAAAAATGTATAAACAGAGTATAATTCAAAAAACCAATAAGATTGAGCTTTATTGTCTCTTATGGTACATGCGTGCAGCCCCTTGTAAGGGGGTACGCAGCTGGTGAGCCCCTTGTTTATTTGCGCCGGACTCGCCTAACCGTGTCCGGGGTCTGGATGACCTGTTTGGGGGCTTTGATCGGCAAAAGCCGGATTAATGTGTGGCTGTCAAGGCAGTCCCACTTTCTTCCTTGTTCGAGGAACACTCGAGGCTTCCCTTTAATGAGATTATGCCGCGTGGACCGGGTATTTTAAGTGTGAGAGATGCATAATGCGGTATTGCGTTAAAGCGGGCGAAGGCTTCGCGTCCCAATAGTGCTTGATAGCTACTTTTAAATGGGGCGATGTGGAAGACTAGCTTTTCGCGATGGTAGTTGTCGGCTGAGCCGAACACGACTTCTAGTGGTAGAGAGCCCATACAATGGGCATATGGGCCTGGCATTACTCCCTTAAAGGAAGTGTTGCTATGGCGTATTTTGATTGGGTCTATCCGCATTCTGCGGATTGTATCCTGATATAGCAGGTTTAGATCACTGCCGGCGTCCATTAGGACTTGTGTAAATTGCAGTCCGTCGATTATAGGATCTAATATCAGGGCAGTCCATCCTGCGTTCCGGATACTTCCGGAGTAATCCTGATGGTCGAAGGTGATTTATTTTGACATCCAGTGTCTAGGCTCCGCTGGGGTGGACCGTGCGGTGCACCTTTTAATGGGCGCCGCTCTATTTTTGTCTGTTATCGCATGAAGTGAATTTACTGTTTTGACCTCTTGTGGGAAATTCCTTTGTTTGCCAGTGCTCTGCTTGTGGAGTTCGTCATCGTCCTCACTTGGTGTTTCGAGCCCCTTGTGTTCGGCATTAAGTCGGCCGGACTGTTTGAAGACCCAACAATCTCTGTGGGTATGGTTTGCAGGCTTCCCGGAGGTGCTGTGGATTTGGCATATCTTGTCCAAGATTTTGTTTAGGTTGGATAGCTCATCGCTGCTGTCCTTGAGAGGCAGTGTTTTGTTGTTCTGTCAAGAGCTTTTGAATCCGGCGTTAACTGTCGTGCTCTTTGGGTCGTTACCCTTAGTTCGGCGCTGGTCCTTTTTGCGTCGTGGTTTCCCATTTCCATCCCTGACTTCGGATGTACTTGGGTCGCTGGTGCTGCATCTTGCCAGCTAGCTATCCTCTCCCGCACAAAAGCGGGTCATGAGGCTTGTTAGTGCGGCCATTGTCCTTGGCTTTTCCTGGCCGAGGTGTCTGGCGAGCCATTCGTCTCGGATGTTATGTTTGAAGGCTGCTAAGGCTTCGGCATCCGGACAATCGACTATTTGGTTCTTTTTGGTGAGGAACCTGTTCCAGAACTTACGGGCTGACTCTGCGGGCTGTTGAGTTATGTGACTTAAATCGTCTGCATCCAAAGGGCGGACATAAGTCCCCTGAAAATTTGCCCGAAACGCATCCTCGAGCTCTTCCCAACTTCCAATGGTATTTTCTGGGAGGCCTTTGAGCCAATGCCGGGCTGGCCCTTTGAGCTTGAGGGGTAGGTATTTTATGGCGTGGAGGTCGTCTCCTCTGGCCATATGTATGTGTAGGATGTAATCCTCAATCCAGACTCCAGGGTCTGTTGTTCCGTCGTATGCCTCTATGTTTACGGGTTTGAATCTCACTGGAAATTCATGATCCAGCACCTCATCGGTGAAACATAAGGGGTGTGCGGCGCCCCTGTATTTGGGTGTGCCGTGATTTTCGAATACTCGATGTGTTGTTTTGCTTTCTAAAGCTTGCTTCCTGGACCCATAAATGGACCAGACCGGGCTGTCCTCTTTGCGAGGATCCCTATATGGATCACGTGCCGGCTTGTGTGCGGCGCCGCTTGCTGCTCTTTGTTTGCCATGTGGTCGTCCATCCGACTGGGCGGCCTCTTTGTTTTTTGATTGTGGGGGCTCTACGGCCTCCTCGTCAAATTCGGGCAGTAGTTTGCGCTTCGGGTAGCTTTTTGCTTGGTGACTATCGCCGTACTTGTCTGTGGTCTTGAGTACTTTGCTCCATCTCATTCTGAGTACGTCTTCCGCTGTTTTGAGATTCCGCTTCTGCTTCTTTAGGCTTCGTGTAGTGGCGACGAGCCTTTTGTGGAGGTTCTTCTGCTCCATCGATGTGTCTGGTGTGAGATCACCCGGACTGTTATTTTCGCCGGGGGTGGACTGCTTATTTAATTCGTCCTATTTGGATAGTTGCTCGGGGGCATGTTCGTCGTCCACCGGTTTGCCCTGCTCTATGGCTGGGTCCACATGGGTGCTGTCGTTGTCGGGGCGGGACTTTTGGCGGCGCTTGCGTCGCCGTTTCGGCTGTTTTTCGGGGGAATTATCCTTCGCAGCGTCCCGTTGTTCCTCGTTATCGCTTCCTTTAGGTGTATCCACCTTATATATATCGTGAGTTGAGGTGGCCCTTAAGTACCCTGTGGGTGCTAGTTCTTGGTCGTCTCCGGCATCGTCGTTCATTCCGTCGATGTCTTCGGAGTCGAAGTCTAGCATGTCGGTTAAGTCATCGACAGTGGCTATAAAGTGGGTGGTGGGTGGGTTTTGAATTTCTTCGTTGTCCGCATCCCAACCGTCCTGATCGTAATCCGGCCAGGGCTCTCCTGATAAAGAGAGGTACTTTAGCGAATTCAGGATGTCACCAAAAGGTGAGTGCTGAAGGATGTCCGTAGCGGTGAACTCCATGATCGGCGCCCAATCAGATTCGATTGGCAAGGGCGCGGAAGGTTCGGGGTCCGGAGAGGAGTCCGGCACCTTGGAGCCACGAGGTTCATGAGGGACAGGGTCGGTATTCGGCTCCATCGCCGTAGAGGTAGCAGCCCCCGAGGTGGTGTCCAACCACCCATCCTCGATTGGCGCCGTCTGCTCCGAACCAAGGGTCGGAGCGGACTCTTGTGCGGCCTCCAGGGTACTGTCCGGCAGCAGAGCTAAATCATGCCCATCGAGACAGTGCGGCACGCCTGGCTGTGGCTCAAATCCGTCGAAGATCAAGTCTCCGCGGATGTCGGCCGTATAGTTCAAACTTCCAAATCTGACCTGATGGCCAGGGGCGTAGCTTTCGACCTGCTCCAGATGGTCAAGTAAATTGGCCCGCAGTGCGAAGCCGCCGAATACGAAGATCTGTCCAGGGAGAAAAATCTCACCCTGGACCGCGTTGTTGTTGATGATCGAAGGAGCCATCGGGCCTATAGGTGACGACACAGAGGAACTCTCAATGAAAGCACCAATGTCGGTGTCAAAACCGGCGGATCTCGGGTAGGGGGTCCCGAACTGTGCGTCTAGGCGGATGGTAACAGGAGACAAGGGACAGGATGTTTTTACCCAGGTTCGGGCCCTCTCGACGGAGGTAAAACCCTACTCCTGCTTGATTGATATTGATGATATGGGTAGTACAAGAGTAGATCTACCACGAGATCAAGGAGGCTAAACCCTACAAGCTAGCCTATGGTATGATTGTTCTCTGTCCTATGGACTAAAACCCTCCGGTTTATATAGACACCGGAGAGGGCTAGGGTTACACAGAGTAGGTTACAATGGTAGGAGATCTACATATCCGTATCGCCAAGCTTGCCTTCCACGCCAAGGAAAGTCCCATCCGGACACGGGACGAAGTCTTCAATCTTGTATCTTCATAGTCTTGGAGTCTGGCCAATGATGATAGTTCGGCTATTCGGACACCCCCTAGTCCAGGACTCCCTCAGTGGCAAAGGACACGGGCACCCGGAGCACTAGACCCCGGGTACCCGCACCGATCAGTGAGGAGCATGAGGTGGTGGAGACAAGAGGGAGAAGGCCCCGACACATGAAGAAACTCCCGATAAAGCCTGAAGCAGATAGCAAAGAAGGAAGAGAGAAGTTTGAGTTCCCCAACTCCAAGATCATAGCAACCCCTCTTGATAGTACGAATGTTCCTATGACTCAAAAAGAAACCGAAAAACCTCTCGAGCCGACACTGAACACCGTCTTTTCTCTCTTTGTACTTGATAGGGTTACCGACATCCGTCGACGCACAAGAGGCGATAATGTCCTGAAATAAACTTGACAACCGACATTATTCCTCGCGAGTCATATTGTGATCAATCATCAAAATGTAATTTAGTGACAATTGCACTTTCAACACCTATTAAGTGTTATGATTTGCATACTCCAAGGTGACAACAATTGGGATTCTTTCTGGTGATTACCTTAGTTCGAGGAGTTCATGTATTCACTAAGTGGTAATGCTTTGTTCTGGTTCTCTATTAAAAGGAGGCCTTAATATCCCTTAGTTTCCTTATGGACCCTGTTGCCATGGGAGGGTAGGACAAAAGATGTCATGCAAGCTCTTTTCCATAAGCACGTATGACTATATACGGAATACATGCCTACATTACATTGATGAATTAGAGCTAGTTCTGTGTCGCCCTAGGTTATAATTGTTGCATGATGATCCAATGCCTACGAGCTTTTCACATATTGATCTTTGCTACGTTACTTTCGCTATGCTGCTGTTACAATCACTACAAAATTGCCACTGCTACTGTTACCACGGTTACCGTTATTTCCATACTACTTTGCAAATAAACACTTTGTTGTAGATGTTACGTCTTACAGGTGTGGTCGAATTGACAACTCAACTGCTAATACCCGCGAATATTCTTTGGCTCTCCTTGTGTCGAATCTATAAATTTGGGTTGAATACTCTATCGTCAAAAACTGTTGCGATCCCCTAGACTTGTGGGTTATCAATGTTATTGAGATTTCTCGCGGTTCAATGTCGTCAAGTGTAGGAGGAAGATGATGTCCATTACCCTAGGATCCGTGTCTAATTTTTTCCTTTTCTGTGGATGATTATAGTTAGAAAATTTCAACGTGTAGCCTTGGCCTTCTACAAAAACCAAAACTGACCATCTCCGATCTCGCGCTAGCCACTAATCTAGTGCAATTTAACGTAACGGTCGATGATGCCACACAACTATGCGACAACTATCTAGACTAGCTTTACAAAAACTATGCTTGTATAAAAGACACTTCCACTGGTCGGGAGAAAGAGCATTTGCACTTTGGACCTAAGGAAACACAACTCAAACACTTCTTACCAAATAAAAGGTGACGCACCTGCATTTGCAAGGGCTACGTTGCTAGTTTTGACTAGACATATTTTTGCTCATAGTTTGCTCATTTGCATGGTAAACACTTCTTACAGACTAAACAACCGATGCCCTGAATGCGCCACCTACCCGCAAACATGACGATCAACTCACCTTCATCATGGCATAAAGCCATCTCTACGCAGAAGCCACCAACATCATCACCAACAGATAAAAATGAGCTGGATCTAGTTGAACCAGCAATATCTGGTCCGGCCGATGCTGCTGCCACCAAATGTCAGCAAACAACTAGCTTGTGGGGACGAACCTCCAGAGAGCCAGAATGGGGGCACCCGCCCCGAATCGTCGGGGATGATTTGCGGGGCAAGAGCACCGGAGCCTGCCTTCGACGTTGTTGCATCTTCCACCTGCTGGAGACACAAACAGGGGAACCATTGCACCATCGGAAGTTGTTGCACCACGCAGGAGGGGGCATGCCTTCCCCACCGGGAGCACCTACCGCTGCCATCCACTGCTTGGACTTAGCCCAACGACTTCCTCCGATGACAGTGATGGGAGAAGGGAGGCAAGGAATTGGCCTGGCAACTCGATCAAGGGTTTGCCTGTGTCACTTAAGAGGCCACGAGGGAGACGGGTCAGGGGGTAAGGGTTTAGATCTTACAATGTAAAGTTGAAGACGATTTGTGGCACGCATGGACGGGAGACGTGTGCATGTAGCCACATGATTGCATCAAGATCGTAAAAGTGGTTTATTTTTTGAGCTTAATTACTGCATGCATGCAACTTTTTGGTACAACTTTTGGCATAGGCCACATGCCCCATCCATCCCACCTCCAATGTTTTTCATTTGTACTTGTAAATTTGAATCTATTACATCTTTTGAATCAAAAGTTCAATTTATATTTCGTTTGCATATTCATGTCCCTTGTGTCGAGAGCTTTGAAACAAACCCACTTTTGAATACATTTTGATAAATTCTAAAAACTTAAGTGAGTTTCAACTACTAAACCTTGATAGAATGAATGATAAATTTAGCAAGTTTCAAAGACTAAAACTGAAACCCTAAGCCCTAAGTCGGAAGTCCTAAACCGTATACCCCTATCAAATGTAACTTGGTGAAACTTATGATGATTCTCTAGTTTTAGTATTTGAAACTTAATAAAATTTTAAAAAAGATGTATAATTGTATTGAAAATTAATCTTGTTCAAAAGGACTTGTTGCAACGAACACGAATATACAAACAAAACTTAATTTAGACTTTTGGTTCAGAAGATACAATAGAATCAAATTTTGAGATAAAATGAAAGCACATGAGAGGTGGGGTGGGTGACTCATGCAGCTCTGCCAAAAGCTGTCATGCATGGACCCCCAGTGCGGCGATTAAGAGCTAATGACATAAACTAAAAAAATGTAACGTAATCCAATTGTTGTGATATATTGAGTGAAATTGTGAAGATGTGAGGTCCCGTTTTCTTTTCACGGATTTTTGTTGGACTTGTTCTAGGCGGTTGGTGTTGTCGGTATGTCAAGTGAGAACTCTATCTCATAACAATAAATCGAGCTATCTTATCTAAAACTTCAGTTATGCGCAAAGATATATCTTCCCTCTAGCTTTCGACCACGTGTTTGCAGTTGCAGCGGCACAAATTTGTGGAAAGTGACACGCTGACATGATTACATAGGCATCCATCCACACTCTTGTAACAATTTTGCTAAATTTTCCAGCTAGGTAGCAGGACACGTATGCCACAGCCCTTAAAAGCATATCTGCACATGTCCTTATGAGCTGTTCATGCAATTGATTCCGAGTTTGTAGAAAATTCGTAGAGGCTGCGAAGAGAAGAAAAGTCTACCATCATCGTACCATATATTAATTTCCAGCGTTCCATTCCACCTCTATATAATAATGGTAGTGGCGAAGAGCGATTCCCATTCCAGTGTCAGCACCTGCTAGCTACCACTCCTCTCATCCTCTTGGACGATCACCCTCCTCCGCTGCGTTGACGAAGATGGCCGCACGCCTCGCGCTGGTGGTGGCGCTCCTGTGCGCCGGTGCCGCGGCCGCCGCGGCGCAGCAGGCGAGCAACGTCCGGGCGACCTACCACTACTACCGCCCGGCTCAGAACGGGTGGGACCTGGGCGCCCCCGCCGTGAGCGCCTACTGCTCCACCTGGGACGCCGGCAAGCCGTACTCGTGGCGGTCCAGGTACGGCTGGACGGCGTTCTGCGGCCCCGCCGGCCCCCGCGGCCAGGCGTCCTGCGGGCGGTGCATCCGGGTGACCAACACGGGCACGGGGGCGCAGATCACGGCGAGGATCGTGGACCAGTGCGCCAACGGCGGGCTGGACCTCGACTGGGACACGGTGTTCGTCAAGATCGACACCGACGGCATGGGGTACCAGAGGGGCCACCTCATCGTCAACTACCAGTTCGTCGACTGCCGCGACAACCACATCAACTTCCATGGAAAGAACGAGACGCTCCCAGCCAGCACTCATGCGGTTGAGTAATTAAAAGCTACTGTACGTAGTAGCACATGCATGATGCCCAGATGCCGCATTGTTGCGCTGTACGCACACATGTATGAATGCATGGCACGGATCAAGTGGAATAAATTTCATGTATGGATCTTATGGTTGTAAGTTGTAACAGCGGAAAGTGGAATAAATCTCAGAAGTTGGCAGAAATCAGGTGCGTGAAGTAGCAGCTGAAACAATGCTAGTAGAGTTTGGGAGTTGTATTAGCCTCAGGTCAGTCCGGCTGCCGGCTTGCTTGGCAGCGGCGTTCTTCAACGAACACGTCGCGCCCTTTGGAGAGCGTATATATCCCGGCAGGGTTGCTGTCGTACGGATGCCGGTGGTGCCCCGGATCTTAACGGTGTGCAGCAATCCGTGTAACAATGGCGATAGTGATGACGCACCTGATCCCGATGGACGTGGCGTGTTGTTGACTATATTGTTGTTGGACTGCGAGAGAGATGGAGATTATTATTAGAGCTGACTGTGAATGCAACAGGTCGTCCATGAAGAGGCCTTGATGGACTTGAACAGCACCTGAAATGGTTGCCAATAAAAAGGTGATGGTAAAGACTTGGTGATACTCAGTTTTCCATCGTCAGATTGGCTCGTGGCTTGCTAGGAAGCCTAACATAAATTCTGGCTCCTCCTTAGTCGACGGGATTGACGAAGCCGTCATAGATTTCTTCGAAGTCGACGGAAACGTCTTCTCCCATTCAATGTACATTGTCGGACGGCCTAAAGTAAATCCAAAAAAAGTGAGCGCCAATGTCAAGCCTAGGGTTTGAACTCTACTGGACTAGAGATGCCACTGTCTTTGTAACCATCCAAACACAGGTTGGTTCTGAGCCCGCTATGTGCTTTTAATATATAATCAAAGATTAAAAACATATACCGAGATCAAAGATAAATACTAGTCATTGAAAAAGGATAAGTAGTTATAGTGTCCAAATTAATGGCATAAAACTATTGTCAAAAGAATAATAAAAAAATACGTCCTCCGTCCCAAATCCTTGTCGCGGAAATGGATGTATCTAGAGGATACATCCATTTTTATCTATTTTCGCTACAAGTAATTTAGGACAGAGGGAGTAGCATGCAATCGTGTGAGTGTCTTCATACCACGCAGCAAAAGTCAGATCTCCATTTTTCCTTTTGCAAGGTCTAGAAGACGTTAGCACCGTTTACTTAAGCCTTTGGTCCAACATTGACCAAAATGGAACTTTTCTTTTTTGAGCCGCGACCAAAATGGAGATAATCAAGGACGATGCACATCCATGGTTAAAAAAAAAGGACGTTGCACTTGTCCGTATGGAATTTCTGGTGTCCATGCATCATAGATTTGTTCCTGAAGCAACCGTTGTGCTGCCACCTCCCATCAATGAGAAGACGATATATTGCGCGTCCCTATTGGTTGCCCGCTGCTTCACCGAAAGCAAAAAAAAAAAAAAAACTGTAGGATCTTACTCGCACGTGCCCGTACCCTATTTCGCGCTTCAGCCGCTGGTTCCTTGATACTCGTACATGACGCACACCCCCTTCGAGCAACTGCCTTGGCCCATAATCTTGAAAAAAATTACCTGCTGGCCAATTTTGGGAAGTTTCTTGCTTCCCTGCTGGTTTTGGCAAGCTTCTAGACGATTTTCGACCGGTTTTTCTGATTCTTTTGCTCTTTGCTTTTATTTTTTATTTTCCTTTTTCTGTTTCTTTTTAATTTTTTCTTTCCTTTTCTTTTTCATATATTCATTTTCCCTTTTTTTGGATTTAATTTTTCTTTCTCTTTACTTCTTCCCTTCAAATGTGTTTTTCTAATTTCTTTTTTTTTCAAATTCTTTGAGGTTTCTTTCAAATTCATGAATTTTTTCACATGCATGATTTTTTTTAAAAATTGAACAGTTTTGAAATACATGATCTTTTTTCAAACCGGGGAACATTTTTCTAATCCGCCCATATTTCATTCAAATCCATGTCATATGCAAGAACTTTTTCAAATGCATGAACCTTTTCCAAATGTGTGAACTCTATTGAAATCAGTGAACTTTATTTTCAAATTCGTGAACCTTCTCAATTGCATGAACTTTTTCAAATTACTAAACATTTTTTAAATCTGTAAACTTTTTCAAATCTTCGAACATTTTCAAATTCACGATATTTTTTCAAATTCACAAACTTTTTAAATCCATGAAATTTTCACAAATGCCTGAAATTTATTCAAAGTTGTGAACTTTGTTTCAAATTCGTGAACTTTTTGAATTGCATGAACTTTTTCAAATTGGTGAACATTTTTTAAATCTGTTATTTTTTCAAATTTCAAACTTTTTCAAATTAATGAAAATTTCAAATGCATGAACCTTTTTAAAATCTGTGAACTTTTTCCAAATGCATGAACTTAATTCAAATCTGTGAAGTTTATTTCAAATTTGTGAACTTTCTCAACTGCATGATTTTTTTTCAATTGATGAACATTTTTCAAATCTATGAACTTTTTTCAAATTTTTGAACATTTTCAAATTATTGAAATTTTTAAATGCGTGATTTTTTTTCAAATCCGTGAAATTTTTACAAATGCATGAACTTCAGTAAAATCAGTGTTTTTTTTCAATTTTCGTGAACTTTTCAGTTGCGGGAACTCTATTCAAATCAATTCTTTTATTCAAATGCGCGAACCTGTTCAAATTTTCTGAATAGTTTTCAAATCCGCGAACAAAAGCTTCAATTAGTGACCTTTTAAAAATATGTGAACATTTTTAAATTCGTGAAGTAGCAGCTAAAACAATGCTAGTAGAATTTGGGAGTTGTATTAGGCCATGTACACTAGAAGGTGCTTAGGAGAGGTGCTTATAAAGATATAAACCAGGCTTTTCTTAAGAACCGGTGCTTAATTGTACGGGGTAGGTGCTTAATTAGACGCCTCACCTGTAAAATAGGCACCGATGCTTCAGAAAAATCCGCTTTATTTTTCTAAGCACCTCCCTAAGAACCTAGCATTGTACAAGGCCTTAGCCAGCTTGCTTAGCAGCGGCGTTCTTCAACAAAGACGTCGCGCCCTTTGGAGAGCGTATATATCCCGGCCGGGTTGTTGTCGTATGGATGCCGGTGGTGCCCCGGATCTTAACGGCGTGCAGCAATCCGGGTAACAATGGCGATAGTGACGAGGCACCCGATGAACGTGACGTGTTGTTGACTAGGCCATCTGTACATTGTTTCACCGTAATGACTGATGATGAACGTGTACCCAAGTGTTGCTGGTGGCGCGTGTTGTTCCCGTTTTAATCGTTCCCGGCAACACTGTAAAAGGGGATCCACTAGTTTAAGGTTGTAACTGAGCTGGGTAGTGGCACTTAAAAAATTCAGTAGCCAAAGTCGGCGGCCGAGGACGAGGCGGTGGCGTGCGGCCGGCGGACATCAACGAGCACTGGCCATTGGCGATCAGCCGAAGACGACCGTGTATCAGGTGCATCCTTGTTCCCCCTCACAACTGCTGGAATTTAGTCTATTTTGGGCAGCCCAATAACTATTTCAAAAATTTCTAATAAATCCTAGAGGCCCACTCAGCCCAATTGTGCAAGGCAAGGGATATAACTAAAGTTTAGTCCCACATTGCTAATTTAGAGGGAGTAGGACCTCTTTATAAGGGAGGCTCCTTCCCCACTTGTATGAGCATGGGAACAAGAGGGACATCCACGCGCGCTCCTCCTCCGCCACGCGCCGCGCCGCGCCGCGGGTTGCGGGAATGAGCCGAGCCGATGTCGGGTGATAAGGTTTTTGGGGAGCGCTCTACGCGACTACTGACTTCTTCGTCACGGACGCCCTCCCGTACGTGTTCGTATCTTTCCAAGTCCTGCAACAGTTCCTTGTTCTAGTGTTTGCCGTAGACATGTTAGGCTCTACTTCAGATATGCATCTTGTTCTACTGTCTGCTCTAGAAATGATCGGTTCTAGCTCATATATGCAGATATTATTTACCTTCTCTTTGTCAAATCGCATGGCTTGTTTTATCACTGCTATACTAGTCATGCTTTATCTAGTATTTCTGTTAACAAAATCATTCGGCAAATTGCTCGTATTTCCAACAATCCAAAAACCTTATTATAGGCAATTTACCCCAAGTGGTTTTGCTTCTTCCATGAGACCTCCTATGTTTGAGGGTATCCACTATAAGAGGTGGCGCGTGAGAGCAGTCTTATGGTTTCAGACCATGAACTCTTGGCAAACCTGAAGAAGAGCAAGATGCCCAATAGGCACAAGCCTTTCAGAAAATGGATACTCTGTTTAAGGCTGCTCTCTTGAGTGTTCTTGGTGAGAACATAGTTGATGCTTCTGCGTCAATTGACAATGAAAAAGATATGTGGGACGCACTCGAGGCCAAGTTTGGGGTCTCGGATGCCGGCACTGAGTTGTACATCATGGAGCAATTCTATGATTACAGGATGACTGAAGAGCGCTCCGTGGTTGAGCAGGCTCATGAGATACAGTCATTTGCTAGAGAACTTGAGCACTTCAACTGCATGCTACCGGACAAGTTTTTTGCCGGGGGTATCATCACTAAGCTTCCTCCTTCATGGAGGAACTTTGCTACCTTACTGAAGCATAAGAGATAGGAGTTTTCCGTTTCGGATCTCATTGGTACTCTTGATGTGGAAGAAAATGCGAGAGCAAAGGACACACGTGCTCGAGGTATTGAGGGAGGATCTAGTGCCAATCTGGTACAGAAGAAAAACTTCCAGTCCCACAAGTTCAAGAACAAGGGCAAGCTTGATGGTAAAGCAAAATTTGATGGGAAGAACAAGGCTGTGCAGCACACGAACTTCAAGAAGAAGAATGACAAGAAGAAAGGTGTTTGTCATGTGTGTGGGGATCCTGATCATTGGGCTCCAAGTTGCCCTAATCGCTATGACAAGCGTCATCCTGGGAAAGGCGGCAAGACCGCTAATGTTGTCATTGGAGACACTGACATGAATGATGGTGGGTATGGTATATTTCCCACTATTCTTTCAGTATGTCATTCTCCTGATTGGTTGATTGACACGGGTGCTAATGTGCATGTATGCGGTGATATTTCCATGTTTTCGTCTTATCAGACCGCAGGGACTTCAACCGTGTTGATGGGCAACGGTTCAAGTGCTTCTGTTCGTGGTGTTAGCACGGTCGATCTGAAGTTTACTTCAGGGAAGATCGTGCGGCTGAAGAACGTGCATTATGTCCCCTCCGTCAATAAAAATCTTGTTAGCGGATCTCTTCTGTATAGAGATGGCTATAAGCTTCTCTTTGAGTCGAATAAATTTGTAATATCCAAGTATGGAACCTTTGTTGGTAAAGGCTATGAGTCAGGAGGCCTGTTTCGTTTATCCTTATCAGACGTTTGCAATAAAGTTGTTAATCATATTTGCAACAATAGTGAATCAAATGTGTGGCATTCACGTCTTTGTCATGTTAACTTTGGTTGCGTGTCGCGACTAGCGAAGTAGCGGAAGCTGAATTAGTTGCAGGCTATAATGTAGAATATGCGCGGGATGCGATCCTTAATAGTTCACTGTTGGCGGAAGCCAATGTCTCGGGGACTCATTCTGACTTAAACAAGGGGTGGGTCTTTACCAACTTCCAAATCCAAGATTTAGGGAAAAAAAGAGGGGCAGGGCACTCTTCATTCTTCATTTGAAACTCATGAATGTCGGGTCGGAGGTTTTTGCCTTGTTATCAAAAAGGGGAGTTGGGTAAAGCAAACTCCCTCCTTGGACGAGCACGGGGCTTAGTCAAGTTAAGGAAAACAAACTAACCTTGTCTGTCTATGTTCACCTTGACATGAAAGACTCTTTTCCTAACCTGACTGTTCTACCTGGCTAGTTCACTTCACTTTTCGAGGGATCCTGGATTGGAGTTCACTTGTCTATGAGTGTCCGAACAGCTTCAGATCCTTCCAAGGCGCAGGGGTTCCCTCTCCATTCACTTTGAGCTGGAATAAAACAAATGGGATTTTGAGGGAGGGCTGAATGCGATGTACTGAAGGGTTAATCCCTAGTTTCACCACTATCAAGGGATCTAAGTGTCAAGTGTGTGTGCAAGCTAAGCAACCTCGTAAGTCTCATGTGACTGCGGAAAAGGGAAATCTTGCACCACTAGAGCTTATACATTCAGATCTATGTGAAATGAATGGTGTTTTGACAAAAGGTGGAAAGAAATATTTCATGACGTTAATTGACGACTCCACTAGATACTGTCGTGTGTATCTTCTGAAATCTAAGGATGAGGCTTTGAACTTTTTCAAGATCTATAAAGCTGAAGTGGAAAACCAACTTGATCGAAAAATCAAGAGGCTTAGGTCCGACCGTGGTGGAGAGTATTTTTCCAATGAATTTGATGCTTTTTGTGCGGAACATGGTATAATCCATGAGAGGACGCCTCCCTACTCACCTCAGTCAAATGGGATGGCCGAAATAAAGAACCGTACTCTAACTGATTTGGTTAACGCCATGTTAGACACATCGGGTCTCTCCAAGGCATGGTGGGGGGAGGCGATATTGACAACATGTCATGTCCTAAATCGAGCCCCCACAAAGAACAAAGAGATAACTCCATTCGAGGAATGGGAGAAGAAAAGATTAAAACTCTATTATCTGCGAACATGGGGTTGTTTGGCGAACGTCAATATTCCAATTCCAAAGAAGCGGAAGCTTGGACCAAAGACTGTGGATTGTGTTTTCCTGGGATATGCTTTTCATAGCATTGGCTATAGATTCTTGGTTGTAAAATCTGAGTTACCTGACATGCATGTCGGTATGATCATGGAGTCGAATGATGCGACTTTCTTTGAAGATATCTTTCCCATGAAGGATATGGCTACCTCATCTAATCAGGACATGCCTAGTTCATCGAATCAGGAACCAGTTACAATTACCGAACTTGCCATTCCGATGGAACACTTTGAAAGTCCTGTGGAGGAGAACAATGAAGTTCCTACTAGGAGCAAGAGAAAGAGGACAGCAAAGTCCTTTGGTGATGATTTTCTTGTGTATCTCATAGATGATACTCCCAGTTCTATTTCGGAGGCCTATGCATCGGAAGATGCTGACTACTGGAAGGAAGCGGTTCGTAGCGAGATGGATTCCATCTTGGCGAATGAAACTTGGGAGATAACTAATCGTTCTTATGGGTACAAACCTATAGGATGCAAATGGGTATTCAAGAAGAAGCTTAGGCCTAATGGTACTATCAAAAAGTACAAGGCTCGGCTCGTGGCTAAGGGTTATACCCAAAAGGAAGGTGAAGACTTCTTTGATACTTACTCACCTGTGGCTCGACTGACCACTATTCAAGTTCTACTTTCACTAGCTGCCTCACATGGTCTTCTTGTTCATCAAATGGATGTTAAGACCGCTTTCCTAAATGGAGAGTTGGATGAGGAAATTTATATGGAACAACTAGATGGGTTTGTAATAGATGGTCAGGAAGGAAAAGTGTGCAAGTTGCTGAAGTCTTTGTATGGACTCAAGCAAGCACCCAAACAGTGGCATGAGAAGTTCGAAAGAACTTTAACAGCTGCAGGCTTTGTTGTGAACGAAGCTGACAAATGTGTGTACTATCGCCATGGTGGGGGCGAGGGAGTTAGCTTTGCTTGTATGTTGATGACATATTGATTTTCGGAACAAATCTGAATGTTATTAAGGAGGTCAAGGATTTTCTATCTTGCTATTTTGAGATGAAGGATTTAGGAGTGGCTGATGTCATTCTGAACATCAAATTGTTGAGAGATGATGATGGTGGGATTACATTACTTCAATCTTACTATGTGGAAAAGATCTTGAGTCGCTTTGGCTATAGTGACTGCAAGCCCTCTCCAACACCATATGATGCTAGCGTGCTGCTTCGAAAGAATCGAAGAATTGCTAGAGATCAATTGAAGTATTCTCAGATTATTGGCTCGCTTGTGTACTTAGCCAGTGCTACAAGACCTGACATCTCTTTTGCTGTTAGCAAACTGAGCCGGTTTGTCTCAAAACCAGGAGATGTGCATTGGAAAGCTCTAGAGAGAGTTTTACGTTATTTGAAAGGCACTGCAAATTATTGAATTCACTACACCGGGCACCCAAAAGTGCTTGAAGGGTATAGTGACTCAAACTGGATCTTGTTGGAAATATGCCCTAGAGGCAATAATAAATTGGTTATTATTATATTTCTTTGTTCATGATAATAGTCTTTTATTCATGCTATAACTGTATTATCCGGAAATCGTAATACATGTGTGAATACATAGACCACAATATGTCCCTAGTAAGCCTCTAGTTGACTAGCTCGTTGATCAATAGATGGTTACGGTTTCCTGACCATGGACATTGGATGTCATTGATAACGGGATCACATCATTAGGAGAATGATGTGATGGACAAGACCCAATCCTAAGCATAGCACTAGATCGTGTAGTTCGTATGCTAAAGCTTTTCAAATGTCAAGTATCATTTCCTTAGACCATGAGATTGTGCAACTCCCGGATACCGTAGGAGTGCTTTGGGTGTATCAAACGTCACAACGTAACTGGGTGGCTATAAAGGTGCATTACAGGTATCTCCGAAAGTGTCTGTTGGGTTGGCACGAATCGAGATTGGGATTTGTCACTCCGTGTAAACGGAGAGGTATCTCTGGGCCCACTCGGTAGGACATCATCATAATGTGCACAATGTGATCAAGGAGTTGATCACGGGATGATGTGTTACGGAACGAGTAAAAGAGACTTTCCGGTAACGAGATTGAACAAGGTATCGGGATACGGACGATCGAATCTCGGGCAAGTATCGTACCGCTAGACAAAGGGAATTGTATACGGGATTGATAAAGTCCTTGACATCGTGGTTCATACGATGAGATCATTGTGGAACATGTGGGAGCCAACATGGGTATCCAGATCCCGCTGTTGGTTATTGGCCGGAGAGTCATTTCGGTCATTTCAGCATGTCTCCCGAACCCGTAGGGTCTACACACTTAAGGTTCGGTGACGCTAGGGTTATAGAGATATAAGTATGCGGTAACCCGAAAGTTGTTCGGAGTCCCGGATGAGATCCCGGACGTCACGAGGAGTTCCGGAATGGTCCGGAGGTAAAGAATTATATATAGGAAGTGCTATTTCGGCCATCGGGACAAGTTTCGGGGTCATCGGTATTGTACCGGGACCACCGGAAGGGTCCCGGGGGTCCACCGGGTGGGGCCACCTGCCCCGGGGGGGCACATGGGCTGTAGGGGGTGCGCCTTGGCCTACATGGGCCAAGGGCACCAGCCCGAAGAGGCCCATGCGCCAAGAGAAGAGAAAAAGGGGAGAGTCCTAAAGGGGGAAGGCACCTCCGAGGTGCCTTGGGGAGGATGGACTCCTCCCCCCCTTGGCCGCACCCTTTCCTTGGAGGAAGGGGCAAGGGCTGCGCCTCCCCCCTCTCCCTTGGCCCTATATATAGTGGGGAAAAGGAGGAGCAACCATACCTAAGGCCTGGCGCCTCCCTCTCCCTCCCGTGACACATCTCCCTCCTCCCGCAGCGCTTAGCGAAGCCCTGTTGGAATCCCGCTACTTCCACCACGCCGTCGTGCTGCTGGATCTCCATCAACCTCTCCCTCCTCCTTGCTAGATCAAGGCATGGGAGACGTCTCCGTTCCGTACGTGTGTTGAACGCGGAGGTGCCGTCCGTTCAGCGCTAGGATCATCGGTGATTTGAATCACGACGAGTACGACTCCATCAACCCCGTTCACTTGAACGCTTCCGCTTAGCGATCTACAAGGGTATGTAGATGCACTCTCCTTCCCCTCGTTGCTGGTTTCTCCATAGATAGATCTTGGTGACACGTAGGAAAATTTTGAATTTCTGCTACGTTCCCCAATAGATCTCAGATGCTAATGAGATAAAGGTCACGAGCGGATATGTATTCACTCATGAAGGTGGCGCTGTTTCTTGGAAGTCTTGCAAGCAGACCATCTTAACGAGGTCAACAATGGAAGCAGAACTCACAGCACTAGATACAGCTACGGTCGAAGTAGATTGGCTTCGTCGGCTCTTGAATGACTTGCCGGTAGTTGAGAAACCTGTACCGGGTATCCTTATGAACTGTGACAATCAAACTGTGATCACTAAAGTGAGCAGCTCAAAGGATAACATTAAGTCATCAAGACACGTTCAGAGAAGGTTAAAGTCTGTCAGGAAAATGAGAAACTCCGGAGTTATTGCATTGGATTATATCCAAAAGTCTAAAAATCTGGCAGATCCTTTCACTAAGGGTCTATCACATAATGTGGTAGATAATGCATCGAGGGAGATGGGAATGAGACCCACAATATGAGTTGTTCACAGTGGTAACCATTCTTTGTGATCGGAGATCCCGTGAATTAGATGTGGAAGATAAGCTGTTGATCAACTGGGAGGAGAGTACCCTTACTGTTAAAATACCACTCCATGAAGATGCAATACTCTCCTAATCTGCATGGCAGGTTGATGTATATCTTAATGTGTTCTAAGTGGATCTTTGAAGCAGAGATGTTGTCTTGCAGAACATCTTTTGAAGAACGCACCTATATGAGTCTGATTGTTAAACCTCGCAATCTATGAGAGTAGGGTTCTCTCTAGTAAACTCATGAAAGGTCACGGAGTATGACACATAAGCTCCACCCGTGGGGAAGACCCACGGTAGCCACGTATCGGTCAAGGCTTTATGTGAAGCTAGATTCGCAGAAAACTTGCAGTTCAAGGCCCAGTTCACTGTTCAAGTTGCTTACTAGTGTAGCATAGAGTTCTAGGTGGAAGTTCAACTTAATAGTCTCCACTGCAGTACCGGTATATAAAAACAGTGTTTTGGAACCAAAGGCAAACTTCTGTGTGCCTCTGGGATCTGGTGGGGGATTGCTGGAATTTAGTCTATTTTGGGAAGCCCAATAACTATTTCAGAAATTCCTAATAAATCCTAGAGGCCCACTCATCCCATTTGTGCAAGGCAAGGGATACAACTAAAGTTTAGTCCCACATTGCTAATTTAGAGGGAGTTGGACCTCTTTATAAGGGAGGCTCCTTCCCCACATGTATGAGCATGAGAACAAGAGGGACATCCACGCGCGCTCCTCCTCCGCCGCCCGCCTCGTCACGACGTGCTGCGGGTTGTGGGAATGAGCCAAGCCGATGTCTAAATTTTTGCCACGCACTACGGGTATACGAAAGGTCACACGAAAGCTGAAAAGTTTTTGCGATAGTGGAGTTTGAATGCGAACGGTGTTGGAATATGCCCTAGAGGCAATAATAAAAGTGTTATTATTATATTTCTTTGTTGATGATAATAGTCTTTTATTCATGCTATAACTGTATTATCCGGAAATCGTAATACACGTGTGAATACATAGACCACAATATGTCCCTAGTGAGCCTCTAGTTGACTAGCTCGTTGTGATCAACAGATAGTCATGGTTTCCTGGCTATAGACATTGGATGTCGTTGATAACGGGATCACATCATTAGGAGAATGATGTGATGGACAAGACCCAATCCTATGCATAGCACAAAGATCGTGTAGTTCGTTTGCTAGAGCTTTTCCAATGTCAAGTATCTCTTCCTTAGACCATGAGATCATGTAACTCCCGGATACCGTAGGAGTACTTTGGGTGTATCAAACGTCACAACGTAACTGGGTGACTATAAAGGTGCACTACAGGTATCTCCGAAAGTGTTTGTTGGGTTGGCACGAATCGAGACTGGGATTTGTCACTCCGTGTAAACAGAGAGGTATCTCTGGGCCCACTCGGTAGGACATCATCATAATGTGCACAATGTGACCAAGGGGTTGATCATGGGATGATGTGTTACGGAACGAGTAAAGAGACTTGCCGGTAACGAGATTGAACAAGGTATCGGTATACCGACGATCGAATCTCGGGCAAGTACAATACCGCTAGACAAAGGGAATTGCATAAGGGATTGATTAAGTCCTTGACATCGTGGTTCATCCGATGAGATCATCGTGGAACATGTGGGAGCCAAAATGGGTATCCAGATCCCGCTGTTGGTTATTGACCGGAGAACGTCTCGGTCATGTCTGCATGTCTCCCGAACCCGTAGGGTCTACACACTTAAGGTTTGATGACGCTAGGGTTATAAAGGAAGTTTGTATGTGGTTACCGAATATTGTTCGGAGTCCCGGATGAGATCCCGGACGTCACGAGGAGTTCCGGAATGGTCCGGAGGTAAAGATTTATATATGGGAAGTCCTGTTTTGGTCACCGGAAAAGTTTCGGGGGTTATCGGTAACGTACCGGGACCACCGGGAGGGTCCCGGGGGTCCACCAAGTGGGGCCACAAGCCCCGGAGGCTTGCATGGGCCAAGAGTGGTGAGGGACCAGCCCCTGAGTGGGCTGGTGCGCCTCCCACAAGGCCCAAGGGGCAGCTAGGAGGAAAAAAGGGGGAAACCCTAGGCTTAGATGGGCCTAAGGCCCACCCTAGGGGGCGCCTCCCTCTCTCCCCCTCTTGGCCGCCTCCCCTTTCCCATCTAGGGCTGCCGCCCCCCCTAGGGGTGGGAACCCTAGAGGGGGCGCACCCTCCTCCCTCTCCCCTATATATAGTGAGGCCTAGGGCTGCCCATACACAGGCGATTCGATCTCTCGTTCGTGCAGCCCTGCGTCTCTTCTTCCTCCTCTTCTGTGGTGCTTGGCGAAGCCCTGCAGGATAGCCACGCTCCTCCACCACCACCACGCCGTTGTGCTGCTGCTGGATGGAGTCTTCCTCAACCTCTCCCTCTCTCCTTGCTGGATCAAGGCATGGGAGACGTCACCGGGCTGTACGTGTGTTGAACGCGGAGGTGCCGTCCGTTCGGCACTTGGTCATCGGTGATTTGGATCACGACGAGTACGACTCCATCAACCCCGTTCACTTGAACGCTTCCGCTTAGCGATCTACAAGGGTATGTAGATGCACTCTCCTTCCCCTTGTTGCTGGTCTCTCCATAGATAGATCTTGGTGATACGTAGGAAATTTTTTGAATTTCTGCTTTGTTCCCCAACAGTGGCATCATGAGCTAGGTCTATTGCGTAGATTCTTTGCACGAGTAGAACACAAAGTAGTTGTGGGCGTTGATTTTGTTCAATATGCTTACCGTTACTAGTCCAATCTTGTTTCGACGGTATTGTGGGATGAAGCGGCCCGGACCGACCTTACACGTACTCTTACGTGAGACAGGTTCCACCGATTGACATGCACTTGGTGCATAAGGTGGCTAGCGGGTGCCAGTCTCTCCCACTTTAGTTGGAACGGATTCGATGAAAAGGGTCCTTATGAAGGGTAAATAGCAATTGACATATCACGTTGTGGTTTTGCGTAGGTAACAAACGTTCTTGCTAGAAATCCATAGCAGCCACGTAAAACATGCAAACAACAATTAGAGGACGTCTAACTTGTTTTTGCAGGGTATGCTATGTGATGTGATATGGCCAAGAAGATTGTGATGAATGATATGTGATGTATGAGATTGATCATGTTCATGTAATAGGAATCACGACTTGCATGTCGATGAGTATGACAACCGGCAGGAGCCATAGGAGTTGTCTTAATTTATTGTATGACCTGCGTGTCATTGAACAACGCCATGTAATTACTTTACTTTATTGCTAACCGGTAGCCATAGTAGTAGAAGTAATAAGCTGGCGAGACAACTTCATGGAGACACGATGATGGAGATCATGATGATGGAGATCATGGTGTCATGCCGGTGACGATGATGATCATGGAGCCCCGAAGATGGAGATCAAAAGGAGCAAAATGATATTGGCCATATCATGTCACTATTTGATTGCATGTGATGTTTATCATGTTTATGCATCTTGTTTACTTAGAACGACGGTAGTAAATAAGATGATCCCTTACAACAATTTCAAGAAGTGTTCTCCCCTAACTGTGCACCGTTGCTACAGTTCGTCGCTTCTAAGCACCACGTGATAATCGGGTGTGATGGATTCTTACGTTCACATACAACGGGTGTAAGACAGATTTACACACGCGAAAACACTTAGGGTTAACTTGACGAGCCTGGCATGTACAGACATGGCCTCGGAACACAGAGACCGAAAGGTCGAGCATGAGTCGTATAGTAGATACGATCAACATGAAGATGTTCACCGATGATGACTAGTCCGTCTCACGTGATGATCGGACACGGCCTAGTTGACTCGGATCATGTAATCACTTAGATGACCAGAGGGATGTCTATCTGAGTGGGAGTTCATAAGATGAACTTAATTATCCTGAACATAGTCAAAAGATCTTTGCAAATTATGTCGTAAGCTCACGCTTTAGTTCCACTGTTTAGATATGTTCCTAGAGAAAATATAGTTGAAAGTTGAAAGTAGCGATTATGCGGACAGTAGAAAGCTAATGTCCTTAATGCACCGCTCAGTGTGCTGAACCCCAAACGTCGTTTGTGGATGTTGCGAACATCGGACATACACGTTTTGATAACTACGTGATAGTTCAGTTAAACGGTTTAGAGTTGAACCCCAGCTCGCCGCCCTTGGCCGTGGCCGTGGCCGCGCCCGGGCCCCCGCCCCGCCGCCCGTGGCCGCGCCCAGCTCGCCGTCCTTGGCCGTGGCCGTGGCCGCGCGCGGGCCCCCGCCCCGCCGCCCGTGGCCGCGCCCAGCTCGCCGCCCTTGGCCGTGGTCATGGCCGGCTGGCGGGCTGGCGCGCGCACGCAAGGAGGCCGGCGGCGGGCGCACGCGAGGAGGCTGGAGGCAGGCGCATGCGAGGAGGGCTCACGGGGCACTTTTCAGCGCGCTGGAGCTCACGCCCCAAATATGCAGCTTCCAGTCCAGTTTCATCCGGCGCGCTAAAGATTTTTTAGAGCGTGCTCTATTATGCAGCGTCCGTTGGAATGCTCTTTTTAACTCCGCACGCGCTAAACTTGCGATTTTTTGGGCGCGGCGCTGATATTGGGCGTCTGTTGGAGATGCTCTTAAGTGGCCACAAGGGAGATGGGTCGAGCTAAGGTTTCATATCTTACAATATAAAGTTGAAGACGATTTGTGGCACCCAGGGGCGGGAGACGCATGCATGCAGCTGCATGATTGCACCAAGATCCGAAGAGTGGTTTATGGTTTGAGCTTAATTACTGCATGCATGCAACTTTTTGGTACAACTTTTGGCATAGACCACATGCCATCCCACCTCCCATGCTTTTCATTTTTACTTGTAAATTTGGATCTATTATATCTTTTGAATCAAAAGTTCAATTTATATTTCGTTTGCGTATTCTTGTCCCTTGTGTCGAGAGCTTTGAAACAAGCCCACTTTTGAATACGTTTTGACAAATTCTAAAAACTTAAGTGAGTTTCAACTGCTAAAACTTGATAGAATGAATGAAAAATTTAGCAAGTTTCAAAGACTAAAACTGAAACCCTAAGCCCTTAGCCCTAGATCCTAAGCCCTAAGCCGGAAGTCCTAAACCGTATGCCCCTAACAAATGTAACTTGTCGAAACTTATGATGATTCTCATATTTTACTATTTGAAACTTGGTAAATTTTTAAAAATATGTATAAATGTATTCAAAACTATTCTTGTCCAAAAGGACTTGTTGCAACGAACACAAGTATACAAACGAAACTTAATTTAAACTTTTGGTTCAGAAGATACAATAGATTAAAATTTGAGATAAAATGAAAATACATGAGAAATGGGATAGGCGGCGCATGCAGCTCTGCCAAAAGCTGACATGCAAGGACTCCAGTGCAGCGATTGAGGGCTAATGACAAAAACTACCTAGTACACCAATCTTAAAGCACATGGGTGGCCGCATGCATGCGTGCCCGACGGATTTTCTGATGTGAAGTGTGGGTATACAAAAAATTGCAGCGGAAGCATCTATATACTACTCCCTCCGTTCCTAAATGTAAGTCTTTTTAGAGATTTCACTACAAACTACATACGGATGTATATAGACATATTTTAAAGTGTAGATTCACTCATTTTGCTTCGTATGTAGTCCATAGTGAAAGCTCTAAAAAGACTTACATTTAGGAACGGAGGGAGTATATAATTAATAGTAATCTAATTGTTGTGATATATGTCGAGTGAAATTATGAAGATGTGAGGTACGGTTTTGTTTTCGCGTTTTTTCTTTGGACTTGTTCTAGGCAGTTGGTGTTGTCTGTATCTCAATGAATTGGTGAGAACTCTATCTCATAACAATAAATCGAGCTATCTTATCTAAAACTTCAATTATGCGCAAAGATATATCTTCCCTCTAGCTTTGGACCACGTGTTTGCAATTGCAGCAGCACAAATTTGTGGAAAGTGACACGCTGACATGATTACATAGGCATCCATCCACACTTGTAACAATTTTGCTAAATTTTCCAGCTAGGTAGCAGGACATGTATGCCACAGCCCTTAAAAGCATATCTGCACATGTCTTTATGAGCTGTTCATGCAATTGATTCCGAGTTTGTAGAAAATTCGTGGAGGCTGCGAAGAGAAGAAAAGTCTACCATCATCGTACCATATATTAATTTCCAGCGTAGAGAAAGATCTATTAGACCAAGAGATGATGAAAATGAGATATTGGGATTCAACGTTCCATAATGCCATTGAATCCACCAAAGACAATTGGTTGGTACTCAAGAATATCTTTCGATATCTCCAAGGCATGAAACATCTTGTCCTGGTTTTTCAGTTTCGTTGAAATCTGAACACCATTTTCATTGGTTACATGGCCACTATCAAATCATAGACAAATTTAGTGTTCCTACTTGGTGTGGTAGCCCTCTCATGAAGAGTCTTCAAATCAGACCTCATGGCTACATTCACCAACCATTATCTCAATGATAATGTTTCTTGTGTTGCCCGGATGCAAACAGGTTACATAATAAGCAATATCACTATATTGCATATCTTGCAAGTCAAATCATGCGACTGATTTGTTCAGCGGGTCTATACCAATTTCTATGTTTTGGTATGTGGCGGCTTCGAATTTTTGCAAGAATCAGGGGGAGTATCTTCCTAAATTGTTCCTGTTCAATGCATCATATTATACTCTTTTTCCCTTCATGAGTTTACTTTACAGGTTCTCATAAAGGTTTTTAATGAGGTAATATCAACATGAGATCATATGTCATACTTTCTGTTTTCCCCACCCGGATTTTTAGGAAAGTATATACGACATATTTACTGTCCTATAAACTCTATGGGTTTTCTCATATTGAGTTAAAAGAGACAATAACCATTATATGTTGCATCATTTTCTCCTTATTTTCCCACTGGGTTTGAAGGAGTTTTAGCAACATATGGAACACATATCTCCTCATATTTTTTCCCACAGGGTTTTTGGAGGAGCTTCTCAAGATGATGATACTTACATTAACAAGCATGGATTAGGGGGAGTGTTCGGATTTAATTAATCCTGTTAATCCCTGCTTTTCCTAATCGAGGCGGTTGTCTCGTGTCCCTTCGGACCCACCCCTTCGGGGGCTATATATATGTGTAATCCCATGATCAATCAGAACAACTGTTCACTTTTACTTCGCTGTCTCCCTCTCTCTCTTGTTTACAATTCAACAATATCTTCCCTCTAGCTTTCGACCACGTGTTTGCAGTTGCAGCGGCACAAATTTGTGGAAAGTGACACGCTGACATGATTACATAGGCATCCATCCACACTCTTGTAACAATTTTGCTAAATTTTCCAGCTAGGTAGCAGGACACGTATGCCACAGCCCTTAAAAGCATATCTGCACATGTCCTTATGAGCTGTTCATGCAATTGATTCCGAGTTTGTAGAAAATTCGTAGAGGCTGCGAAGAGAAGAAAAGTCTACCATCATCGTACCATATATTAATTTCCAGCGTTCCATTCCACCTCTATATAATAATGGTAGTGGCGAAGAGCGACTCCCATTCCAGTGTCAGCACCTGCTAGCTACCACTCCTCTCATCCTCTTGGACGATCACCCTCCTCCGCTGCGTTGACGAAGATGGCCGCACGCCTCGCGCTGGTGGTGGCGCTCCTGTGCGCCGGTGCCGCGGCCGCCGCGGCGCAGCAGGCGAGCAACGTCCGGGCGACCTACCACTACTACCGCCCGGCTCAGAACGGGTGGGACCTGGGCGCCCCCGCCGTGAGCGCCTACTGCTCCACCTGGGACGCCGGCAAGCCGTACTCGTGGCGGTCCAGGTACGGCTGGACGGCGTTCTGCGGCCCCGCCGGCCCCCGCGGCCAGGCGTCCTGCGGGCGGTGCATCCGGGTGACCAACACGGGCACGGGGGCGCAGATCACGGCGAGGATCGTGGACCAGTGCGCCAACGGCGGGCTGGACCTCGACTGGGACACGGTGTTCGTCAAGATCGACACCGACGGCATGGGGTACCAGAGGGGCCACCTCATCGTCAACTACCAGTTCGTCGACTGCCGCGACAACCACATCAACTTCCATGGAAAGAACGAGACGCTCCCAGCCAGCACTCATGCGGTTGAGTAATTAAAAGCTACTGTACGTAGTAGCACATGCATGATGCCCAGATGCCGCATTGTTGCGCTGTACGCACACATGTATGAATGCATGGCACGGATCAAGTGGAATAAATTTCATGTATGGATCTTATGGTTGTAAGTTGTAACAGCGGAAAGTGGAATAAATCTCAGAAGTTGGCAGAAATCAGGTGCGTGAAGTAGCAGCTGAAACAATGCTAGTAGAGTTTGGGAGTTGTATTAGCCTCAGGTCAGTCCGGCTGCCGGCTTGCTTGGCAGCGGCGTTCTTCAACGAACACGTCGCGCCCTTTGGAGAGCGTATATATCCCGGCAGGGTTGCTGTCGTACGGATGCCGGTGGTGCCCCGGATCTTAACGGCGTGCAGCAATCCGTGTAACAATGGCGATAGTGATGACGCACCTGATCCCTATGGACGTGGCGTGTTGTTGACTATATTGTTGTTGGACTGCGAGAGAGATGGAGATTATTATTAGAGCTGACTGTGAATGCAACAGGTCGTCCATGAAGAGGCCTTGATGGACTCGAACAGCACCTGAAATGGGTGCCAATAAAAAGGTGATGGTAAAGACTTGGTGATACTCAGTTTTCCATCGTCAGATTGGCTCGTGGCTTGCTAGGAAGCCTAACATAAATTCTGGCTCCTCCTTAGTCGACGGGATTGACGAAGCCGTCATAGATTTCTTCGAAGTCGACGGAAACGTCTTCTCCCATTCAATGTACATTGTCGGACGGCCTAAAGTAAATCCAAAAAAAGTGAGCGCCAATGTCAAGCCTAGGGTTTGAACTCTACTGGACTAGAGATGCCACTGTCTTTGTAACCATCCAAACACAGGTTGGTTCTGAGCCCGCTATGTGCTTTTAATATATAATCAAAGATTAAAAACATATACCGAGATCAAAGATAAATACTAGTCATTGAAAAAGGATAAGTAGTTATAGTGTCCAAATTAATGGCATAAAACTATTGTCAAAAGAATAATAAAAAAATACGTCCTCCGTCCCAAATCCTTGTCGCGGAAATGGATGTATCTAGAGGATACATCCATTTTTATCTATTTTCGCTACAAGTAATTTAGGACAGAGGGAGTAGCATGCAATCGTGTGAGTGTCTTCATACCACGCAGCAAAAGTCAGATCTCCATTTTTCCTTTTGCAAGGTCTAGAAGACGTTAGCACCGTTTACTTAAGCCTTTGGTCCAACATTGACCAAAATGGAACTTTTCTTTTTTGAGCCGTGACCAAAATGGAGATAATCAAGGACGATGCACATCCATGGTTAAAAAAAAAGGACGTTGCACTTGTCCGTATGGAATTTCTGGTGTCCATGCATCATAGATTTGTTCCTGAAGCAACCGTTGTGCTGCCACCTCCCATCAATGAGAAGACGATATATTGCGCGTCCCTATTGGTTGCCCGCTGCTTCACCGAAAGCAAAAAAAAAAAAAAAAAAATGTAGGATCTTACTCGCACGTGCCCGTACCCTATTTCGCGCTTCAGCCGCTGGTTCCTTGATACTCGTACATGACGCACACCCCCTTCGAGCAACTGCCTTGGCCCATAATCTTGAAAAAAATTACCTGCTGGCCAATTTTGGGAAGTTTCTTGCTTCCCTGCTGGTTTTGGCAAGCTTCTAGACGATTTTCGACCGGTTTTTCTGATTCTTTTGCTCTTTGCTTTTATTTTTTATTTTCCTTTTTCTGTTTCTTTTTAATTTTTTCTTTCCTTTTCTTTTTCATATATTCATTTTCCCTTTTTTTGGATTTAATTTTTCTTTCTCTTTACTTCTTCCCTTCAAATGTGTTTTTCTAATTTCTTTTTTTTTCAAATTCTTTGAGGTTTCTTTCAAATTCATGAATTTTTTCACATGCATGATTTTTAAAAAAAATTGAACAGTTTTGAAATACATGATCTTTTTTCAAACCGGGGAACATTTTTCTAATCCGCCCATATTTCATTCAAATCCATGTCATATGCAAGAACTTTTTCAAATGCATGAACCTTTTCCAAATGTGTGAACTCTATTGAAATCAGTGAACTTTATTTTCAAATTCGTGAACCTTCTCAATTGCATGAACTTTTTCAAATTACTAAACATTTTTTAAATCTGTAAACTTTTTCAAATCTTCGAACATTTTCAAATTCACGATATTTTTTCAAATTCACAAACTTTTTAAATCCATGAAATTTTCACAAATGCCTGAAATTTATTCAAAGTTGTGAACTTTGTTTCAAATTCGTGAACTTTTTGAATTGCATGAACTTTTTCAAATTGGTGAACATTTTTTAAATCTGTTATTTTTTTCAAATTTCAAACATTTTCAAATTAATGAAAATTTCAAATGCATGAACCTTTTTAAAATTTGTGAACTTTTTCCAAATGCATGAACTTAATTCAAATCTGTGAAGTTTATTTCAAATTTGTGAACTTTCTCAACTGCATGATTTTTTTTCAATTGACGAGCATTTTTCAAATCTATGAAGTTTTTTCAAATTTTTGAACATTTTCAAATTATTGAACTTTTTAAATGCGTGATTTTTTTTCAAATCCGTGAAATTTTTACAAATGCATGAACTTCAGTAAAATCAGTGTTTTTTTTCAATTTTCGTGAACTTTTCAGTTGCGGGAACTCTATTCAAATCAATTCTTTTATTCAAATGCGCGAACCTGTTCAAATTTTCTGAATAGTTTTCAAATCCGCGAACAAAAGCTTCAATTAGTGACCTTTTAAAAATATGTGAACATTTTTAAATTCGTGAAGTAGCAGCTAAAACAATGCTAGTAGAATTTGGGAGTTGTATTAGGCCATGTACACTACAAGGTGCTTAGGAGAGGTGCTTATAAAGATATAAACCAGGCTTTTCTTAAGAACCGGTGCTTAATTGTACGGGGTAGGTGCTTAATTAGACGCCTCACCTGTAAAATAGGCACCGATGCTTCAGAAAAATCCGCTTTATTTTTCTAAGCACCTCTCTAAGAACCTAGCATTGTACAAGGCCTTAGCCAGCTTGCTTAGCAGCGGCGTTCTTCAACAAAGACGTCGCGCCCTTTGGAGAGCGTATATATCCCGGCCGGGTTGTTGTCGTATGGATGCCGGTGGTGCCCCGGATCTTAACGGCGTGCAGCAATCCGGGTAACAATGGCGATAGTGACGAGGCACCCGATGAACGTGACGTGTTGTTGACTAGGCCATCTGTACATTGTTTCACTGTGATGACTGATGATGAACGTGTACCCAAGTGCTACTGGTGGCGCGTGTTGTTCTTCGCGGACTTAAGCCATTGTTCTTCGCGGCACCTACTGCCTCCATCCAGTGGCGGAGCTTGACAAGAACCTATGGGGGGGGGGGGGGTCAATGTACAAAAAAATTTAGTGTTGTCGTGCTGCCCCCGTTTTAATTGTTCCCGGCAACACTGTAAAAGGGGATCCATTAGTTTAAGGTTGTAACTGAGCTGGGTAGTGGCACTTAAAAAATTCAGTAGCCAAATTCGGCGGCCAAGGACGAGGCGGTGGCGTGCGGCCGGCGGACATCAACGAGCACTGGCCATTGGCGATCAGCCGAAGACGACCGTGTATCAGGTGCATCCTTGTTCCCCCTCACAACTGCTGGAATTTAGTCTATTTTGGGCAGCCCAATAACTATTTCAAAAATTTCTAATAAATCCTAGAGGCCCACTCAGCCCATTTGTGCAAGGCAAGGGATACAACTAAAGTTTAGTCCCACATTGCTAATTTAGAGGGAGTTGGACCTCTTTATAAGGGAGGCTCCTTCCCCACTTGTATGAGCATGGGAACAAGAGGGACATCCACGCGCGCTCCTCCTCCGCCACGCGCCGCGGGTTGCGGGAATGAGCCGAGCCGATGTCGGGTGATAATGTTTTTGGGGAGCGCTCTACGCGACTACTGACTTCTTCGTCACGGACGCCCCGGACTCCGACGACTACTTCCCCGACGTCAACAACCTCTCCCGTACGTGTTCGTATCTTTCCAAGTCCTGCAACAGTTCCTTGTTCTAGTGTTTGCCATAGACATGTTAGGCTCTACTTCAGATATGCATCTTGTTCTACTGTCTGCTCTAGAAATGATCGGTTCTAGCTCATATATGCAGATATTATTTACCTTCTCTTTGTCAAATCGCATGGCTTGTTTTATCACTGCAATACTAGTCATGCTTTATCTAGTATTTCTGTTAATAAAATCATTCGGTAAATTGCTCGTATTTCCAACAATCCAAAAACCTTATTATAGGCAATTTACCCCAAGTGGTTTTGCTTCTTCCATGAGACCTCCTATGTTTGAGGGTATCCACTATAAGAGGTGGCGCGTGAGAGCAGTCTTATGGTTTCAGACCATGTGCTGCTATGACGCCACTCTTGGCAAACCTGAAGAAGAGCAAGATGCCCAACAGGCACAAGCCTTTCAGAAAATGGATACTCTGTTTAAGGCTGCTCTCTTGAGTGTTCTTGGTGAGAACATAGTTGATGCTTCTGCGTCAATTGACAATGAAAAAGATATGTGGGACGCACTCGAGGCCAAGTTTGGGGTCTCGGATGCCGGCACTGAGCTGTACATCATGGAGCAATTCTATGATTACAGGATGACTGAAGAGCGCTCCGTGGTTGAGCAGGCTCATGAGATACAGTCATTTGCTAGAGAACTTGAGCACTTCAACTGCATGCTACCGGACAAGTTTTTTGCCGGGGGTATCATCACTAAGCTTCCTCCTTCATGGAGGAACTTTGCTACCTTACTGAAGCATAAGAGACAGGAGTTTTCCGTTTCGGATCTCATTGGTACTCTTGATGTGGAAGAAAAGGCGAGAGCAAAGGACACACGTGCTCGAGGTATTGAGGGAGGATCTAGTGCCAACCTGGTACAGAAGAAAAACTTCCAGTCCCACAAGTTCAAGAACAAGGGCAAGCTTGATGGTAAAGCAAAGTTTGATGGGAAGAACAAGGCTGTGCAGCACACGAACTTCAAGAAGAAGAATGACAAGAAGAAAGGTGTTTGTCATGTGTGTGGGGATCCTGATCATTGGGCTCCAAGTTGCCCTAATCGCTATGACAAGCGTCATCCTGGGAAAGGCGGCAAGACCGCTAATGTTGTCATTGGAGACACTGACATGAATGATGGTGGGTATGGTATATTTCCCACTATTCTTTCAGTATGTCATTCTCCTGATTGATTGATTGACACGGGTGCTGATGTGCATGCATGCGGTGATATTTCCATGTTTTCGTCTTATCAGACCGCAGGGACTTCAACCGTGTTGATGGGCAACGGTTCAAGTGCTTCTGTTCATGGTGTTAGCACGGTCGATCTGAAGTTTACTTCGGGGAAGATCGTGCGGCTGAAGAACGTGCATTATGTCCCCTCCGTCAATAAAAATCTTGTTAGCGGATCTCTTCTGTGTAGAGATGGCTATAAGCTTCTCTTTGAGTCGAATAAATTTGTAATATCCAAGTATGGAACCTTTGTTGGTAAAGGCTATGAGTCAGGAGGCCTGTTTCGTTTATCCTTATCAGACGTTTGCAATAAAGTTGTTAATCATATTTGCAACAATAGTGAATCAAATGTGTGGCATTCACGTCTTTGTCATGTTAACTTTGGTTGCGTGTCGCGACTAGCGAAGTAGCGGAAGATGAATTACTTGCAGGCTATAATGTAGAATATGCGCGGGATGCGATCCTTAATAGTTCACTGTTGGCGGAAGCCAATGTCTCGGGGACTCATTCTGACTTAAACAAGGGGTGGGTCTTTACCAACTTCCAAATCCAAGATTTAGGGAAAAAAAGAGGGGCAGGGCACTCTTCATTCTTCATTTGAAACTCATGAATGCCGGGTCGGAGGTTTTTGCCTTGTTATCAAAAAGGGGAGTTGGGTAAAGCAAACTCCCTCCTTGGACGAGCACGGGGCTTAGTCAAGTTAAGGAAAACAAACTAACCTTGTCTGTCTATGTTCACCTTGACATGAAAGACTCTTTTCCTAACCTGACTGTTCTACCTGGCTAGTTCACTTCACTTTTCGAGGGATCCTGGATTGGAGTTCACTTGTCTATGAGTGTCCGAACAGCTTCAGATCCTTCCAAGGCGCAGGGGTTCCCTCTCCATTCACTTTGAGCTGGAATAAAACAAATGGGATTTTGAGGGAGGGCTGAATGCGATGTACTGAAGGGTTAATCCCTAGTTTCACCACTATCAAGGGATCTAAGTGTCAAGTGTGTGTGCAAGCTAAGCAACCTCGTAAGTCTCATGTGACTGCGGAAAAGGGAAATCTTGCACCACTAGAGCTTATACATTCAGATCTATGTGAAATGAATGGTGTTTTGACAAAAGGTGGAAAGAAATATTTCATGACGTTAATTGACGACTCCACTAGATACTGTCTTGTGTATCTTCTGAAATCTAAGGATGAGGCTTTGAACTTTTTCAAGATCTATAAAGCTGAAGTGGAAAACCAACTTGATCGAAAAATCAAGAGGCTTAGGTCCGACCGTGGTGGAGAGTATTTTTCCAATGAATTTGATGCTTTTTGTGCGGAACATGGTATAATCCATGAGAGGACGCCTCCCTACTCACCTCAGTCAAATGGGGTGGCCGAAAGAAAGAACCGTACTCTAACTGATTTGGTTAACGCCATGTTAGACACATCGGGTCTCTCCAAGGCATGGTGGGGGGAGGCGATATTGACAACATGTCATGTCCTAAATTGAGCCCCCACAAAGAACAAAGAGATAACTCCATTCGAGGAATGGGAGAAGAAAAGATTAAAACTCTATTATCTGCGAACATGGGGTTGTTTGGCGAAAGTCAATATTCCAATTCCAAAGAAGCGGAAGCTTGGACCAAAGACTGTGGATTGTGTTTTCCTGGGATATGCTTTTCATAGCATTGGCTATAGATTCTTGGTTGTAAAATCTGAGTTACCTGACATGCATGTCGGTATGATCATGGAGTCGAATGATGCGACTTTCTTTGAAGATATCTTTTCCATGAAGGATATGGCTACCTCATCTAATCAGGACATGCCTAGTTCATCGAATCAGGAACCAGTTACAATTACCGAACTTTCCATTCCGATGGAACACTTTGAAAGTCCTGTGGAGGAGAACAATGAAGTTCCTACTAGGAGCAAGAGAAAGAGGACAGGAAAGTCCTTTGGTGATGATTTTCTTGTGTATCTCATAGATGATACTCCCAGTTCTATTTCGGAGGCCTATGGATCGGAAGATGCTAACTACTGGAAGGAAGCGGTTCGTAGCGAGATGGATTCCATCTTGGCGAATGAAACTTGGGAGATAACTAATCGTTCTTATGGGTACAAACCTATAGGATGCAAATGAGTATTCAAGAAAAAGCTTAGGCCTAATGGTACTATCAAAAAGTACAAGGCTCGGCTCGTGGCTAAGGGTTATACCCAAAAGGAAGGTGAAGACTTCTTTGATACTTACTCACCTATGGCTCGACTGACCACTATTCAAGTTCTACTTTCACTAGCTGCCTCACATGGTCTTCTCGTTCATCAAATGGATGTTAAGACCGCTTTCCTAAATGGAGAGTTGGATGAGGAAATCTATATGGAACAACTAGATGGGTTTGTAATAGATGGTCAGGAAGGAAAAGTGTGCAAGTTGCTGAAGTCTTTGTATGGACTCAAGCAAGCACCCAAACAGTGGCATGAGAAGTTCGAAAGAACTTTAACAGCTGCAGGCTTTGTTGTGAACGAAGCTGACAAATGCGTGTACTATCGCCATGGTGGGGGCGAGGGAGTTATGCTTTGCTTGTATGTTGATGACATATTGATTTTCGGAACAAATCTGAATGTTATTAAGGAGGTCAAGGATTTTCTATCTTGCTGTTTTGAGATGAAGGATTTAGGAGTGGCTGATGTCATTCTGAACATCAAGTTGTTGAGAGATGATGATGGTGGGATTACATTACTTCAATCTTACTATGTGGAAAAGATCTTGAGTCGCTTTGGCTATAGTGACTGCAAGCCCTCTCCAACACCATATGATGCTAGCGTGCTGCTTCGAAAGAATCGAAGAATTGCTAGAGATCAATTGAAGTATTCTCAGATTATTGGCTCGCTTGTGTACTTAGCCAGTGCTACAAGACCTGACATCTCTTTTGCTGTTAGCAAACTGAGTCGGTTTGTCTCAAAACCAGGAGATGTGCATTGGAAAGCTCTAGAGAGAGTTTTACGTTATTTGAAAGGCACTGCAAATTATGGAATTCACTACACCGGGCACCCAAAAGTGCTTGAAGGGTATAGTGACTCAAACTGGATCTTGTTGGAAATATGCCCTAGAGGCAATAATAAATTGGTTATTATTATATTTCTTTGTTCATGATAATAGTCTTTTATTCATGCTATAACTGTATTATTCGGAAATCGTAATACACGTGTGAATACATAGACCACAATATGTCCCTAGTAAGCCTCTAGTTGACTAGCTCGTTGATCAATAGATGGTTACGGTTTCCTGACCATGGACATTGAATGTCATTGATAACGGGATCACATCATTAGGAGAATGATGTGATGGACAAGACCCAATCCTAAGCATAGCACTAGATCGTGTAGTTCATATGCTAAAGCTTTTCTAATGTCAAGTATCATTTCCTTAGACCATGAGATTGTGCAACTCCCGGATACCGTAGGAGTGCTTTGGGTGTATCAAACGTCACAACGTAACTGGGTGGCTATAAAGGTGCATTACAGGTATCTCCGAAAGTGTTTGTTGGGTTGGCACGAATCGAGATTGGGATTTGTCACTCCGTGTAAACGGAGAGGTATCTCTGGGCCCACTCGGTAGGACATCATCATAATGTGCACAATGTGATCAAGGAGTTGATCACGGGATGATGTGTTACGGAACGAGTAAAAGAGACTTGCCGGTAACGAGATTGAACAAGGTATCGGGATACCGACGATCGAATCTCGGGCAAGTATCGTACCGCTAGACAAAGGGAATTGTATACGGGATTGATAAAGTCCTTGACATCGTGGTTCATCCGATGAGATCATCGTGGAACATGTGGGAGCCAACATGGGTATCCAGATCCCGCTGTTGGTTATTGGCCGGAGAGTCATCTCGGTCATGTCTGCATGTCTCCCGAACCCGTAGGGTCTACACACTTAAGGTTCGGTGACGCTAGGGTTATAGAGATATTAGTATGCGGTAACCCGAAAGTTGTTCGGAGTCCCGGATGAGATCCCGTACGTCACGAGGAGTTCCAGAATGGTCCGGAGGTAAAGAATTATATATAGGAAGTGCTATTTCGGCTATCGGGACAAGTTTCGGGGTCATCGGTATTGTACCGGGACCACCGGAAGGGTCCCGGGGGTCCACCGGGTGGGGCCACCTGCCCCGGGGGGGGCACATGGGCTGTAGGGGGTGCGCCTTGGCCTACATGGGCCAAGGGCACCAGCCCCAAGAGGCCCATGCGCCAAGAGAAGAGAAAAAGGGGAGAGTCCTAAAGGGGGAAGGCACCTCCGAGGTGCCTTGGGGAGGATGGACTCCTCCCCCCCTTGGCCGCACCCTTTCCTTGGAGGAAGGGGCAAGGGCTGCGCCTCCCCCCTCTCCCTTGGCCCTATATATAGTGGGGAAAAGGAGGAGCAACCATACCTAAGGCCTGGCGCCTCCCTCTCCCTCCCGTGACACATCTCCCTCCTCCCGCAGCGCTTAGCGAAGCCCTGTTGGAATCCCGCTACTTCCACCACGCCGTCGTGCTGCTGGATCTCCATCAACCTCTCCCTCCTCCTTGCTGGATCAAGGCATGGGAGACGTCTCCGTTCCGTACGTGTGTTGAACGCGGAGGTGCCGTCCGTTCGGCGCTAGGATCATCGGTGATTTGAATCACGACGAGTACGACTCCATCAACCCCGTTCACTTGAACGCTTCCGCTTAGCAATCTACAAGGGTATGTAGATGCACTCTCCTTCCCCTCGTTGCTGGTTTCTCCATATATAGATCTTGGTGACACGTAGGAAAATTTTGAATTTCTGCTACGTTCCCCAATAGTGGCATCATGAGCTAGGTCTATGCGTAGTTTCTATGCACGAGTAGAACACAAAGTAGTTGTGGGCGCTGATTTTGTTCAATATGCTTGCCGTTACTAGTCTTATCTTGATTCGGCGGCATCGTGGGATGAAGCAGCCCGGACCAACCTTACACGTACGCTTACGTGGGACCGGTTCCACCGACAAACATGCACTAGTTGCATAAGGTGGCTGGCGGGTGTCTGTCTCTCCCACTTTAGTCGGATCGGATTCGATGAAAAGGGTCCTTATGAAGGGTAAATAGCAATTGGCATATCACGTTGTGGTTCTTGCGTAGGTAAGAAACGTTCTTGCTAGAAACCCATAGCAGCCACGTAAAACATGCAAACAACAATTAGAGGACGTCTAACTTGTTTTTGCAGGGTATGCTATGTGATGTGATATGGCCAAAAAGGATGTGATGAATGATATATGTGATGTATGAGATTGATCATGTTCTTGTAATAGGAATCACGACTTGCATGTCGATGAGTATGACAACCGGCAGGAGCCATAGGAGTTGTCTTTATTTATTTATGACCTGCGTGTCAACTTAAACGTCATGTAATTACTTTACTTTATTGCTAACCGTTAGCCATAGTAGTAGAAGTAATAGTTGGCGAGGCAACTTCATGAAGACACGATGATGAAGATCATGATGATGGAGATCATGGTGTCATGCCGGTGACGATGATGATCATGGAGCCCCGAAGATGGAGATCAAAAGGAGCAAAATGATATTGGCCATATCATGTCACTATTTGATTGCATGTGATGTTTATCATGTTTATGCATCTTGTTTACTTAGAATGACGGTAGTAAATAAGATGATCCCTTACAACAATTTCAAGAAGTGTTCTCCCCTAACTGTGCACCGTTGCTACAGTTCGTCGTTTCGAAGCACCACGTGATGATCGGGTGTGATAGATCCTTACGTTCACATACAACGGGTCTAAGACAGATTTACACATGCAATATACTTAGGGTTAACTTGACGAGCCTAGCATGTACAGACATGGCCTCGGAACACGGAGACCGAAAGGTCGAGCATGAGTCGTATAGTAGATACGATCAACATGAAGATGTTCACCGATGATGACTAGTCCGTCTCACGTGATGATCGGACACGGCCTAGTTTGACTCGGATCATGTAATCACTTAGATGACTAGAGGGATGTCTATCTCAGTGGGAGTTCATAAGATGAACTTAATTATCCTGAACATAGTCAAAAGGATTTTTCAAATTATGTCGTAGCTCACGCTATAGTTCTACTGTTTAGTTATGTTCCTAGAGAAAATTTAGTTGAAAGTTGATAGTAGAATTATGCGGACTAGGTCCGTAAACTGAGGATTGTCCTCATTGCTACATAGAAGGCTTATGTCCTTAATGCACCGCTCAGTGTGCTGAACCTCGAACGTCGTCTGTGGATATTGCGAACATCTGACATACACGTTTTGATGACTACATGATAGTTCAGTGCGTAATGCTAACCGGTTTAGAGTTGAGGAACCAAAGATGTTTTTGAAACGTCGCGGAACATATGAGATGTTTCGAGGGCTGAAATTGGGATTTCAGGCTCGTGCCCACGTCAAGAGGTATAAGACCTCCCACGATTTTCTTAACCTACAAACTAAGGGAGAAAAGCTCAATTGTTGAGCCTGTGCTCAGATTGTCTGAGTACAACAATCATTTGAATCGAGTGGGAGTTGATCTTCCAGATGAGATAGTGATGTTTCTCCGAAAGTCATTGCCACCAAGCTGCTAGAGCTTCGTGATGAACTATAATATATCAGGGACATATATGATGATCCTTGAGATATTCGCGATGTTTGACACCACAAAAGTAGAAATCAAGAAGGAGCATCAATTGTTGATGGTTGGTGAAACCACTAGTTTCAAGAAGGGCAAGGGCAAGAAGGCATACTTCATGAAACGGCAAATCAGCTGCTGCTCTAGTGAAGAAACCCAAGGTTAAACCCAAAACCCGAGACTAAGTGCTTCTGTAATAAGAGGAACAGCCACTGGAGCAGAATTACCCTAGATACTTGGTAGATGAGAAGGCTGGCAAGGTCGATAGAAGTATATTGGATATACATTGTGTTGATGTGTACTTTACTAGTACTCCTAGTAGCACCAGGGTATTAAGATACCGGTTCGGTTACTAAGTGTTAGTAACTCGAAATAAAAGCTACGGAATAAACGGAGACTAGCTAAAGGTGAGCTGACGATATGATGTTGGAAGTGTTTCCAATGTTGATATGATCATGCATCGCACGCTCCCTCTACCATCGAGATTGGTGTTAAACCTAAATAATGGTTATTTGGTGTTTACGTTTAGCATAGACATGATTGGATTATGTCTATCGTGATACGGTTATTCATTTAAGGAGAATAATGGTTACTCTGTTTATTTGAATAATACCTTCAATGGTCATGCACCTAAAATGAATGGTTCATTGAATCTCGATCGTAGTGATACACATGTTCATGCCAAAAGATAGTAATGATAGTACCACCTACTTGTGGCACTGCCACGTAAGTCATATTGGTATAAAATGCATGAAGAAGCTCCATGTTGATAGATCTTTGGGCTCACTCGTTTTTGAAAAGTTTGAGACATGCGAACCATGTCTATTGGTGTATATGCATGAAGAAACTCCATGCAAATGGACCGTTTGGACTTACTTGATTTTGAATCACTTGAGACATGCAAATCATACCACATGGGCAAGATGACTGAAAAGCCTCGGTTTCAGTAAGATGGAACAAGATAGCAACTTGTTGGAAGTAACACATTTTGATGTGTGCAGTACAATGAGTGCTGAGGCATGCAGTGAATATCGTTATGTTCTTACTTCGCAAATGATTCGAGTAGATGTTGAGAATATTTACTTGATGAAACACAAGTCTGAATTATTGAATGGTTCAAGTAATTTCAGAGTGAAGTAGAAGATCATTGTGACAAGAGGATAAAATGTCTATGATATAATCATAGAGATGAATATCTGAGTTACGAGTTTTGGCACACAATTAAGACATTGTGGAAATTGTTTCGCAATTAATACCGCCTGGAACACCATAGTGTGATGGTGTGTCCGAACATCATAGTTGCACCCTATTGGATATGGTGCATACCATGATGTCTCTTATCGAATTACCACAATAGTTTATGGGTTAGGCATTAGAGACAACCACATTCACTTTAAATAGGGCACCACATAATTCCGATGATATGACACCGTATGAACTATGGTTTAGAGAAACCTAAGATGTCATTTCTTAAAAGTTTGGGGCTGCGACGCTTACGTGGAAAAGTTTCAGACTGATAAGCTCGAACCCAAAGCGGATAAATGCATCTTCATAGGACACCCAAAACAGTTGGTTATACCTCCTGTCTCAGACCCGAAAGCAATAAGGGATTGTTTCTAGAATCGGGTCCTTTCTCAAGGAAAAGTTTCTCTCGAAAGAATTGAGTGGGAGGATGGTGGAGACTTGATGAGGTTATTGAACCGTCACTTCAACAAGTGTGTAGCAGGGCACAGGAGGTTGTTCCTGTGGCACCTACACCAATTGAAGTGGAAGCTTATGATAGTGATCATGATGTTTGGGATCAAGTCACTACCGAACCTCGTAGGGTGACAAGGATACGTACTACTTCAGAGTGGTACAGTAATCCTGTCTTGAAAGTCATGTTTCTAGACAACAATGAACCTACGAGCTATGGAGAAGCGATGGTGGGCCCAAATTCTGACAAATGGTTAGAAGCCATAAAATCCGAGATAGGATCCATGTATGAAAACAAAGTGTAGACTTTGGAAGAACTACTTGATGGTCGTAAGGCTATTAGGTACATATGGATTTTGAAAGGAAGACAGACAATGATGGTAAGTGTCACCATTGAGAAAGCTCGACTTGTCGTTAAGATGTTTCCCGACAAGTTCAAGGAGTTGACTACGGTGAGACTTTCTCACTCGTAGCGATGCTAAGAGTCTGTTGGAATTATATTAGCGATTACTGCATTGTTTATGAAATCTTGCGGATAGGATGTCAAAACATTGTTTCCTCGACGATTTTCTTGAGGAAAGGTTGTATGTGATACAACCGAAAGGTTTTGTCAATCCTGAAAGATGCTAATAAGTATGCAAAGCTCCAGTAATCCTTCTAAGGACTGGAGTAAGCATCTCGGAGTTGGAATGTATGCTTTGATAAGATGATCAAAGTTTTGGGTTTATACAAAGTTTATGAGAAACTTGTATTTCCAAAGAAGTGAGTGGGAGCACTATAGAATTTCTGATAAATAAATGTTGTTGACATATTGTTGATCAGAAATGACGTAGAATTTCTGGAAAGCATATAGGGTTATTTGAAAAGTGCTTTTCAATAGAAAACCTGGATTAAGCTACTTGAACATTGAGCACCAAGATCTATAAGGATAGACCAAAACGCTTAATGGTACTTTCAAATGAGCACATACCTTGACATGATCTTGAAGGTGTTCAAGATGGACCAGTCAAAGAAGGAGTTCTTGCCTGAGTGGTAAGGTATGAAGTTAAGACTTAAAGCTCGACCACGGCAGAATAGAGAGAAAGGACGAAGGTCATCCCCTATGCTTAAGACATAGGCTCTACAGTATGTTGTGCTGTGTACCGCACCTGAAGTGTGCCTTGCCATGAGTTAGTCAAGGGGTACAAGAGTGATCCAAGAATGGATCACAGGACAGCGGTCAAAGTTATCCTTAGTAACTAGTGGACTAAGGAATTTTCTCGATTATGGAGGTGGTAGAAGAGTTCATCGTAAAGGGTTACGTCGATGCAAGCTTAACACCTATCCGGATAGCTCTGAGTAGAGATACCGGATACGTATAATGGAGCAACAATTTAGAATAGCTCCAAGTAGAACATTTATTTGGAATAGCTCCAAATAGAACGTGGTAGCTGCATCTAGGAGATGGCATAGAGATTTGTAAAGCACACACGGATCTGAAAGATTCAGACCCGTTGACTATAACATCTCTCACAAGCATAACATGATCAAACCCAGAACTCATCGAGTGTTAATCACATGGTAATGTGAACTAGATTATTGACTCTAGTAAACTCTTTGGGTGTTAGTCACATGGGGATGTGACCTTGAGTGTTAATCACATATCGATGTGAACTAGATTATTGACTCTAGTGCAAGTGGGATCTTGTTGGAAATATGCCCTAGAGGCAATAATAAATTGGTTATTATTATATTTCTTTGTTCACGATAATAGTCTTTTATTCATGCTATAACTATATTATCCGGAAATCGTAATACACGTGTGAATACATAGACCACAATATGTCCCTAGTAAGCCTCTAGTTGACTAGCTCGTTGATCAATAGATGGTTACGGTTTCCTGACCATGGACATTGGATGTCATTGATAATAGGATCACATCATTAGGAGAATGATGTGATGGACAAGACCCAATCCTAAGCATAGCACTAGATTGTGTAGTTCGTATGCTAAAGCTTTTCTAATGTCAAGTATCATTTCCTTAGACCATGAGATTGTGCAACTCCCGGATACCGTAGGAGTGCTTTGGGTGTATCAAATGTCACAACGTAACTGGGTGGCTATAAAGGTGCATTACAGGTATCTCCGAAAGTGTCTGTTGGGTTGGCACGAATCGAGATTGGGATTTGTCACTCCGTGTAAACGGAGAGGTATCTCTGGGCCCACTCGGTAGGACATCATCATAATGTGCACAATGTGATCAAGGAGTTGATCACGGGATGATGTGTTACGGAACGAGTAAAAGAGACTTGCCGGTAACGAGATTGAACAAGGTATCGGGATACCGACGATCGAATCTCGGGCAAGTATCGTACCGCTAGACAAAGGGAATTGTATACGGGATTGATAAAGTCCTTGACATCGTGGTTCATCCGATGAGATCATCGTGGAACATGTGGGAGCCAACATGGGTATCCAGATCCCGCTGTTGGTTATTGGCCGGAGAGTCATCTCGGTCATGTCTGCATGTCTCCCGAACCCGTAGGGTCTACACACTTAAGGTTCGGTGACGCTAGGGTTATAGAGATATTAGTATGCGGTAACCCGAAAGTTGTTCGGAGTCCCGTATGAGATCCCGTACGTCACGAGGAGTTCCGTAATGGTCCGGAGGTAAAGAATTATATATAGGAAGTGCTATTTCGCCCATCGGGACAAGTTTCAGGGTCATCGGTATTGTACCGGGACCACCGGAAGGGTCCCGGGGGTCCACCGGGTGGGGCCACCTGCCCCGGGGGGGCACATGGGCTGTAGGGGGTGCGCCTTGGCCTACATGGGCCAAGGGCACCAGCCCCAAGAGGCCCATGCGCCAAGAGAATAGAAAAAGGGGAGAGTCCTAAAGGGGGAAGGCACCTCCGAGGTGCCTTGGGGAGGATGGACTCCTCCCCCCCTTGGCCGCACCCTTTCCTTGGAGGAAGGGGCAAGGGCTGCGCCTCCCCCCTCTCCCTTGGCCCTATATATAGTGGGGAAAAGGAGGAGCAACCATACCTAAGGCCTGGCGCCTCCCTCTCCCTCCCGTGACACATCTCCCTCCTCCCGCAGCGCTTAGCGAAGCCCTGTTGGAATCCCGCTACTTCCACCACGCCGTCGTGCTGCTGGATCTCCATCAACCTCTCCCTCCTCCTTGCTGGATCAAGGCATGGGAGACGTCTCCGTTCCGTACGTGTGTTGAACGCGGAGGTGCCGTCCGTTCGGCGCTAGGATCATCGGTGATTTGAATCACGACGAGTACGACTCCATCAACCCCGTTCACTTGAACGCTTCCGCTTAGCGATCTACAAGGGTATGTAGATGCACTCTCCTTCCCCTCGTTGCTGGTTTCTCCATAGATAGATCTTGGTGACACGTAGGAAAATTTTGAATTTCTGCTACGTTCCCCAATAGATCTCAGATGCTAATGAGATAAAGGCCACGAGCGGATATGTATTCACTCATGAAGGTGGCGCTGTTTCTTGGAAGTCTTGCAAGCAGACCATCTTAACGAGGTCAACAATGGAAGCAGAACTCACAGCACTAGATACAGCTACGGTCGAAGCAGATTGGCTTCGTCGGCTCTTGAATGACTTGCCGGTAGTTGAGAAACCTGTACCGGGTATCCTTATGAACTGTGACAATCAAACTGTGATCACTAAAGTGAGCATCTCAAAGGATAACATTAAGTCATCAAGACACGTTCAGAGAAGGTTAAAGTCTGTCAGGAAAATGAGAAACTCCGGAGTTATTGCATTGGATTATATCCAAAAGTCTAAAAATCTGGCGGATCCTTTCACTAAGGGTCTATCACGTAATGTGATAGATAATGCATCGAGGGAGATGGGAATGAGACCCACAATATGAGTTGTTCACAGTGGTAACCATTCTTTGTGATCGGAGATCCCGTGAATTAGATGTGGAAGACAAGCTGTTGATCAACTGGGAGGAGGGTACCCTTACTGTTAAAATACCACTCCATGAAGATGCAATACTCTCCTAATCTGCATGGCAGGTTGATGTATATCTTAATGTGTTCTAAGTGGATCTTTGAAGCAGAGATGTTGTCCTGCAGAACATCTTTTGAAGAACGCACCTATATGAGTCTGATTGTTAAACGTCGCAATCTATGTGAGTAGGGTTCTCTCTAGTAAACTCATGAAAGGTCACGGAGTATGACGCATAAGCTCCACCAGCGGGGAAGACCCACGGTAGCCACGTATCGGTCAAGGCTTTATGTGAAGCTAGATTCGCAGAAAACTTGCAGTTCAAGGCCCAGTTCACTGTTCAAGTTGCTTACTAGTGTAGCATAGAGTTCTAGGTGGAAGTTCAACTTAATAGTCTCCACAGCAGTACCGGTATATAAAACAGTGTTTTGGAACCAAAGGCAAATTTCTGTGTGCCTCTGGGATCTGGTGGGGGGTTGCTGGAATTTAGTCTATTTGGGGAAGCCCAATAACTATTTCAGAAATTCCTAATAAATCCTAGAGGCCCACTCAGCCCATTTGTGCAAGGCAGGGGATACAACTAATGTTTAGTCCCACATTGCTAGTTTAGAGGGAGTTGGACCTCTTTATAAGGGAGGCTCCTTCCCCACTTGTATGAGCATGAGAACAAGAGGGACATCCACGCGCGCTCCTCCTCCGCCGCCCGCCTCGTCACGACGCGCTGCGGGTTGCGGGAATGAGCCGAGCCGATGTCTAAATTTTTGCCACGCACTACGGGTATACGAAAGGTCACACGAAAGCTGAAAAGTTTTTGCGATAGTGGAGTTTGAATGCGAACGGTGCAGCCCTTCGGCTACTGGCTGTTCGCTTCATCTTCGTCTCTTCGTTTCACCTTCCGTCGCTGCCCTCTCGCCTCCTTCTCTTGCGCCTATAAAAGGGAGGTCGCTCCTCTCAGAGAGACGCACCAGAACTTCTTCTTCCTCTCGCCACCGGTTCCTGAGCACTGCGTTGCTGCTACGATCTTCCCCATCCCGGCTTGCGGCATGCACCGCAGGTCGGGACAATAGGCCTCCGAAACCACACCTTTTGAGTCCTGTACGGGAGAAGGATGATAAGGTTTTTGGGGAGTGCTCTGCGCGTCTACTGACTTCTTCGTCACGGACGCCCCGGACTCCGACGACTACTTCCCCGACGACGACTACTTCCCTGACGTTGACAACCTCCTCGACGACATGGAGGACACCGACCCCAAGTCTAGTGCCTCTGCTCCTGCTGTTGTCCCGTACGTGTTCGTATCTTTCCTGTTAGAAGTCCTGCAATAGTTTCTTGTTCTAGTGTTTGCCCTAGACATGTTAGGCTCTACTTCAGATATGCATCTTGTTCTATTGTCTGCTCTAGAGATGATCGGTTCTAGCTCATGTATGCAGATATTATTTACCTTCTCTTTGTCAAATCGCATGGCTTGTTTTATCACTGCTATACTGGTCATGCTTTATCTAGTATTTCTGTTAATAAAATCATTCGGTAAATTGCTCATATTTCGAACAACAACCTCCTCGGCGCGCTTGGATCAGAGGCGAGTTTCTCCTTGGCGTCGTCGTCGAGTCAGTGTGGCGGCTTGGTTCCTGGATGGAGCAGGCGGTTGAGGCTGTTGCACTCCTACCGTTGCACCCACGTAGACTTCTCCCGCAGCTCTCTCTCTCTCTGTAACTGAATTCTACTAGTCTCTTGCGCTGTTATAACATGCACTTGATTTGTGGAGTTAGCTGCGGTAGTAGTTGAGTTAGTGGCAGCACCTGCGAGTGCTTTGTACTGGTATATACAGTATGTACTACTGTTTGGAATCAATACAAGTGTGGTTCCAATCATCTTGTGATCTCCTTTCTTACAGAGGCGTGCAGCAGTGCCCGAGCAGCGAACGTGGTCGGGGAAAAGAGATGGAGCCGGGTCTTGAGCAGGTTCGTGCGGCGCTCGTGCGGCCCTGAGCAGCGAGCGTGGTTGGCGAAAAGATAAGCTTGTGGCCTTCTGCGGGTATATGGACATGGGCTATCCAGAAGGTCAAGGCCGATTGCTACCTAGTAAAATTAAATTAGCATTTGGGCTAGGGGGGCCACGCCCCCCTCAGTGTTGTCTCCATCCACCGCATAGGCATAGCCCAATGGCTTCCTCCGATGACAGTGAGGTGAGAAGGCGTAGCCCAGTGGCCTGGCAACTCGATCAAGGGTTTGTCTGTGTCGCTTAGAGCATCTCCAACAGACGCCCTATGACGCCGCGCGCTAAATTCTTTTTACAGCGTCAAAATAGCGTTTAAGCGCGCTGGATAACCAAACATCTTCAGCAGACGCCCAAAAATATACTGCGAAGCTACATCTCCAGCAGACGCCCAAAATAAACCACACGCGCCCGTACCCAGCTCGCCGCTCGTGGCATACTCGCCGCCATGGTCATGGCCACGCGCCGCCGCACGTGGCCTGCTCGCCGCCGTGGCCGCGCTCCTCCCCTTCTCGCCCCGCCGTGGCCGTGGCCGTGGCCTGCTCGCCTCGCCGCCGCGGCCGTGGCCGTACCCGCACCCCCGCCCCGCCGCCCGTGGTCGTGGCCGCGGCCGCGCCCGCCCCCCGTGGCCGCGCCCAGCTGGCAGCCCGTGGCCGTGGCCGCGGCCTGCTCGCCCCGCCGCCCGTGGCTGTGGCAGCGCCCCCGCCCAGCTCGCCAGCCGTGGCCATGGCCGTGGCCGTGGCAGCGCCTCGGCCCTGTCGCCCGTGGCCACGCCCAGCTCGCCGGCCGTGGCCGTGGCCGCGCCCGGGCCCCCAACCCGCCGCCCGTGGCCGCGCCCAGCTCGCCGCCCTTGGCCGTGGCCGTGGCCGCGCCCGGGCCCCCGCCCCGCCGCCCGTGGCCGCGCCCAGCTCGCCGTCCTTGGCCGTGGCCGTGGCCGCGCGCGGGCCCCCGCCCCGCCGCTCGTGGCCGCGCCCAGCTCGCCGCCCTTGGCCGTGGTCGTGGCCGGCTGGCGGGCTGGCGCGCGCACGCAAGGAGGCCGGCGGCGGGCGCACACGAGGAGGCTGGAGGCAGGCGCATGCGAGGAGGGCTCACGGGGCACTTTTCAGCGCGCTGGAGCTCACGCCCCAAATATGCAGCTTCCAGTCCAGTTTCATCCGGCGCGCTGAAGATTTTTTAGAGCGTGCTCTACTATGCAGCGTCCGTTGGAATGCTCTTTTTAACTCCGCGCGCGCTAAACTTGCGATTTTTGGGCGCGGCGCTGATATTGGGCGTCTGTTGGAGATGCTCTTAAGTGGCCACAAGGGAGATGGGTCGGGCTAAGGTTTCATATCTTACAATATAAAGTTGAAGACGATTTGTGGCACCCAAGGGCGGGAGACGCATGCATGCAGCTGCATGATTGCACCAAGATCCGAAGAGTGGTTTATAGTTTGAGCTTAATTACTGCATGCATGCAACTTTTTGGTACAACTTTTGGCATAGACCACATGCCATCCCACCTCCCATGCTTTTCATTTTTACTTGTAAATTTGGATCTATTATATCTTTTGAATCAAAAGTTCAATTTATATTTCGTTTGTGTATTCTTGTCCCTTGTGTCGAGAGCTTTGAAACAAGCCCACTTCTGAATACGTTTTGACAAATTCTAAAAACTTAAGTGAGTTTCAACTGCTAAAACTTGATAGAATGAATGAAAAATTTAGCAAGTTTCAAAGACTAAAACTGAAACCCTAAGCCCTTAGCCCTAGATCCTAAGCCCTAAGCCGGAAGTCCTAAACCGTATGCCCCTAACAAATGTAACTTGTCGAAACTTATGATGATTCTCATATTTTACTATTTGAAACTTGGTAAATTTTTAAAAATATGTATAAATGTATTCAAAACTATTCTTGTCCAAAAGGACTTGTTGCAACGAACACAAGTATACAAACGAAACTTAATTTAAAATTTTGGTTCAGAAGATACAATAGATTAAAATTTGAGATAAAATGAAAATACATGAGAAATGGGATAGGTGGCGCATGCAGCTCTGCCAAAAGCTGACATGCAAGGACTCCAGTGCAGCGATTGAGGGCTAATGACAAAAACTACCTAGTACACCAATCTTAAAGCACATGGGTGGCCGCATGCATGCGTGCCCGACGGATTTTCTGATGTGAAGTGTGGGTATACAAAAAATTGCAGCGGAAGCATCTATATACTATATAATTAATAGTAATCTAATTGTTGTGATATATGTCGAGTGAAATTATGAAGATGTGAGGTACGGTTTTGTTTTCGCGTTTTTTCTTTGGACTTGTTCTAGGCAGTTGGTGTTGTCTGTATCTCAATGAATTGGTGAGAACTCTATCTCATAACAATAAATCGAGCTATCTTATCTAAAACTTCAATTATGCGCAAAGATATATCTTCCCTCTAGCTTTGGACCACGTGTTTGCAATTGCAGCAGCACAAATTTGTGGAAAGTGACACGCTGACATGATTACATAGGCATCCATCCACACTTGTAACAATTTTGCTAAATTTTCCAGCTAGGTAGCAGGACACGTATGCCACAGCCCTTAAAAGCATATCTGCACATGTCTTTATGAGCTGTTCATGCAATTGATTCCGAGTTTGTAGAAAATTCGTGGAGGCTGCGAAGAGAAGAAAAGTCTACCATCATCGTACCATATATTAATTTCCAGCGTAGAGAAAGATCTATTAGACCAAGAGATGATGAAAATGAGATATTGGGATTCAACGTTCCATAATGCCATTGAATCCACCAAAGACAATTGGTTGGTACTCAAGAATATCTTTCGATATCTCGAAGGCATGAAACATCTTGTCCTGGTTTTTCAATTTCGTTGAAATCTGAACACCATTTTCATTGGTTACATGGATCAGATCCCCACTATCAAATCATAGACAAATTTAGTGTTCCTACTTGGTGTGGTAGCCCTCTCATGAAGAGTCTTCAAATCAGACCTCATGGCTACATTCACCAACCATTATCTCGATGATAATGTTTCTTGTGTTGCCCGGATGCAAACAGGTTACATAATAAGCAATATCACTATATTGCATATCTTGCAAGTCAAATCATGCGACTGATTTGTTCAGCGGGTCTCTACCAATTTCTATGTTTTGGTATGTGGCGGCTTCGAATTTTTGCAAGAATTAGGGGTGTATCTTCCTGAATTGTTCCTGTTCAATGCATCATATTATACTCTTTTTCCCTTCATGAGTTTACTTTACAGGTTCTCATAAAGGTTTTTAATGAGGTAATATCAACATGAGATCATATGTCATACTTTCTGTTTTCCCCACCCGGATTTTTAGGAAAGTATATACGACATATTTACTGTCCTCTAAACTCTATGGGTTTTCTCATATTGAGTTAAAAGAGACAATAACCATTATATGTTGCATCATTTTCTCCTTATTTTCCCACTGGGTTTGAAGGAGTTTTAGCAACATATGGAACACATATCTCCTCATATTTTTTCCCACAGGGTTTTTGGAGGAGCTTCTCAAGATGATGATACTTACATTAACAAGCATGGATTAGGGGGAGTGTTTGGATTTAATTAATCCTGTTAATCCCTGCTTTTCCTAATCGAGGCGGTTGTCTCGTGTCCCTTCGGACCCACCCCTTCGGGGGCTATATATATGTGTAATCCCATGATCAATCAGAACAACTGTTCACTTTTACTTCGCTGTCTCCCTCTCTCTCTTGTTTACAATTCAACAATATCTTCCCTCTAGCTTTCGACCACGTGTTTGCAGTTGCAGCGGCACAAATTTGTGGAAAGTGACACGCTGACATGATTACATAGGCATCCATCCACACTCTTGTAACAATTTTGCTAAATTTTCCAGCTAGGTAGCAGGACACGTATGCCACAGCCCTTAAAAGCATATCTGCACATGTCCTTATGAGCTGTTCATGCAATTGATTCCGAGTTTGTAGAAAATTCGTAGAGGCTGCGAAGAGAAGAAAAGTCTACCATCATCGTACCATATATTAATTTCCAGCGTTCCATTCCACCTCTATATAATAATGGTAGTGGCGAAGAGCGACTCCCGTTCCAGTGTCAGCACCTGCTAGCTACCACTCCTCTCATCCTCTTGGACGATCACCCTCCTCCGCTGCGTTGACGAAGATGGCCGCACGCCTCGCGCTGGTGGTGGCGCTCCTGTGCGCCGGTGCCGCGGCCGCCGCGGCGCAGCAGGCGAGCAACGTCCGGGCGACCTACCACTACTACCGCCCGGCTCAGAACGGGTGGGACCTGGGCGCCCCCGCCGTGAGCGCCTACTGCTCCACCTGGGACGCCGGCAAGCCGTACTCGTGGCGGTCCAGGTACGGCTGGACGGCGTTCTGCGGCCCCGCCGGCCCCCGCGGCCAGGCGTCCTGCGGGCGGTGCATCCGGGTGACCAACACGGGCACGGGGGCGCAGATCACGGCGAGGATCGTGGACCAGTGCGCCAACGGCGGGCTGGACCTCGACTGGGACACGGTGTTCGTCAAGATCGACACCGACGGCATGGGGTACCAGAGGGGCCACCTCATCGTCAACTACCAGTTCGTCGACTGCCGCGACAACCACATCAACTTCCATGGAAAGAACGAGACGCTCCCAGCCAGCACTCATGCGGTTGAGTAATTAAAAGCTACTGTACGTAGTAGCACATGCATGATGCCCAGATGCCGCATTGTTGCGCTGTACGCACACATGTATGAATGCATGGCACGGATCAAGTGGAATAAATTTCATGTATGGATCTTATGGTTGTAAGTTGTAACAGCGGAAAGTGGAATAAATCTCAGAAGTTGGCAGAAATCAGGTGCGTGAAGTAGCAGCTGAAACAATGCTAGTAGAGTTTGGGAGTTGTATTAGCCTCAGGTCAGTCCGGCTGCCGGCTTGCTTGGCAGCGGCGTTCTTCAACGAACACGTCGCGCCCTTTGGAGAGCGTATATATCCCGGCAGGGTTGCTGTCGTACGGATGCCGGTGGTGCCCCGGATCTTAACGGCGTGCAGCAATCCGTGTAACAATGGCGATAGTGATGACGCACCTGATCCCTATGGACGTGGCGTGTTGTTGACTATATTGTTGTTGGACTGCGAGAGAGATGGAGATTATTATTAGAGCTGACTGTGAATGCAACAGGTCGTCCATGAAGAGGCCTTGATGGACTCGAACAGCACCTGAAATGGGTGCCAATAAAAAGGTGATGGTAAAGACTTGGTGATACTCAGTTTTCCATCGTCAGATTGGCTCGTGGCTTGCTAGGAAGCCTAACATAAATTCTGGCTCCTCCTTAGTCGACGGGATTGACGAAGCCGTCATAGATTTCTTCGAAGTCGACGGAAACGTCTTCTCCCATTCAATGTACATTGTCGGACGGCCTAAAGTAAATCCAAAAAAAGTGAGCGCCAATGTCAAGCCTAGGGTTTGAACTCTACTGGACTAGAGATGCCACTGTCTTTGTAACCATCCAAACACAGGTTGGTTCTGAGCCCGCTATGTGCTTTTAATATATAATCAAAGATTAAAAACATATACCGAGATCAAAGATAAATACTAGTCATTGAAAAAGGATAAGTAGTTATAGTGTCCAAATTAATGGCATAAAACTATTGTCAAAAGAATAATAAAAAAATACGTCCTCCGTCCCAAATCCTTGTCGCGGAAATGGATGTATCTAGAGGATACATCCATTTTTATCTATTTTCGCTACAAGTAATTTAGGACAGAGGGAGTAGCATGCAATCGTGTGAGTGTCTTCATACCACGCAGCAAAAGTCAGATCTCCATTTTTCCTTTTGCAAGGTCTAGAAGACGTTAGCACCGTTTACTTAAGCCTTTGGTCCAACATTGACCAAAATGGAACTTTTCTTTTTTGAGCCGTGACCAAAATGGAGATAATCAAGGACGATGCACATCCATGGTTAAAAAAAAAGGACGTTGCACTTGTCCGTATGGAATTTCTGGTGTCCATGCATCATAGATTTGTTCCTGAAGCAACCGTTGTGCTGCCACCTCCCATCAATGAGAAGACGATATATTGCGCGTCCCTATTGGTTGCCCGCTGCTTCACCGAAAGCAAAAAAAAAAAAAAAAAAAAAATGTAGGATCTTACTCGCACGTGCCCGTACCCTATTTCGCGCTTCAGCCGCTGGTTCCTTGATACTCGTACATGACGCACACCCCCTTCGAGCAACTGCCTTGGCCCATAATCTTGAAAAAAATTACCTGCTGGCCAATTTTGGGAAGTTTCTTGCTTCCCTGCTGGTTTTGGCAAGCTTCTAGACGATTTTCGACCGGTTTTTCTGATTCTTTTGCTCTTTGCTTTTATTTTTTATTTTCCTTTTTCTGTTTCTTTTTAATTTTTTCTTTCCTTTTCTTTTTCATATATTCATTTTCCCTTTTTTTGGATTTAATTTTTCTTTCTCTTTACTTCTTCCCTTCAAATGTGTTTTTCTAATTTCTTTTTTTTTTCAAATTCTTTGAGGTTTCTTTCAAATTCATGAATTTTTTCACATGCATGATTTTTAAAAAAAATTGAACAGTTTTGAAATACATGATCTTTTTTCAAACCGGGGAACATTTTTCTAATCCGCCCATATTTCATTCAAATCCATGTCATATGCAAGAACTTTTTCAAATGCATGAACCTTTTCCAAATGTGTGAACTCTATTGAAATCAGTGAACTTTATTTTCAAATTCGTGAACCTTCTCAATTGCATGAACTTTTTCAAATTACTAAACATTTTTTAAATCTGTAAACTTTTTCAAATCTTCGAACATTTTCAAATTCACGATATTTTTTCAAATTCACAAACTTTTTAAATCCATGAAATTTTCACAAATGCCTGAAATTTATTCAAAGTTGTGAACTTTGTTTCAAATTCGTGAACTTTTTGAATTGCATGAACTTTTTCAAATTGGTGAACATTTTTTAAATCTGTTATTTTTTTCAAATTTCAAACATTTTCAAATTAATGAAAATTTCAAATGCATGAACCTTTTTAAAATTTGTGAACTTTTTCCAAATGCATGAACTTAATTCAAATCTGTGAAGTTTATTTCAAATTTGTGAACTTTCTCAACTGCATGATTTTTTTTCAATTGACGAGCATTTTTCAAATCTATGAACTTTTTTCAAATTTTTGAACATTTTCAAATTATTGAACTTTTTAAATGCGTGATTTTTTTTCAAATCCGTGAAATTTTTACAAATGCATGAACTTCAGTAAAATCAGTGTTTTTTTTCAATTTTCGTGAACTTTTCAGTTGCGGGAACTCTATTCAAATCAATTCTTTTATTCAAATGCGCGAACCTGTTCAAATTTTCTGAATAGTTTTCAAATCCGCGAACAAAAGCTTCAATTAGTGACCTTTTAAAAATATGTGAACATTTTTAAATTCGTGAAGTAGCAGCTAAAACAATGCTAGTAGAATTTGGGAGTTGTATTAGGCCATGTACACTACAAGGTGCTTAGGAGAGGTGCTTATAAAGATATAAACCAGGCTTTTCTTAAGAACCGGTGCTTAATTGTACGGGGTAGGTGCTTAATTAGACGCCTCACCTGTAAAATAGGCACCGATGCTTCAGAAAAATCCGCTTTATTTTTCTAAGCACCTCTCTAAGAACCTAGCATTGTACAAGGCCTTAGCCAGCTTGCTTAGCAGCGGCGTTCTTCAACAAAGACGTCGCGCCCTTTGGAGAGCGTATATATCCCGGCCGGGTTGTTGTCGTATGGATGCCGGTGGTGCCCCGGATCTTAACGGCGTGCAGCAATCCGGGTAACAATGGCGATAGTGACGAGGCACCCGATGAACGTGACGTGTTGTTGACTAGGCCATCTGTACATTGTTTCACCGTGATGACTGATGATGAACGTGTACCCAAGTGCTACTGGTGGCGCGTGTTGTTCTTCGCGGACTTAAGCCATTGTTCTTCGCGGCACCTACTGCCTCCATCCAGTGGCGGAGCTTGACAAGAACCTATGGGGGGGGGGGGGGGGGGGGGGGGGTCAATGTACAAAAAAATTTAGTGTTGTCGTGCTGCCCCCGTTTTAATCGTTCCCGGCAACACTGTAAAAGGGGATCCATTAGTTTAAGGTTGTAACTGAGCTGGGTAGTGGCACTTAAAAAATTCAGTAGCCAAATTCGGCGGCCAAGGACGAGGCGGTGGCGTGCGGCCGGCGGACATCAACGAGCACTGGCCATTGGCGATCAGCCGAAGACGACCGTGTATCAGGTGCATCCTTGTTCCCCCTCACAACTGCTGGAATTTAGTCTATTTTGGGCAGCCCAATAACTATTTCAAAAATTTCTAATAAATCCTAGAGGCCCACTCAGCCCATTTGTGCAAGGCAAGGGATACAACTAAAGTTTAGTCCCACATTGCTAATTTAGAGGGAGTTGGACCTCTTTATAAGGGAGGCTCCTTCCCCACTTGTATGAGCATGGGAACAAGAGGGACATCCACGCGCGCTCCTCCTCCGCCACGCGCCGCGGGTTGCGGGAATGAGCCGAGCCGATGTCGGGTGATAATGTTTTTGGGGAGCGCTCTACGCGACTACTGACTTCTTCGTCACGGACGCCCCGGACTCCGACGACTACTTCCCCGACGTCAACAACCTCTCCCGTACGTGTTCGTATCTTTCCAAGTCCTGCAACAGTTCCTTGTTCTAGTGTTTGCCATAGACATGTTAGGCTCTACTTCAGATATGCATCTTGTTCTACTGTCTGCTCTAGAAATGATCGGTTCTAGCTCATATATGCAGATATTATTTACCTTCTCTTTGTCAAATCGCATGGCTTGTTTTATCACTGCAATACTAGTCATGCTTTATCTAGTATTTCTGTTAATAAAATCATTCGGTAAATTGCTCGTATTTCCAACAATCCAAAAACCTTATTATAGGCAATTTACCCCAAGTGGTTTTGCTTCTTCCATGAGACCTCCTATGTTTGAGGGTATCCACTATAAGAGGTGGCGCGTGAGAGCAGTCTTATGGTTTCAGACCATGTGCTGCTATGACGCCACTCTTGGCAAACCTGAAGAAGAGCAAGATGCCCAACAGGCACAAGCCTTTCAGAAAATGGATACTCTGTTTAAGGCTGCTCTCTTGAGTGTTCTTGGTGAGAACATAGTTGATGCTTCTGCGTCAATTGACAATGAAAAAGATATGTGGGACGCACTCGAGGCCAAGTTTGGGGTCTCGGATGCCGGCACTGAGCTGTACATCATGGAGCAATTCTATGATTACAGGATGACTGAAGAGCGCTTCGTGGTTGAGCAGGCTCATGAGATACAGTCATTTGCTAGAGAACTTGAGCACTTCAACTGCATGCTACCGGACAAGTTTTTTGCCGGGGGTATCATCACTAAGCTTCCTCCTTCATGGAGGAACTTTGCTACCTTACTGAAGCATAAGAGACAGGAGTTTTCCGTTTCGGATCTCATTGGTACTCTTGATGTGGAAGAAAAGGCGAGAGCAAAGGACACACGTGCTCGAGGTATTGAGGGAGGATCTAGTGCCAACCTGGTACAGAAGAAAAACTTCCAGTCCCACAAGTTCAAGAACAAGGGCAAGCTTGATGGTAAAGCAAAGTTTGATGGGAAGAACAAGGCTGTGCAGCACACGAACTTCAAGAAGAAGAATGACAAGAAGAAAGGTGTTTGTCATGTGTGTGGGGATCCTGATCATTGGGCTCCAAGTTGCCCTAATCGCTATGACAAGCGTCATCCTGGGAAAGGCGGCAAGACCGCTAATGTTGTCATTGGAGACACTGACATGAATGATGGTGGGTATGGTATATTTCCCACTATTCTTTCAGTATGTCATTCTCCTGATTGATTGATTGACACGGGTGCTGATGTGCATGCATGCGGTGATATTTCCATGTTTTCGTCTTATCAGACCGCAGGGACTTCAACCGTGTTGATGGGCAACGGTTCAAGTGCTTCTGTTCATGGTGTTAGCACGGTCGATCTGAAGTTTACTTCGGGGAAGATCGTGCGGCTGAAGAACGTGCATTATGTCCCCTCCGTCAATAAAAATCTTGTTAGCGGATCTCTTCTGTGTAGAGATGGCTATAAGCTTCTCTTTGAGTCGAATAAATTTGTAATATCCAAGTATGGAACCTTTGTTGGTAAAGGCTATGAGTCAGGAGGCCTGTTTCGTTTATCCTTATCAGACGTTTGCAATAAAGTTGTTAATCATATTTGCAACAATAGTGAATCAAATGTGTGGCATTCACGTCTTTGTCATGTTAACTTTGGTTGCGTGTCGCGACTAGCGAAGTAGCGGAAGATGAATTACTTGCAGGCTATAATGTAGAATATGCGCGGGATGCGATCCTTAATAGTTCACTGTTGGCGGAAGCCAATGTCTCGGGGACTCATTCTGACTTAAACAAGGGGTGGGTCTTTACCAACTTCCAAATCCAAGATTTAGGGAAAAAAGAGGGGCAGGGCACTCTTCATTCTTCATTTGAAACTCATGAATGCCGGGTCGGAGGTTTTTGCCTTGTTATCAAAAAGGGGAGTTGGGTAAAGCAAACTCCCTCCTTGGACGAGCACGGGGCTTAGTCAAGTTAAGGAAAACAAACTAACCTTGTCTGTCTATGTTCACCTTGACATGAAAGACTCTTTTCCTAACCTGACTGTTCTACCTGGCTAGTTCACTTCACTTTTCGAGGGATCCTGGATTGGAGTTCACTTGTCTATGAGTGTCCGAACAGCTTCAGATCCTTCCAAGGCGCAGGGGTTCCCTCTCCATTCACTTTGAGCTGGAATAAAACAAATGGGATTTTGAGGGAGGGCTGAATGCGATGTACTGAAGGGTTAATCCCTAGTTTCACCACTATCAAGGGATCTAAGTGTCAAGTGTGTGTGCAAGCTAAGCAACCTCGTAAGTCTCATGTGACTGCGGAAAAGGGAAATCTTGCACCACTAGAGCTTATACATTCAGATCTATGTGAAATGAATGGTGTTTTGACAAAAGGTGGAAAGAAATATTTCATGACGTTAATTGACGACTCCACTAGATACTGTCTTGTGTATCTTCTGAAATCTAAGGATGAGGCTTTGAACTTTTTCAAGATCTATAAAGCTGAAGTGGAAAACCAACTTGATCGAAAAATCAAGAGGCTTAGGTCCGACCGTGGTGGAGAGTATTTTTCCAATGAATTTGATGCTTTTTGTGCGGAACATGGTATAATCCATGAGAGGACGCCTCCCTACTCACCTCAGTCAAATGGGGTGGCCGAAAGAAAGAACCGTACTCTAACTGATTTGGTTAACGCCATGTTAGACACATCGGGTCTCTCCAAGGCATGGTGGGGGGAGGCGATATTGACAACATGTCATGTCCTAAATTGAGCCCCCACAAAGAACAAAGAGATAACTCCATTCGAGGAATGGGAGAAGAAAAGATTAAAACTCTATTATCTGCGAACATGGGGTTGTTTGGCGAAAGTCAATATTCCAATTCCAAAGAAGCGGAAGCTTGGACCAAAGACTGTGGATTGTGTTTTCCTGGGATATGCTTTTCATAGCATTGGCTATAGATTCTTGGTTGTAAAATCTGAGTTACCTGACATGCATGTCGGTATGATCATGGAGTCGAATGATGCGACTTTCTTTGAAGATATCTTTTCCATGAAGGATATGGCTACCTCATCTAATCAGGACATGCCTAGTTCATCGAATCAGGAACCAGTTACAATTACCGAACTTTCCATTCCGATGGAACACTTTGAAAGTCCTGTGGAGGAGAACAATGAAGTTCCTACTAGGAGCAAGAGAAAGAGGACAGGAAAGTCCTTTGGTGATGATTTTCTTGTGTATCTCATAGATGATACTCCCAGTTCTATTTCGGAGGCCTATGGATCGGAAGATGCTAACTACTGGAAGGAAGCGGTTCGTAGCGAGATGGATTCCATCTTGGCGAATGAAACTTGGGAGATAACTAATCGTTCTTATGGGTACAAACCTATAGGATGCAAATGAGTATTCAAGAAAAAGCTTAGGCCTAATGGTACTATCAAAAAGTACAAGGCTCGGCTCGTGGCTAAGGGTTATACCCAAAAGGAAGGTGAAGACTTCTTTGATACTTACTCACCTATGGCTCGACTGACCACTATTCAAGTTCTACTTTCACTAGCTGCCTCACATGGTCTTCTCGTTCATCAAATGGATGTTAAGACCGCTTTCCTAAATGGAGAGTTGGATGAGGAAATCTATATGGAACAACTAGATGGGTTTGTAATAGATGGTCAGGAAGGAAAAGTGTGCAAGTTGCTGAAGTCTTTGTATGGACTCAAGCAAGCACCCAAACAGTGGCATGAGAAGTTCGAAAGAACTTTAACAGCTGCAGGCTTTGTTGTGAACGAAGCTGACAAATGTGTGTACTATCGCCATGGTGGGGGCGAGGGAGTTATGCTTTGCTTGTATGTTGATGACATATTGATTTTCGGAACAAATCTGAATGTTATTAAGGAGGTCAAGGATTTTCTATCTTGCTGTTTTGAGATGAAGGATTTAGGAGTGGCTGATGTCATTCTGAACATCAAGTTGTTGAGAGATGATGATGGTGGGATTACATTACTTCAATCTTACTATGTGGAAAAGATCTTGAGTCGCTTTGGCTATAGTGACTGCAAGCCCTCTCCAACACCATATGATGCTAGCGTGCTGCTTCGAAAGAATCGAAGAATTGCTAGAGATCAATTGAAGTATTCTCAGATTATTGGCTCGCTTGTGTACTTAGCCAGTGCTACAAGACCTGACATCTCTTTTGCTGTTAGCAAACTGAGTCGGTTTGTCTCAAAACCAGGAGATGTGCATTGGAAAGCTCTAGAGAGAGTTTTACGTTATTTGAAAGGCACTGCAAATTATGGAATTCACTACACCGGGCACCCAAAAGTGCTTGAAGGGTATAGTGACTCAAACTGGATCTTGTTGGAAATATGCCCTAGAGGCAATAATAAATTGGTTATTATTATATTTCTTTGTTCATGATAATAGTCTTTTATTCATGCTATAACTGTATTATTCGGAAATCGTAATACACGTGTGAATACATAGACCACAATATGTCCCTAGTAAGCCTCTAGTTGACTAGCTCGTTGATCAATAGATGGTTACGGTTTCCTGACCATGGACATTGAATGTCATTGATAACGGGATCACATCATTAGGAGAATGATGTGATGGACAAGACCCAATCCTAAGCATAGCACTAGATCGTGTAGTTCATATGCTAAAGCTTTTCTAATGTCAAGTATCATTTCCTTAGACCATGAGATTGTGCAACTCCCGGATACCGTAGGAGTGCTTTGGGTGTATCAAACGTCACAACGTAACTGGGTGGCTATAAAGGTGCATTACAGGTATCTCCGAAAGTGTTTGTTGGGTTGGCACGAATCGAGATTGGGATTTGTCACTCCGTGTAAACGGAGAGGTATCTCTGGGCCCACTCGGTAGGACATCATCATAATGTGCACAATGTGATCAAGGAGTTGATCACGGGATGATGTGTTACGGAACGAGTAAAAGAGACTTGCCGGTAACGAGATTGAACAAGGTATCGGGATACCGACGATCGAATCTCGGGCAAGTATCGTACCGCTAGACAAAGGGAATTGTATACGGGATTGATAAAGTCCTTGACATCGTGGTTCATCCGATGAGATCATCGTGGAACATGTGGGAGCCAACATGGGTATCCAGATCCCGCTGTTGGTTATTGGCCGGAGAGTCATCTCGGTCATGTCTGCATGTCTCCCGAACCCGTAGGGTCTACACACTTAAGGTTCGGTGACGCTAGGGTTATAGAGATATTAGTATGCGGTAACCCGAAAGTTGTTCGGAGTCCCGGATGAGATCCCGTACGTCACGAGGAGTTCCAGAATGGTCCGGAGGTAAAGAATTATATATAGGAAGTGCTATTTCGGCTATCGGGACAAGTTTCGGGGTCATCGGTATTGTACCGGGACCACCGGAAGGGTCCCGGGGGTCCACCGGGTGGGGCCACCTGCCCCGGGGGGGCACATGGGCTGTAGGGGGTGCGCCTTGGCCTACATGGGCCAAGGGCACCAGCCCCAAGAGGCCCATGCGCCAAGAGAAGAGAAAAAGGGGAGAGTCCTAAAGGGGGAAGGCACCTCCGAGGTGCCTTGGGGAGGATGGACTCCTCCCCCCCTTGGCCGCACCCTTTCCTTGGAGGAAGGGGCAAGGGCTGCGCCTCCCCCCTCTCCCTTGGCCCTATATATAGTGGGGAAAAGGAGGAGCAACCATACCTAAGGCCTGGCGCCTCCCTCTCCCTCCCGTGACACATCTCCCTCCTCCCGCAGCGCTTAGCGAAGCCCTGTTGGAATCCCGCTACTTCCACCATGCCGTCGTGCTGCTGGATCTCCATCAACCTCTCCCTCCTCCTTGCTGGATCAAGGCATGGGAGACGTCTCCGTTCCGTACGTGTGTTGAACGCGGAGGTGCCGTCCGTTCGGCGCTAGGATCATCGGTGATTTGAATCACGACGAGTACGACTCCATCAACCCCGTTCACTTGAACGCTTCCGCTTAGCAATCTACAAGGGTATGTAGATGCACTCTCCTTCCCCTCGTTGCTGGTTTCTCCATATATAGATCTTGGTGACACGTAGGAAAATTTTGAATTTCTGCTACGTTCCCCAATAGTGGCATCATGAGCTAGGTCTATGCGTAGTTTCTATGCACGAGTAGAACACAAAGTAGTTGTGGGCGCTGATTTTGTTCAATATGCTTGCCGTTACTAGTCTTATCTTGATTCGGCGGCATCGTGGGATGAAGCAGCCCGGACCAACCTTACACGTACGCTTACGTGGGACCGGTTCCACCGACAAACATGCACTAGTTGCATAAGGTGGCTGGCGGGTGTCTGTCTCTCCCACTTTAGTCGGATCGGATTCGATGAAAAGGGTCCTTATGAAGGGTAAATAGCAATTGGCATATCACGTTGTGGTTCTTGCGTAGGTAAGAAACGTTCTTGCTAGAAACCCATAGCAGCCACGTAAAACATGCAAACAACAATTAGAGGACGTCTAACTTGTTTTTGCAGGGTATGCTATGTGATGTGATATGGCCAAAAAGGATGTGATGAATGATATATGTGATGTATGAGATTGATCATGTTCTTGTAATAGGAATCACGACTTGCATGTCGATGAGTATGACAACCGGCAGGAGCCATAGGAGTTGTCTTTATTTATTTATGACCTGCGTGTCAACTTAAACGTCATGTAATTACTTTACTTTATTGCTAACCGTTAGCCATAGTAGTAGAAGTAATAGTTGGCGAGGCAACTTCATGAAGACACGATGATGAAGATCATGATGATGGAGATCATGGTGTCATGCCGGTGACGATGATGATCATGGAGCCCCGAAGATGGAGATCAAAAGGAGCAAAATGATATTGGCCATATCATGTCACTATTTGATTGCATGTGATGTTTATCATGTTTATGCATCTTGTTTACTTAGAATGACGGTAGTAAATAAGATGATCCCTTACAACAATTTCAAGAAGTGTTCTCCCCTAACTGTGCACCGTTGCTACAGTTCGTCGTTTCGAAGCACCACGTGATGATCGGGTGTGATAGATCCTTACGTTCACATACAACGGGTCTAAGACAGATTTACACATGCAATATACTTAGGGTTAACTTGACGAGCCTAGCATGTACAGACATGGCCTCGGAACACGGAGACCGAAAGGTCGAGCATGAGTCGTATAGTAGATACGATCAACATGAAGATGTTCACCGATGATGACTAGTCCGTCTCACGTGATGATCGGACACGGCCTAGTTTGACTCGGATCATGTAATCACTTAGATGACTAGAGGGATGTCTATCTCAGTGGGAGTTCATAAGATGAACTTAATTATCCTGAACATAGTCAAAAGGATTTTTCAAATTATGTCGTAGCTCACGCTATAGTTCTACTGTTTAGTTATGTTCCTAGAGAAAATTTAGTTGAAAGTTGATAGTAGAATTATGCGGACTAGGTCCGTAAACTGAGGATTGTCCTCATTGCTACATAGAAGGCTTATGTCCTTAATGCACCGCTCAGTGTGCTGAACCTCGAACGTCGTCTGTGGATATTGCGAACATCTGACATACACGTTTTGATGACTACATGATAGTTCAGTGCGTAATGCTAACCGGTTTAGAGTTGAGGAACCAAAGATGTTTTTGAAACGTCGCGGAACATATGAGATGTTTCGAGGGCTGAAATTGGGATTTCAGGCTCGTGCCCACGTCAAGAGGTATAAGACCTCCCACGATTTTCTTAACCTACAAACTAAGGGAGAAAAGCTCAATTGTTGAGCCTGTGCTCAGATTGTCTGAGTACAACAATCATTTGAATCGAGTGGGAGTTGATCTTCCAGATGAGATAGTGATGTTTCTCCGAAAGTCATTGCCACCAAGCTGCTAGAGCTTCGTGATGAACTATAATATATCAGGGACATATATGATGATCCTTGAGATATTCGCGATGTTTGACACCACAAAAGTAGAAATCAAGAAGGAGCATCAATTGTTGATGGTTGGTGAAACCACTAGTTTCAAGAAGGGCAAGGGCAAGAAGGCATACTTCATGAAACGGCAAATCAGCTGCTGCTCTAGTGAAGAAACCCAAGGTTAAACCCAAAACCCGAGACTAAGTGCTTCTGTAATAAGAGGAACAGCCACTGGAGCAGAATTACCCTAGATACTTGGTAGATGAGAAGGCTGGCAAGGTCGATAGAAGTATATTGGATATACATTGTGTTGATGTGTACTTTACTAGTACTCCTAGTAGCACCAGGGTATTAAGATACCGGTTCGGTTACTAAGTGTTAGTAACTCGAAATAAAAGCTACGGAATAAACGGAGACTAGCTAAAGGTGAGCTGACGATATGATGTTGGAAGTGTTTCCAATGTTGATATGATCATGCATCGCACGCTCCCTCTACCATCGAGATTGGTGTTAAACCTAAATAATGGTTATTTGGTGTTTACGTTTAGCATAGACATGATTGGATTATGTCTATCGTGATACGGTTATTCATTTAAGGAGAATAATGGTTACTCTGTTTATTTGAATAATACCTTCAATGGTCATGCATCTAAAATGAATGGTTCATTGAATCTCGATCGTAGTGATACACATGTTCATGCCAAAAGATAGTAATGATAGTACCACCTACTTGTGGCACTGCCACGTAAGTCATATTGGTATAAAATGCATGAAGAAGCTCCATGTTGATAGATCTTTGGGCTCACTCGTTTTTGAAAAGTTTGAGACATGCGAACCATGTCTATTGGTGTATATGCATGAAGAAACTCCATGCAAATGGACCGTTTGGACTTACTTGATTTTGAATCACTTGAGACATGCAAATCATACCACATGGGCAAGATGACTGAAAAGCCTCGGTTTCAGTAAGATGGAACAAGATAGCAACTTGTTGGAAGTAACACATTTTGATGTGTGCAGTACAATGAGTGCTGAGGCATGCAGTGAATATCGTTATGTTCTTACTTCGCAAATGATTCGAGTAGATGTTGAGAATATTTACTTGATGAAACACAAGTCTGAATTATTGAATGGTTCAAGTAATTTCAGAGTGAAGTAGAAGATCATTGTGACAAGAGGATAAAATGTCTATGATATAATCATAGAGATGAATATCTGAGTTACGAGTTTTGGCACACAATTAAGACATTGTGGAAATTGTTTCGCAATTAATACCGCCTGGAACACCATAGTGTGATGGTGTGTCCGAACATCATAGTTGCACCCTATTGGATATGGTGCATACCATGATGTCTCTTATCGAATTACCACAATAGTTTATGGGTTAGGCATTAGAGACAACCACATTCACTTTAAATAGGGCACCACATAATTCCGATGATATGACACCGTATGAACTATGGTTTAGAGAAACCTAAGATGTCATTTCTTAAAAGTTTGGGGCTGCGACGCTTACGTGGAAAAGTTTCAGACTGATAAGCTCGAACCCAAAGCGGATAAATGCATCTTCATAGGACACCCAAAACAGTTGGTTATACCTCCTGTCTCAGACCCGAAAGCAATAAGGGATTGTTTCTAGAATCGGGTCCTTTCTCAAGGAAAAGTTTCTCTCGAAAGAATTGAGTGGGAGGATGGTGGAGACTTGATGAGGTTATTGAACCGTCACTTCAACAAGTGTGTAGCAGGGCACAGGAGGTTGTTCCTGTGGCACCTACACCAATTGAAGTGGAAGCTTATGATAGTGATCATGATGTTTGGGATCAAGTCACTACCGAACCTCGTAGGGTGACAAGGATACGTACTACTTCAGAGTGGTACAGTAATCCTGTCTTGAAAGTCATGTTTCTAGACAACAATGAACCTACGAGCTATGGAGAAGCGATGGTGGGCCCAAATTCTGACAAATGGTTAGAAGCCATAAAATCCGAGATAGGATCCATGTATGAAAACAAAGTGTAGACTTTGGAAGAACTACTTGATGGTCGTAAGGCTATTAGGTACATATGGATTTTGAAAGGAAGACAGACAATGATGGTAAGTGTCACCATTGAGAAAGCTCGACTTGTCGTTAAGATGTTTCCCGACAAGTTCAAGGAGTTGACTACGGTGAGACTTTCTCACTCGTAGCGATGCTAAGAGTCTGTTGGAATTATATTAGCGATTACTGCATTGTTTATGAAATCTTGCGGATAGGATGTCAAAACATTGTTTCCTCGACGATTTTCTTGAGGAAAGGTTGTATGTGATACAACCGGAAGGTTTTGTCAATCCTGAAAGATGCTAATAAGTATGCAAAGCTCCAGTAATCCTTCTAAGGACTGGAGTAAGCATCTCGGAGTTGGAATGTATGCTTTGATAAGATGATCAAAGTTTTGGGTTTATACAAAGTTTATGAGAAACTTGTATTTCCAAAGAAGTGAGTGGGAGCACTATAGAATTTCTGATAAATAAATGTTGTTGACATATTGTTGATCAGAAATGACGTAGAATTTCTGGAAAGCATATAGGGTTATTTGAAAAGTGCTTTTCAATAGAAAACCTGGATTAAGCTACTTGAACATTGAGCACCAAGATCTATAAGGATAGACCAAAACGCTTAATGGTACTTTCAAATGAGCACATACCTTGACATGATCTTGAAGGTGTTCAAGATGGACCAGTCAAAGAAGGAGTTCTTGCCTGAGTGGTAAGGTATGAAGTTAAGACTTAAAGCTCGACCACGGCAGAATAGAGAGAAAGGACGAAGGTCGTCCCCTATGCTTAAGACATAGGCTCTACAGTATGTTGTGCTGTGTACCGCACCTGAAGTGTGCCTTGCCATGAGTTAGTCAAGGGGTACAAGAGTGATCCAAGAATGGATCACAGGACAGCGGTCAAAGTTATCCTTAGTAACTAGTGGACTAAGGAATTTTCTCGATTATGGAGGTGGTAGAAGAGTTCATCGTAAAGGGTTACGTCGATGCAAGCTTAACACCTATCCGGATAGCTCTGAGTAGAGATACCGGATACGTATAATGGAGCAACAATTTAGAATAGCTCCAAGTAGAACATTTATTTGGAATAGCTCCAAATAGAACGTGGTAGCTGCATCTAGGAGATGGCATAGAGATTTGTAAAGCACACACGGATCTGAAAGATTCAGACCCGTTGACTATAACATCTCTCACAAGCATAACATGATCAAACCCAGAACTCATCGAGTGTTAATCACATGGTAATGTGAACTAGATTATTGACTCTAGTAAACTCTTTGGGTGTTAGTCACATGGGGATGTGACCTTGAGTGTTAATCACATATCGATGTGAACTAGATTATTGACTCTAGTGCAAGTGGGATCTTGTTGGAAATATGCCCTAGAGGCAATAATAAATTGGTTATTATTATATTTCTTTGTTCACGATAATAGTCTTTTATTCATGCTATAACTATATTATCCGGAAATCGTAATACACGTGTGAATACATAGACCACAATATGTCCCTAGTAAGCCTCTAGTTGACTAGCTCGTTGATCAATAGATGGTTACGGTTTCCTGACCATGGACATTGGATGTCATTGATAATAGGATCACATCATTAGGAGAATGATGTGATGGACAAGACCCAATCCTAAGCATAGCACTAGATTGTGTAGTTCGTATGCTAAAGCTTTTCTAATGTCAAGTATCATTTCCTTAGACCATGAGATTGTGCAACTCCCGGATACCGTAGGAGTGCTTTGGGTGTATCAAATGTCACAACGTAACTGGGTGGCTATAAAGGTGCATTACAGGTATCTCCGAAAGTGTCTGTTGGGTTGGCACGAATCGAGATTGGGATTTGTCACTCCGTGTAAACGGAGAGGTATCTCTGGGCCCACTCGGTAGGACATCATCATAATGTGCACAATGTGATCAAGGAGTTGATCACGGGATGATGTGTTACGGAACGAGTAAAAGAGACTTGCCGGTAACGAGATTGAACAAGGTATCGGGATACCGACGATCGAATCTCGGGCAAGTATCGTACCGCTAGACAAAGGGAATTGTATACGGGATTGATAAAGTCCTTGACATCGTGGTTCATCCGATGAGATCATCGTGGAACATGTGGGAGCCAACATGGGTATCCAGATCCCGCTGTTGGTTATTGGCCGGAGAGTCATCTCGGTCATGTCTGCATGTCTCCCGAACCCGTAGGGTCTACACACTTAAGGTTCGGTGACGCTAGGGTTATAGAGATATTAGTATGCGGTAACCCGAAAGTTGTTCGGAGTCCCGTATGAGATCCCGTACGTCACGAGGAGTTCCGTAATGGTCCGGAGGTAAAGAATTATATATAGGAAGTGCTATTTCGCCCATCGGGACAAGTTTCAGGGTCATCGGTATTGTACCGGGACCACCGGAAGGGTCCCGGGGGTCCACCGGGTGGGGCCACCTGCCCCGGGGGGGCACATGGGCTGTAGGGGGTGCACCTTGGCCTACATGGGCCAAGGGCACCAGCCCCAAGAGGCCCATGCGCCAAGAGAATAGAAAAAGGGGAGAGTCCTAAAGGGGGAAGGCACCTCCGAGGTGCCTTGGGGAGGATGGACTCCTCCCCCCCTTGGCCGCACCCTTTCCTTGGAGGAAGGGGCAAGGGCTGCGCCTCCCCCCTCTCCCTTGGCCCTATATATAGTGGGGAAAAGGAGGAGCAACCATACCTAAGGCCTGGCGCCTCCCTCTCCCTCCCGTGACACATCTCCCTCCTCCCGCAGCGCTTAGCGAAGCCCTGTTGGAATCCCGCTACTTCCACCACGCCGTCGTGCTGCTGGATCTCCATCAACCTCTCCCTCCTCCTTGCTGGATCAAGGCATGGGAGACGTCTCCGTTCCGTACGTGTGTTGAACGCGGAGGTGCCGTCCGTTCGGCGCTAGGATCATCGGTGATTTGAATCACGACGAGTACGACTCCATCAACCCCGTTCACTTGAACGCTTCCGCTTAGCGATCTACAAGGGTATGTAGATGCACTCTCCTTCCCCTCGTTGCTGGTTTCTCCATAGATAGATCTTGGTGACACGTAGGAAAATTTTGAATTTCTGCTACGTTCCCCAATAGATCTCAGATGCTAATGAGATAAAGGCCACGAGCGGATATGTATTCACTCATGAAGGTGGCGCTGTTTCTTGGAAGTCTTGCAAGCAGACCATCTTAACGAGGTCAACAATGGAAGCAGAACTCACAGCACTAGATACAGCTACGGTCGAAGCAGATTGGCTTCGTCGGCTCTTGAATGACTTGCCGGTAGTTGAGAAACCTGTACCGGGTATCCTTATGAACTGTGACAATCAAACTGTGATCACTAAAGTGAGCATCTCAAAGGATAACATTAAGTCATCAAGACACGTTCAGAGAAGGTTAAAGTCTGTCAGGAAAATGAGAAACTCCGGAGTTATTGCATTGGATTATATCCAAAAGTCTAAAAATCTGGCGGATCCTTTCACTAAGGGTCTATCACGTAATGTGATAGATAATGCATCGAGGGAGATGGGAATGAGACCCACAATATGAGTTGTTCACAGTGGTAACCATTCTTTGTGATCGGAGATCCCGTGAATTAGATGTGGAAGACAAGCTGTTGATCAACTGGGAGGAGGGTACCCTTACTGTTAAAATACCACTCCATGAAGATGCAATACTCTCCTAATCTGCATGGCAGGTTGATGTATATCTTAATGTGTTCTAAGTGGATCTTTGAAGCAGAGATGTTGTCCTGCAGAACATCTTTTGAAGAACGCACCTATATGAGTCTGATTGTTAAACGTCGCAATCTATGTGAGTAGGGTTCTCTCTAGTAAACTCATGAAAGGTCACGGAGTATGACGCATAAGCTCCACCAGCGGGGAAGACCCACGGTAGCCACGTATCGGTCAAGGCTTTATGTGAAGCTAGATTCGCAGAAAACTTGCAGTTCAAGGCCCAGTTCACTGTTCAAGTTGCTTACTAGTGTAGCATAGAGTTCTAGGTGGAAGTTCAACTTAATAGTCTCCACAGCAGTACCGGTATATAAAACAGTGTTTTGGAACCAAAGGCAAATTTCTGTGTGCCTCTGGGATCTGGTGGGGGGTTGCTGGAATTTAGTCTATTTGGGGAAGCCCAATAACTATTTCAGAAATTCCTAATAAATCCTAGAGGCCCACTCAGCCCATTTGTGCAAGGCAGGGGATACAACTAATGTTTAGTCCCACATTGCTAGTTTAGAGGGAGTTGGACCTCTTTATAAGGGAGGCTCCTTCCCCACTTGTATGAGCATGAGAACAAGAGGGACATCCACGCGCGCTCCTCCTCCGCCGCCCGCCTCGTCACGACGCGCTGCGGGTTGCGGGAATGAGCCGAGCCGATGTCTAAATTTTTGCCACGCACTACGGGTATACGAAAGGTCACACGAAAGCTGAAAAGTTTTTGCGATAGTGGAGTTTGAATGCGAACGGTGCAGCCCTTCGGCTACTGGCTGTTCGCTTCATCTTCGTCTCTTCGTTTCACCTTCCGTCGCTGCCCTCTCGCCTCCTTCTCTTGCGCCTATAAAAGGGAGGTCGCTCCTCTCAGAGAGACGCACCAGAACTTCTTCTTCCTCTCGCCACCGGTTCCTGAGCACTGCGTTGCTGCTACGATCTTCCCCATCCCGGCTTGCGGCATGCACCGCAGGTCGGGACAATAGGCCTCCGAAACCACACCTTTTGAGTCCTGTACGGGAGAAGGATGATAAGGTTTTTGGGGAGTGCTCTGCGCGTCTACTGACTTCTTCGTCACGGACGCCCCGGACTCCGACGACTACTTCCCCGACGACGACTACTTCCCTGACGTTGACAACCTCCTCGACGACATGGAGGACACCGACCCCAAGTCTAGTGCCTCTGCTCCTGCTGTTGTCCCGTACGTGTTCGTATCTTTCCTGTTAGAAGTCCTGCAATAGTTTCTTGTTCTAGTGTTTGCCCTAGACATGTTAGGCTCTACTTCAGATATGCATCTTGTTCTATTGTCTGCTCTAGAGATGATCGGTTCTAGCTCATGTATGCAGATATTATTTACCTTCTCTTTGTCAAATCGCATGGCTTGTTTTATCACTGCTATACTGGTCATGCTTTATCTAGTATTTCTGTTAATAAAATCATTCGGTAAATTGCTCATATTTCGAACAACAACCTCCTCGGCGCGCTTGGATCAGAGGCGAGTTTCTCCTTGGCGTCGTCGTCGAGTCAGTGTGGCGGCTTGGTTCCTGGATGGAGCAGGCGGTTGAGGCTGTTGCACTCCTACCGTTGCACCCACGTAGACTTCTCCCGCAGCTCTCTCTCTCTCTCTGTAACTGAATTCTACTAGTCTCTTGCGCTGTTATAACATGCACTTGATTTGTGGAGTTAGCTGCGGTAGTAGTTGAGTTAGTGGCAGCACCTGCGAGTGCTTTGTACTGGTATATACAGTATGTACTATTGTTTGGAATCAATACAAGTGTGGTTCCAATCATCTTGTGATCTCCTTTCTTACAGAGGCGTGCAGCAGTGCCCGAGCAGCGAACGTGGTCGGGGAAAAGAGATGGAGCCGGGTCTTGAGCAGGTTCGTGCGGCGCTCGTGCGGCCCTGAGCAGCGAGCGTGGTTGGCGAAAAGATAAGCTTGTGGCCTTCTGCGGGTATATGGACATGGGCTATCCAGAAGGTCAAGGCCGATTGCTACCTAGTAAAATTAAATTAGCATTTGGGCTAGGGGGGCCACGCCCCCCTCAGTGTTGTCTCCATCCACCGCATAGGCATAGCCCAATGGCTTCCTCCGATGACAGTGAGGTGAGAAGGCGTAGCCCAGTGGCCTGGCAACTCGATCAAGGGTTTGTCTGTGTCGCTTAGAGCATCTCCAACAGACGCCCTATGACGCCGCGCGCTAAATTCTTTTTACAGCGTCAAAATAGCGTTTAAGCGCGCTGGATAACCAAACATCTTCAGCAGACGCCCAAAAATATACTGCGAAGCTACATCTCCAGCAGACGCCCAAAATAAACCACACGCGCCCGTACCCAGCTCGCCGCTCGTGGCATACTCGCCGCCATGGTCATGGCCACGCGCCGCCGCACGTGGCCTGCTCGCCGCCGTGGCCGCGCTCCTCCCCTTCTCGCCCCGCCGTGGCCGTGGCCGTGGCCTGCTCGCCTCGCCGCCGCGGCCGTGGCCGTACCCGCACCCCCGCCCCGCCGCCCGTGGTCGTGGCCGCGGCCGCGCCCGCCCCCCGTGGCCGCGCCCAGCTGGCAGCCCGTGGCCGTGGCCGCGGCCTGCTCGCCCCGCCGCCCGTGGCTGTGGCAGCGCCCCCGCCCAGCTCGCCAGCCGTGGCCATGGCCGTGGCCGTGGCAGCGCCTCGGCCCTGTCGCCCGTGGCCACGCCCAGCTCGCCGGCCGTGGCCGTGGCCGCGCCCGGGCCCCCAACCCGCCGCCCGTGGCCGCGCCCAGCTCGCCGCCCTTGGCCGTGGCCGTGGCCGCGCCCGGGCCCCCGCCCCGCCGCCCGTGGCCGCGCCCAGCTCGCCGTCCTTGGCCGTGGCCGTGGCCGCGCGCGGGCCCCCGCCCCGCCGCTCGTGGCCGCGCCCAGCTCGCCGCCCTTGGCCGTGGTCGTGGCCGGCTGGCGGGCTGGCGCGCGCACGCAAGGAGGCCGGCGGCGGGCGCACACGAGGAGGCTGGAGGCAGGCGCATGCGAGGAGGGCTCACGGGGCACTTTTCAGCGCGCTGGAGCTCACGCCCCAAATATGCAGCTTCCAGTCCAGTTTCATCCGGCGCGCTGAAGATTTTTTAGAGCGTGCTCTACTATGCAGCGTCCGTTGGAATGCTCTTTTTAACTCCGCGCGCGCTAAACTTGCGATTTTTGGGCGCGGCGCTGATATTGGGCGTCTGTTGGAGATGCTCTTAAGTGGCCACAAGGGAGATGGGTCGGGCTAAGGTTTCATATCTTACAATATAAAGTTGAAGACGATTTGTGGCACCCAAGGGCGGGAGACGCATGCATGCAGCTGCATGATTGCACCAAGATCCGAAGAGTGGTTTATAGTTTGAGCTTAATTACTGCATGCATGCAACTTTTTGGTACAACTTTTGGCATAGACCACATGCCATCCCACCTCCCATGCTTTTCATTTTTACTTGTAAATTTGGATCTATTATATCTTTTGAATCAAAAGTTCAATTTATATTTCGTTTGTGTATTCTTGTCCCTTGTGTCGAGAGCTTTGAAACAAGCCCACTTCTGAATACGTTTTGACAAATTCTAAAAACTTAAGTGAGTTTCAACTGCTAAAACTTGATAGAATGAATGAAAAATTTAGCAAGTTTCAAAGACTAAAACTGAAACCCTAAGCCCTTAGCCCTAGATCCTAAGCCCTAAGCCGGAAGTCCTAAACCGTATGCCCCTAACAAATGTAACTTGTCGAAACTTATGATGATTCTCATATTTTACTATTTGAAACTTGGTAAATTTTTAAAAATATGTATAAATGTATTCAAAACTATTCTTGTCCAAAAGGACTTGTTGCAACGAACACAAGTATACAAACGAAACTTAATTTAAACTTTTGGTTCAGAAGATACAATAGATTAAAATTTGAGATAAAATGAAAATACATGAGAAATGGGATAGGTGGCGCATGCAGCTCTGCCAAAAGCTGACATGCAAGGACTCCAGTGCAGCGATTGAGGGCTAATGACAAAAACTACCTAGTACACCAATCTTAAAGCACATGGGTGGCCGCATGCATGCGTGCCCGACGGATTTTCTGATGTGAAGTGTGGGTATACAAAAAATTGCAGCGGAAGCATCTATATACTATATAATTAATAGTAATCTAATTGTTGTGATATATGTCGAGTGAAATTATGAAGATGTGAGGTACGGTTTTGTTTTCGCGTTTTTTCTTTGGACTTGTTCTAGGCAGTTGGTGTTGTCTGTATCTCAATGAATTGGTGAGAACTCTATCTCATAACAATAAATCGAGCTATCTTATCTAAAACTTCAATTATGCGCAAAGATATATCTTCCCTCTAGCTTTGGACCACGTGTTTGCAATTGCAGCAGCACAAATTTGTGGAAAGTGACACGCTGACATGATTACATAGGCATCCATCCACACTTGTAACAATTTTGCTAAATTTTCCAGCTAGGTAGCAGGACACGTATGCCACAGCCCTTAAAAGCATATCTGCACATGTCTTTATGAGCTGTTCATGCAATTGATTCCGAGTTTGTAGAAAATTCGTGGAGGCTGCGAAGAGAAGAAAAGTCTACCATCATCGTACCATATATTAATTTCCAGCGTAGAGAAAGATCTATTAGACCAAGAGATGATGAAAATGAGATATTGGGATTCAACGTTCCATAATGCCATTGAATCCACCAAAGACAATTGGTTGGTACTCAAGAATATCTTTCGATATCTCGAAGGCATGAAACATCTTGTCCTGGTTTTTCAATTTCGTTGAAATCTGAACACCATTTTCATTGGTTACATGGATCAGATCCCCACTATCAAATCATAGACAAATTTAGTGTTCCTACTTGGTGTGGTAGCCCTCTCATGAAGAGTCTTCAAATCAGACCTCATGGCTACATTCACCAACCATTATCTCGATGATAATGTTTCTTGTGTTGCCCGGATGCAAACAGGTTACATAATAAGCAATATCACTATATTGCATATCTTGCAAGTCAAATCATGCGATTGATTTGTTCAGCGGGTCTCTACCAATTTCTATGTTTTGGTATGTGGCGGCTTCGAATTTTTGCAAGAATTAGGGGTGTATCTTCCTGAATTGTTCCTGTTCAATGCATCATATTATACTCTTTTTCCCTTCATGAGTTTACTTTACAGGTTCTCATAAAGGTTTTTAATGAGGTAATATCAACATGAGATCATATGTCATACTTTCTGTTTTCCCCACCCGGATTTTTAGGAAAGTATATACGACATATTTACTGTCCTCTAAACTCTATGGGTTTTCTCATATTGAGTTAAAAGAGACAATAACCATTATATGTTGCATCATTTTCTCCTTATTTTCCCACTGGGTTTGAAGGAGTTTTAGCAACATATGGAACACATATCTCCTCATATTTTTTCCCACAGGGTTTTTGGAGGAGCTTCTCAAGATGATGATACTTACATTAACAAGCATGGATTAGGGGGAGTGTTTGGATTTAATTAATCCTGTTAATCCCTGCTTTTCCTAATCGAGGCGGTTGTCTCGTGTCCCTTCGGACCCACCCCTTCGGGGGCTATATATATGTGTAATCCCATGATCAATCAGAACAACTGTTCACTTTTACTTCGCTGTCTCCCTCTCTCTCTTGTTTACAATTCAACAATATCTTCCCTCTAGCTTTCGACCACGTGTTTGCAGTTGCAGCGGCACAAATTTGTGGAAAGTGACACGCTGACATGATTACATAGGCATCCATCCACACTCTTGTAACAATTTTGCTAAATTTTCCAGCTAGGTAGCAGGACACGTATGCCACAGCCCTTAAAAGCATATCTGCACATGTCCTTATGAGCTGTTCATGCAATTGATTCCGAGTTTGTAGAAAATTCGTAGAGGCTGCGAAGAGAAGAAAAGTCTACCATCATCGTACCATATATTAATTTCCAGCGTTCCATTCCACCTCTATATAATAATGGTAGTGGCGAAGAGCGACTCCCGTTCCAGTGTCAGCACCTGCTAGCTACCACTCCTCTCATCCTCTTGGACGATCACCCTCCTCCGCTGCGTTGACGAAGATGGCCGCACGCCTCGCGCTGGTGGTGGCGCTCCTGTGCGCCGGTGCCGCGGCCGCCGCGGCGCAGCAGGCGAGCAACGTCCGGGCGACCTACCACTACTACCGCCCGGCTCAGAACGGGTGGGACCTGGGCGCCCCCGCCGTGAGCGCCTACTGCTCCACCTGGGACGCCGGCAAGCCGTACTCGTGGCGGTCCAGGTACGGCTGGACGGCGTTCTGCGGCCCCGCCGGCCCCCGCGGCCAGGCGTCCTGCGGGCGGTGCATCCGGGTGACCAACACGGGCACGGGGGCGCAGATCACGGCGAGGATCGTGGACCAGTGCGCCAACGGCGGGCTGGACCTCGACTGGGACACGGTGTTCGTCAAGATCGACACCGACGGCATGGGGTACCAGAGGGGCCACCTCATCGTCAACTACCAGTTCGTCGACTGCCGCGACAACCACATCAACTTCCATGGAAAGAACGAGACGCTCCCAGCCAGCACTCATGCGGTTGAGTAATTAAAAGCTACTGTACGTAGTAGCACATGCATGATGCCCAGATGCCGCATTGTTGCGCTGTACGCACACATGTATGAATGCATGGCACGGATCAAGTGGAATAAATTTCATGTATGGATCTTATGGTTGTAAGTTGTAACAGCGGAAAGTGGAATAAATCTCAGAAGTTGGCAGAAATCAGGTGCGTGAAGTAGCAGCTGAAACAATGCTAGTAGAGTTTGGGAGTTGTATTAGCCTCAGGTCAGTCCGGCTGCCGGCTTGCTTGGCAGCGGCGTTCTTCAACGAACACGTCGCGCCCTTTGGAGAGTGTATATATCCCGGCAGGGTTGCTGTCGTACGGATGCCGGTGGTGCCCCGGATATTAACGGCGTGCAGCAATCCGTGTAACAATGGCGATAGTGATGACGCACCTGATCCCGATGGACGTGGCGTGTTGTTGACTATATTGTTGTTGGACTGCGAGAGAGATGGAGATTATTATTAGAGCTGACTGTGAATGCAACAGGTCGTCCATGAAGAGGCCTTGATGGACTCGAACAGCACCTGAAATGGTTGCCAATAAAAAGGTGATGGTAAAGACTTGGTGATACTCAGTTTTCCATCGTCAGATTGGCTCGTGGCTTGCTAGGAAGCCTAACATAAATTCTGGCTCCTCCTTAGTCGACGGGATTGACGAAGCCGTCATAGATTTCTTCGAAGTCGACGGAAACGTCTTCTCCCATTCAATGTACATTGTCGGACGGCCTAAAGTAAATCCAAAAAAAGTGAGCGCCAATGTCAAGCCTAGGGTTTGAACTCTACTGGACTAGAGATGCCACTGTCTTTGTAACCATCCAAACACAGGTTGGTTCTGAGCCCGCTATGTGCTTTTAATATATAATCAAAGATTAAAAACATATACCGAGATCAAAGATAAATACTAGTCATTGAAAAAGGATAAGTAGTTATAGTGTCCAAATTAATGGCATAAAACTATTGTCAAAAGAATAATAAAAAAATACGTCCTCCGTCCCAATCCTTGTCGCGGAAATGGATGTATCTAGAGGATACATCCATTTTTATCTATTTTCGCTACAAGTAATTTAGGACAGAGGGAGTAGCATGCAATCGTGTGAGTGTCTTCATACCACGCAGCAAAAGTCAGATCTCCATTTTTCCTTTTGCAAGGTCTAGAAGACGTTAGCACCGTTTACTTAAGCCTTTGGTCCAACATTGACCAAAATGGAACTTTTCTTTTTTGAGCCGCGACCAAAATGGAGATAATCAAGGACGATGCACATCCATGGTTAAAAAAAAAGGACGTTGCACTTGTCCGTATGGAATTTCTGGTGTCCATGCATCATAGATTTGTTCCTGAAGCAACCGTTGTGCTGCCACCTCCCATCAATGAGAAGACGATATATTGCGCGTCCCTATTGGTTGCCCGCTGCTTCACCGAAAGCAAAAAAAAAAAAAAAAAAAAAAAAAAACTGTAGGATCTTACTCGCACGTGCCCGTACCCTATTTCGCGCTTCAGCCGCTGGTTCCTTGATACTCGTACATGACGCACACCCCCTTCGAGCAACTGCCTTGGCCCATAATCTTGAAAAAAATTACCTGCTGGCCAATTTTGGGAAGTTTCTTGCTTCCCTGCTGGTTTTGGCAAGCTTCTAGACGATTTTCGACCGGTTTTTCTGATTCTTTTGCTCTTTGCTTTTATTTTTTATTTTCCTTTTTCTGTTTCTTTTTAATTTTTTCTTTCCTTTTCTTTTTCATATATTCATTTTCCCTTTTTTTGGATTTAATTTTTCTTTCTCTTTACTTCTTCCCTTCAAATGTGTTTTTCTAATTTCTTTTTTTTTCAAATTCTTTGAGGTTTCTTTCAAATTCATGAATTTTTTCACATGCATGATTTTTAAAAAAAATTGAACAGTTTTGAAATACATGATCTTTTTTCAAACCAGGGAACATTTTTCTAATCCGCCCATATTTCATTCAAATCCATGTCATATGCAAGAACTTTTTCAAATGCATGAACCTTTTCCAAATGTGTGAACTCTATTGAAATCAGTGAACTTTATTTTCAAATTCGTGAACCTTCTCAATTGCATGAACTTTTTCAAATTACTAAACATTTTTTAAATCTGTAAACTTTTTCAAATCTTCGAACATTTTCAAATTCACGATATTTTTTCAAATTCACAAACTTTTTAAATCCATGAAATTTTCACAAATGCCTGAAATTTATTCAAAGTTGTGAACTTTGTTTCAAATTCGTGAACTTTTTGAATTGCATGAACTTTTTCAAATTGGTGAACATTTTTTAAATCTGTTATTTTTTTCAAATTTCAAACTTTTTCAAATTATTGAAAATTTCAAATGCATGAACCTTTTTAAAATCTGTGAACTTTTTCCAAATGCATGAACTTAATTCAAATCTGTGAAGTTTATTTCAAATTTGTGAACTTTCTCAACTGCATGATTTTTTTTCAATTGATGAACATTTTTCAAATCTATGAACTTTTTTCAAATTTTTGAACATTTTCAAATTATTGAAATTTTTAAATGCGTGATTTTTTTTCAAATCCGTGAAATTTTTACAAATGCATGAACTTCAGTAAAATCAGTGTTTTTTTTCAATTTTCGTGAACTTTTCAGTTGCGGGAACTCTATTCAAATCAATTCTTTTATTCAAATGCGCGAACCTGTTCAAATTTTCTGAATAGTTTTCAAATCCGCGAACAAAAGCTTCAATTAGTGACCTTTTAAAAATATGTGAACATTTTTAAATTCGTGAAGTAGCAGCTAAAACAATGCTAGTAGAATTTGGGAGTTGTATTAGGCCATGTACACTACAAGGTGCTTAGGAGAGGTGCTTATAAAGATATAAACCAGGCTTTTCTTAAGAACCGGTGCTTAATTGTACGGGGTAGGTGCTTAATTAGACGCCTCACCTGTAAAATAGGCACCGATGCTTCAGAAAAATCCGCTTTATTTTTCTAAGCACCTCCCTAAGAACCTAGCATTGTACAAGGCCTTAGCCAGCTTGCTTAGCAGCGGCGTTCTTCAACAAAGACGTCGCGCCCTTTGGAGAGCGTATATATCCCGGCCGGGTTGTTGTCGTATGGATGCCGGTGGTGCCCCGGATCTTAACGGCGTGCAGCAATCCGGGTAACAATGGCGATAGTGACGAGGCACCCGATGAACGTGACGTGTTGTTGACTAGGCCATCTGTACATTGTTTCACCGTAATGACTGATGATGAACGTGTACCCAAGTGTTGCTGGTGGCGCGTGTTGTTCCCGTTTTAATCGTTCCCGGCAACACTGTAAAAGGGGATCCACTAGTTTAAGGTTGTAACTGAGCTGGGTAGTGGCACTTAAAAAATTCAGTAGCCAAATTCGGCGGCCGAGGACGAGGCGGTGGCGTGCGGCCGGCGGACATCAACGAGCACTGGCCATTGGCGATCAGCCGAAGACGACCGTGTATCAGGTGCATCCTTGTTCCCCCTCACAACTGCTGGAATTTAGTCTATTTTGGGCAGCCCAATAACTATTTCAAAAATTTCTAATAAATCCTAGAGGCCCACTCAGCCCATTTGTGCAAGGCAAGGGATATAACTAAAGTTTAGTCCCACATTGCTAATTTAGAGGGAGTAGGACCTCTTTATAAGGGAGGCTCCTTCCCCACTTGTATGAGCATGGGAACAAGAGGGACATCCACGCGCGCTCCTCCTCCGCCACGCGCCGCGCCGCGCCGCGGGTTGCGGGAATGAGCCGAGCCGATGTCGGGTGATAAGGTTTTTGGGGAGCGCTCTACGCGACTACTGACTTCTTCGTCACGGACGCCCTCCCGTACGTGTTCGTATCTTTCCAAGTCCTGCAACAGTTCCTTGTTCTAGTGTTTGCCGTAGACATGTTAGGCTCTACTTCAGATATGCATCTTGTTCTACTGTCTGCTCTAGAAATGATCGGTTCTAGCTCATATATGCAGATATTATTTACCTTCTCTTTGTCAAATTGCATGGCTTGTTTTATCACTGCTATACTAGTCATGCTTTATCTAGTATTTCTGTTAACAAAATCATTCGGTAAATTGCTCGTATTTCCAACAATCCAAAAACCTTATTATAGGCAATTTACCCCAAGTGGTTTTGCTTCTTCCATGAGACCTCCTATGTTTGAGGGTATCCACTATAAGAGGTGGCGCGTGAGAGCAGTCTTATGGTTTCAGACCATGAACTCTTGGCAAACCTGAAGAAGAGCAAGATGCCCAACAGGCACAAGCCTTTCAGAAAATGGATACTCTGTTTAAGGCTGCTCTCTTGAGTGTTCTTGGTGAGAACATAGTTGATGCTTCTGCGTCAATTGACAATGAAAAAGATATGTGGGACGCACTCGAGGCCAAGTTTGGGGTCTCGGATGCCGGCACTGAGTTGTACATCATGGAGCAATTCTATGATTACAGGATGACTGAAGAGCGCTCCGTGGTTGAGCAGGCTCATGAGATACAGTCATTTGCTAGAGAACTTGAGCACTTCAACTGCATGCTACCGGACAAGTTTTTTGCCGGGGGTATCATCACTAAGCTTCCTCCTTCATGGAGGAACTTTGCTACCTTACTGAAGCATAAGAGATAGGAGTTTTCCGTTTCGGATCTCATTGGTACTCTTGATGTGGAAGAAAAGGCGAGAGCAAAGGACACACGTGCTCGAGGTATTGAGGGAGGATCTAGTGCCAATCTGGTACAGAAGAAAAACTTCCAGTCCCACAAGTTCAAGAACAAGGGCAAGCTTGATGGTAAAGCAAAATTTGATGGGAAGAACAAGGTTGTGCAGCACACGAACTTCAAGAAGAAGAATGACAAGAAGAAAGGTGTTTGTCATGTGTGTGGGGATCCTGATCATTGGGCTCCAAGTTGCCCTAATCGCTATGACAAGCGTCATCCTGGGAAAGGCGGCAAGACCGCTAATGTTGTCATTGGAGACACTGACATGAATGATGGTGGGTATGGTATATTTCCCACTATTCTTTCAGTATGTCATTCTCCTGATTGGTTGATTGACACGGGTGCTAATGTGCATGTATGCGGTGATATTTCCATGTTTTCGTCTTATCAGACCGCAGGGACTTCAACCGTGTTGATGGGCAACGGTTCAAGTGCTTCTGTTCGTGGTGTTAGCACGGTCGATCTGAAGTTTACTTCGGGGAAGATCGTGCGGCTGAAGAACGTGCATTATGTCCCCTCCGTCAATAAAAATCTTGTTAGCGGATCTCTTCTGTATAGAGATGGCTATAAGCTTCTCTTTGAGTCGAATAAATTTGTAATATCCAAGTATGGAACCTTTGTTGGTAAAGGCTATGAGTCAGGAGGCCTGTTTCGTTTATCCTTATCAGACGTTTGCAATAAAGTTGTTAATCATATTTGCAACAATAGTGAATCAAATGTGTGGCATTCACGTCTTTGTCATGTTAACTTTGGTTGCGTGTCGCGACTAGCGAAGTAGCGGAAGCTGAATTAGTTGCAGGCTATAATGTAGAATATGCGCGGGATGCGATCCTTAATAGTTCACTGTTGGCGGAAGCCAATGTCTCGGGGACTCATTCTGACTTAAACAAGGGGTGGGTCTTTACCAACTTCCAAATCCAAGATTTAGGGAAAAAAAGATGGGCAGGGCACTCTTCATTCTTCATTTGAAACTCATGAATGTCGGGTCGGAGGTTTTTGCCTTGTTATCAAAAAGGGGAGTTGGGTAAAGCAAACTCCCTCCTTGGACGAGCACGGGGCTTAGTCAAGTTAAGGAAAACAAACTAACCTTGTCTGTCTATGTTCACCTTGACATGAAAGACTCTTTTCCTAACCTGACTGTTCTACCTGGCTAGTTCACTTCACTTTTCGAGGGATCCTGGATTGGAGTTCACTTGTCTATGAGTGTCCGAACAGCTTCAGATCCTTCCAAGGCGCAGGGGTTCCCTCTCCATTCACTTTGAGCTGGAATAAAACAAATGGGATTTTGAGGGAGGGCTGAATGCGATGTACTGAAGGGTTAATCCCTAGTTTCACCACTATCAAGGGATCTAAGTGTCAAGTGTGTGTGCAAGCTAAGCAACCTCGTAAGTCTCATGTGACTGCGGAAAAGGGAAATCTTGCACCACTAGAGCTTATACATTCAGATCTATGTGAAATGAATGGTGTTTTGACAAAAGGTGGAAAGAAATATTTCATGACGTTAATTGACGACTCCACTAGATACTGTCGTGTGTATCTTCTGAAATCTAAGGATGAGGCTTTGAACTTTTTCAAGATCTATAAAGCTGAAGTGGAAAACCAACTTGATCGAAAAATCAAGAGGCTTAGGTCCGACCGTGGTGGAGAGTATTTTTCCAATGAATTTGATGCTTTTTGTGCGGAACATGGTATAATCCATGAGAGGACGCCTCCCTACTCACCTCAGTCAAATGGGGTGGCCGAAATAAAGAACCGTACTCTAACTGATTTGGTTAACGCCATGTTAGACACATCGGGTCTCTCCAAGGCATGGTGGGGGGAGGCGATATTGACAACATGTCATGTCCTAAATCGAGCCCCCACAAAGAACAAAGAGATAACTCCATTCGAGGAATGGGAGAAGAAAAGATTAAAACTCTATTATCTGCGAACATGGGGTTGTTTGGCGAACGTCAATATTCCAATTCCAAAGAAGCGGAAGCTTGGACCAAAGACTGTGGATTGTGTTTTCCTGGGATATGCTTTTCATAGCATTGGCTATAGATTCTTGGTTGTAAAATCTGAGTTACCTGACATGCATGTCGGTATGATCATGGAGTCGAATGATGCGACTTTCTTTGAAGATATCTTTCCCATGAAGGATATGGCTACCTCATCTAATCAGGACATGCCTAGTTCATCGAATCAGGAACCAGTTACAATTACCGAACTTGCCATTCCGATGGAACACTTTGAAAGTCCTGTGGAGGAGAACAATGAAGTTCCTACTAGGAGCAAGAGAAAGAGGACAGCAAAGTCCTTTGGTGATGATTTTCTTGTGTATCTCATAGATGATACTCCCAGTTCTATTTCGGAGGCCTATGCATCGGAAGATGCTGACTACTGGAAGGAAGCGATTCGTAGCGAGATGGATTCCATCTTGGCGAATGAAACTTGGGAGATAACTAATCGTTCTTATGGGTACAAACCTATAGGATGCAAATGGGTATTCAAGAAGAAGCTTAGGCCTAATGGTACTATCAAAAAGTACAAGGCTCGGCTCGTGGCTAAGGGTTATACCCAAAAGGAAGGTGAAGACTTCTTTGATACTTACTCACCTGTGGCTCGACTGACCACTATTCAAGTTCTACTTTCACTAGCTGCCTCACATGGTCTTCTCGTTCATCAAATGGATGTTAAGACCGCTTTCCTAAATGGAGAGTTGGATGAGGAAATTTATATGGAACAACTAGATGGGTTTGTAATAGATGGTCAGGAAGGAAAAGTGTGCAAGTTGCTGAAGTCTTTGTATGGACTCAAGCAAGCACCCAAACAGTGGCATGAGAAGTTCGAAAGAACTTTAACAGCTGCAGGCTTTGTTGTGAACGAAGCTGACAAATGTGTGTACTATCGCCATGGTGGGGGCGAGGGAGTTATGCTTTGCTTGTATGTTGATGACATATTGATTTTCGGAACAAATCTGAATGTTATTAAGGAGGTCAAGGATTTTCTATCTTGCTATTTTGAGATGAAGGATTTAGGAGTGGCTGATGTCATTCTGAACATCAAATTGTTGAGAGATGATGATGGTGGGATTACATTACTTCAATCTTACTATGTGGAAAAGATCTTGAGTCGCTTTGGCTATAGTGACTGCAAGCCCTCTCCAACACCATATGATGCTAGCGTGCTGCTTCGAAAGAATCGAAGAATTGCTAGAGATCAATTGAAGTATTCTCAGATTATTGGCTCGCTTGTGTACTTAGCCGGTGCTACAAGACCTGACATCTCTTTTGCTGTTAGCAAACTGAGCCGGTTTGTCTCAAAACCAGGAGATGTGCATTGGAAAGCTCTAGAGAGAGTTTTACGTTATTTGAAAGGCACTGCAAATTATGGAATTCACTACACCGGGCACCCAAAAGTGCTTGAAGGGTATAGTGACTCAAACTGGATCTTGTTGGAAATATGCCCTAGAGGCAATAATAAATTGGTTATTATTATATTTCTTTGTTCATGATAATAGTCTTTTATTCATGCTATAACTGTATTATCCGGAAATCGTAATACATGTGTGAATACATAGACCACAATATGTCCCTAGTAAGCCTCTAGTTGACTAGCTCGTTGATCAATAGATGGTTACGGTTTCCTGACCATGGACATTGGATGTCATTGATAACGGGATCACATCATTAGGAGAATGATGTGATGGACAAGACCCAATCCTAAGCATAGCACTAGATCGTGTAGTTCGTATGCTAAAGCTTTTCAAATGTCAAGTATCATTTCCTTAGACCATGAGATTGTGCAACTCCCGGATACCGTAGGAGTGCTTTGGGTGTATCAAACGTCACAACGTAACTGGGTGGCTATAAAGGTGCATTACAGGTATCTCCGAAAGTGTCTGTTGGGTTGGCACGAATCGAGATTGGGATTTGTCACTCCGTGTAAACGGAGAGGTATCTCTGGGCCCACTCGGTAGGACATCATCATAATGTGCACAATGTGATCAAGGAGTTGATCACGGGATGATGTGTTACGGAACGAGTAAAAGAGACTTTCCGGTAACGAGATTGAACAAGGTATCGGGATACGGACGATCGAATCTCGGGCAAGTATCGTACCGCTAGACAAAGGGAATTGTATACGGGATTGATAAAGTCCTTGACATCGTGGTTCATACGATGAGATCATTGTGGAACATGTGGGAGCCAACATGGGTATCCAGATCCCGCTGTTGGTTATTGGCCGGAGAGTCATATCGGTCATGTCAGCATGTCTCCCGAACCCGTAGGGTCTACACACTTAAGGTTCGGTGACGCTAGGGTTATAGAGATATAAGTATGCGGTAACCCGAAAGTTGTTCGGAGTCCCGGATGAGATCCCGGACGTCACGAGGAGTTCCGGAATGGTCCGGAGGTAAAGAATTATATATAGGAAGTGCTATTTCGGCCATCGGGACAAGTTTCGGGGTCATCGGTATTGTACCGGGACCACCGGAAGGGTCCCGGGGGTCCACCGGGTGGGGCCACCTGCCCCGGGGGGGCACATGGGCTGTAGGGGGTGCACCTTGGCCTACATGGGCCAAGGGCACCAGCCCGAAGAGGCCCATGCGCCAAGAGAAGAGAAAAAGGGGAGAGTCCTAAAGGGGGAAGGCACCTCCGAGGTGCCTTGGGGAGGATGGACTCCTCCCCCCCTTGGCCGCACCCTTTCCTTGGAGGAAGGGGCAAGGGCTGCGCCTCCCCCCTCTCCCTTGGCCCTATATATAGTGGGGAAAAGGAGGAGCAACCATACCTAAGGCCTGGCGCCTCCCTCTCCCTCCCGTGACACATCTCCCTCCTCCCGCAGCGCTTAGCGAAGCCCTGTTGGAATCCCGCTACTTCCACCACGCCGTCGTGCTGCTGGATCTCCATCAACCTCTCCCTCCTCCTTGCTAGATCAAGGCATGGGAGACGTCTCCGTTCCGTACGTGTGTTGAACGCGGAGGTGCCGTCCGTTCAGCGCTAGGATCATCGGTGATTTGAATCACGACGAGTACGACTCCATCAACCCCGTTCACTTGAACGCTTCCGCTTAGTGATCTACAAGGGTATGTAGATGCACTCTCCTTCCCCTCGTTGCTGGTTTCTCCATAGATAGATCTTGGTGACACGTAGGAAAATTTTGAATTTCTGCTACGTTCCCCAATAGATCTCAGATGCTAATGAGATAAAGGCCACGAGCGGATATGTATTCACTCATGAAGGTGGCGCTGTTTCTTGGAAGTCTTGCAAGCAGACCATCTTAACGAGGTCAACAATGGAAGCAGAACTCACAGCACTAGATACAGCTACGGTCGAAGTAGATTGGCTTCGTCGGCTCTTGAATGACTTGCCGGTAGTTGAGAAACCTGTACCGGGTATCCTTATGAACTGTGACAATCAAACTGTGATCACTAAAGTGAGCAGCTCAAAGGATAACATTAAGTCATCAAGACACGTTCAGAGAAGGTTAAAGTCTGTCAGGAAAATGAGAAACTCCGGAGTTATTGCATTGGATTATATCCAAAAGTCTAAAAATCTGGCAGATCCTTTCACTAAGGGTCTATCACATAATGTGGTAGATAATGCATCGAGGGAGATGGGAATGAGACCCACAATATGAGTTGTTCACAGTGGTAACCATTCTTTGTGATCGGAGATCCCGTGAATTAGATGTGGAAGATAAGCTGTTGATCAACTGGGAGGAGAGTACCCTTACTGTTAAAATACCACTCCATGAAGATGCAATACTCTCCTAATCTGCATGGCAGGTTGATGTATATCTTAATGTGTTCTAAGTGGATCTTTGAAGCAGAGATGTTGTCTTGCAGAACATCTTTTGAAGAACGCACCTATATGAGTCTGATTGTTAAACCTCGCAATCTATGAGAGTAGGGTTCTCTCTAGTAAACTCATGAAAGGTCACGGAGTATGACACATAAGCTCCACCCGTGGGGAAGACCCACGGTAGCCACGTATCGGTCAAGGCTTTATGTGAAGCTAGATTCGCAGAAAACTTGCAGTTCAAGGCCCAGTTCACTGTTCAAGTTGCTTACTAGTGTAGCATAGAGTTCTAGGTGGAAGTTCAACTTAATAGTCTCCACTGCAGTACCGGTATATAAAAACAGTGTTTTGGAACCAAAGGCAAACTTCTGTGTGCCTCTGGGATCTGGTGGGGGATTGCTGGAATTTAGTCTATTTTGGGAAGCCCAATAACTATTTCAGAAATTCCTAATAAATCCTAGAGGCCCACTCATCCCATTTGTGCAAGGCAAGGGATACAACTAAAGTTTAGTCCCACATTGCTAATTTAGAGGGAGTTGGACCTCTTTATAAGGGAGGCTCCTTCCCCACATGTATGAGCATGAGAACAAGAGGGACATCCACGCGCGCTCCTCCTCCGCCGCCCGCCTCGTCACGACGCGCTGCGGGTTGTGGGAATGAGCCAAGCCGATGTCTAAATTTTTGCCACGCACTACGGGTATACGAAAGGTGACACGAAAGCTGAAAAGTTTTTGCGATAGTGGAGTTTGAATGCGAACGGTGTTGGAATATGCCCTAGAGGCAATAATAAAAGTGTTATTATTATATTTCTTTGTTGATGATAATAGTCTTTTATTCATGCTATAACTGTATTATCCGGAAATCGTAATACACGTGTGAATACATAGACCACAATATGTCCCTAGTGAGCCTCTAGTTGACTAGCTCGTTGTGATCAACAGATAGTCATGGTTTCCTGGCTATAGACATTGGATGTCGTTGATAACGGGATCACATCATTAGGAGAATGATGTGATGGACAAGACCCAATCCTATGCATAGCACAAAGATCGTGTAGTTCGTTTGCTAGAGCTTTTCCAATGTCAAGTATCTCTTCCTTAGACCATGAGATCATGTAACTCCCGGATACCGTAGGAGTACTTTGGGTGTATCAAACGTCACAACGTAACTGGGTGACTATAAAGGTGCACTACAGGTATCTCCGAAAGTGTTTGTTGGGTTGGCACGAATCGAGACTGAGATTTGTCACTCCGTGTAAACAGAGAGGTATCTCTGGGCCCACTCGGTAGGACATCATCATAATGTGCACAATGTGACCAAGGGGTTGATCATGGGATGATGTGTTAAGGAACGAGTAAAGAGACTTGCCGGTAACGAGATTGAACAAGGTATCGGTATACCGACGATCGAATCTCGGGCAAGTACAATACCGCTAGACAAAGGGAATTGCATAAGGGATTGATTAAGTCCTTGACATCGTGGTTCATCCGATGAGATCATCGTGGAACATGTGGGAGCCAACATGGGTATCCAGATCCCGCTGTTGGTTATTGACCGGAGAACGTCTCGGTCATGTCTGCATGTCTCCCGAACCCGTAGGGTCTACACACTTAAGGTTTGATGACGCTAGGGTTATAAAGGAAGTTTGTATGTGGTTACCGAATATTGTTCGGAGTCCCGGATGAGATCCCGGACGTCACGAGGAGTTCCGGAATGGTCCGGAGGTAAAGATTTATATATGGGAAGTCCTGTTTTGGTCACCGGAAAAGTTTCGGGGGTTATCGGTAACGTACCGGGACCACCGGGAGGGTCCCGGGGGTCCACCAAGTGGGGCCACAAGCCCCGGAGGCTTGCATGGGCCAAGAGTGGTGAGGGACCAGCCCCTGAGTGGGCTGGTGCGCCTCCCACAAGGCCCAAGGGGCAGCTAGGAGGAAAAAAGGGGGAAACCCTAGGCTTAGATGGGCCTAAGGCCCACCCTAGGGGGCGCCTCCCTCTCTCCCCCTCTTGGCCGCCTCCCCTTTCCCATCTAGGGCTGCCGCCCCCCCTAGGGGTGGGAACCCTAGAGGGGGCGCACCCTCCTCCCTCTCCCCTATATATAGTGAGGCCTAGGGCTGCCCATACACAGGCGATTCGATCTCTCGTTCGTGCAGCCCTGCGTCTCTTCTTCCTCCTCTTCTGTGGTGCTTGGCGAAGCCCTGCAGGATAGCCACGCTCCTCCACCACCACCACGCCGTTGTGCTGCTGCTGGATGGAGTCTTCCTCAACCTCTCCCTCTCTCCTTGCTGGATCAAGGCATGGGAGACGTCACCGGGCTGTACGTGTGTTGAACGCGGAGGTGCCGTCCGTTCGGCACTTGGTCATCGGTGATTTGGATCACGACGAGTACGACTCCATCAACCCCGTTCACTTGAACGCTTCCGCTTAGCGATCTACAAGGGTATGTAGATGCACTCTCCTTCCCCTCGTTGCTGGTCTCTCCATAGATAGATCTTGGTGATACGTAGGAAATTTTTTGAATTTCTGCTTTGTTCCCCAACAGTGGCATCATGAGCTAGGTCTATTGCGTAGATTCTTTGCACGAGTAGAACACAAAGTAGTTGTGGGCGTTGATTTTGTTCAATATGCTTACCGTTACTAGTCCAATCTTGTTTCGACGGTATTGTGGGATGAAGCGGCCCGGACCGACCTTACACGTACTCTTACGTGAGACAGGTTCCACCGATTGACATGCACTTGGTGCATAAGGTGGCTAGCGGGTGCCAGTCTCTCCCACTTTAGTTGGAACGGATTCGATGAAAAGGGTCCTTATGAAGGGTAAATAGCAATTGACATATCACGTTGTGGTTTTGCGTAGGTAACAAACGTTCTTGCTAGAAATCCATAGCAGCCACGTAAAACATGCAAACAACAATTAGAGGACGTCTAACTTGTTTTTGCAGGGTATGCTATGTGATGTGATATGGCCAAGAAGATTGTGATGAATGATATGTGATGTATGAGATTGATCATGTTCATGTAATAGGAATCACGACTTGCATGTCGATGAGTATGACAACCGGCAGGAGCCATAGGAGTTGTCTTAATTTATTGTATGACCTGCGTGTCATTGAACAACGCCATGTAATTACTTTACTTTATTGCTAACCGGTAGCCATAGTAGTAGAAGTAATAAGCTGGCGAGACAACTTCATGGAGACACGATGATGGAGATCATGATGATGGAGATCATGGTGTCATGCCGGTGACGATGATGATCATGGAGCCCCGAAGATGGAGATCAAAAGGAGCAAAATGATATTGGCCATATCATGTCACTATTTGATTGCATGTGATGTTTATCATGTTTATGCATCTTGTTTACTTAGAACGACGGTAGTAAATAAGATGATCCCTTACAACAATTTCAAGAAGTGTTCTCCCCTAACTGTGCACCGTTGCTACAGTTCGTCGCTTCTAAGCACCACGTGATAATCGGGTGTGATGGATTCTTACGTTCACATACAACGGGTGTAAGACAGATTTACACACGCGAAAACACTTAGGGTTAACTTGACGAGCCTGGCATGTACAGACATGGCCTCGGAACACAGAGACCGAAAGGTCGAGCATGAGTCGTATAGTAGATACGATCAACATGAAGATGTTCACCGATGATGACTAGTCCGTCTCACGTGATGATCGGACACGGCCTAGTTGACTCGGATCATGTAATCACTTAGATGACCAGAGGGATGTCTATCTGAGTGGGAGTTCATAAGATGAACTTAATTATCCTGAACATAGTCAAAAGATCTTTGCAAATTATGTCGTAAGCTCACACTTTAGTTCCACTGTTTAGATATGTTCCTAGAGAAAATATAGTTGAAAGTTGAAAGTAGCGATTATGCGGACAGTAGAAAGCTAATGTCCTTAATGCACCGCTCAGTGTGCTGAACCCCAAACGTCGTTTGTGGATGTTGCGAACATCGGACATACACGTTTTGATAACTACGTGATAGTTCAGTTAAACGGTTTAGAGTTGAACCCCAGCTCGCCGCCCTTGGCCGTGGCCGTGGCCGCGCCCGGGCCCCCGCCCCGCCGCCCGTGGCCGCGCCCAGCTCGCCGTCCTTGGCCGTGGCCGTGGCCGCGCGCGGGCCCCCGCCCCGCCGCCCGTGGCCGCGCCCAGCTCGCCGCCCTTGGCCGTGGTCGTGGCCGGCTGGCGGGCTGGCGCGCGCACGCAAGGAGGCCGGCGGCGGGCGCACGCGAGGAGGCTGGAGGCAGGCGCATGCGAGGAGGGCTCACGGGGCACTTTTCAGCGCGCTGGAGCTCACGCCCCAAATATGCAGCTTCCAGTCCAGTTTCATCCGGCGCGCTGAAGATTTTTTAGAGCGTGCTCTATTATGCAGCGTCCGTTGGAATGCTCTTTTTAACTCCGCACGCGCTAAACTTGTGATTTTTTGGGCGCGGCGCTGATATTGGGCGTCTGTTGGAGATGCTCTTAAGTGGCCACAAGGGAGATGGGTCGAGCTAAGGTTTCATATCTTACAATATAAAGTTGAAGACGATTTGTGGCACCCAGGGGCGGGAGACGCATGCATGCAGCTGCATGATTGCACCAAGATCCGAAGAGTGGTTTATGGTTTGAGCTTAATTACTGCATGCATGCAACTTTTTGGTACAACTTTTGGCATAGACCACATGCCATCCCACCTCCCATGCTTTTCATTTTTACTTGTAAATTTGGATCTATTATATCTTTTGAATCAAAAGTTCAATTTATATTTCGTTTGCGTATTCTTGTCCCTTGTGTCGAGAGCTTTGAAACAAGCCCACTTTTGAATACGTTTTGACAAATTCTAAAAACTTAAGTGAGTTTCAACTGCTAAAACTTGATAGAATGAATGAAAAATTTAGCAAGTTTCAAAGACTAAAACTGAAACCCTAAGCCCTTAGCCCTAGATCCTAAGCCCTAAGCCGGAAGTCCTAAACCGTATGCCCCTAACAAATGTAACTTGTCGAAACTTATGATGATTCTCATATTTTACTATTTGAAACTTGGTAAATTTTTAAAAATATGTATAAATGTATTCAAAACTATTCTTGTCCAAAAGGACTTGTTGCAACGAACACAAGTATACAAACGAAACTTAATTTAAACTTTTGGTTCAGAAGATACAATAGATTAAAATTTGAGATAAAATGAAAATACATGAGAAATGGGATAGGCGGCGCATGCAGCTCTGCCAAAAGCTGACATGCAAGGACTCCAGTGCAGCGATTGAGGGCTAATGACAAAAACTACCTAGTACACCAATCTTAAAGCACATGGGTGGCCGCATGCATGCGTGCCCGACGGATTTTCTGATGTGAAGTGTGGGTATACAAAAAATTGCAGCGGAAGCATCTATATACTACTCCCTCCGTTCCTAAATGTAAGTCTTTTTAAAGATTTCACTACAAACTACATACGGATGTATATAGACATATTTTAAAGTGTAGATTCACTCATTTTGCTTCGTATGTAGTCCATAGTGAAAGCTCTAAAAAGACTTACATTTAGGAACGGAGGGAGTATATAATTAATAGTAATCTAATTGTTGTGATATATGTCGAGTGAAATTATGAAGATGTGAGGTACGGTTTTGTTTTCGCGTTTTTTCTTTGGACTTGTTCTAGGCAGTTGGTGTTGTCTGTATCTCAATGAATTGGTGAGAACTCTATCTCATAACAATAAATCGAGCTATCTTATCTAAAACTTCAATTATGCGCAAAGATATATCTTCCCTCTAGCTTTGGACCACGTGTTTGCAATTGCAGCAGCACAAATTTGTGGAAAGTGACACGCTGACATGATTACATAGGCATCCATCCACACTTGTAACAATTTTGCTAAATTTTCCAGCTAGGTAGCAGGACATGTATGCCACAGCCCTTAAAAGCATATCTGCACATGTCTTTATGAGCTGTTCATGCAATTGATTCCGAGTTTGTAGAAAATTCGTGGAGGCTGCGAAGAGAAGAAAAGTCTACCATCATCGTACCATATATTAATTTCCAGCGTAGAGAAAGATCTATTAGACCAAGAGATGATGAAAATGAGATATTGGGATTCAACGTTCCATAATGCCATTGAATCCACCAAAGACAATTGGTTGGTACTCAAGAATATCTTTCGATATCTCCAAGGCATGAAACATCTTGTCCTGGTTTTTCAGTTTCGTTGAAATCTGAACACCATTTTCATTGGTTACATGGCCACTATCAAATCATAGACAAATTTAGTGTTCCTACTTGGTGTGGTAGCCCTCTCATGAAGAGTCTTCAAATCAGACCTCATGGCTACATTCACCAACCATTATCTCAATGATAATGTTTCTTGTGTTGCCCGGATGCAAACAGGTTACATAATAAGCAATATCACTATATTGCATATCTTGCAAGTCAAATCATGCGACTGATTTGTTCAGCGGGTCTCTACCAATTTCTATGTTTTGGTATGTGGCGGCTTCGAATTTTTGCAAGAATCAGGGGGAGTATCTTCCTAAATTGTTCCTGTTCAATGCATCATATTATACTCTTTTTCCCTTCATGAGTTTACTTTACAGGTTCTCATAAAGGTTTTTAATGAGGTAATATCAACATGAGATCATATGTCATACTTTCTGTTTTCCCCACCCGGATTTTTAGGAAAGTATATACGACATATTTACTGTCCTCTAAACTCTATGGGTTTTCTCATATTGAGTTAAAAGAGACAATAACCATTATATGTTGCATCATTTTCTCCTTATTTTCCCACTGGGTTTGAAGGAGTTTTAGCAACATATGGAACACATATCTCCTCATATTTTTTCCCACAGGGTTTTTGGAGGAGCTTCTCAAGATGATGATACTTACATTAACAAGCATGGATTAGGGGGAGTGTTCGGATTTAATTAATCCTGTTAATCCCTGCTTTTCCTAATCGAGGCGGTTGTCTCGTGTCCCTTCGGACCCACCCCTTCGGGGGCTATATATATGTGTAATCCCATGATCAATCAGAACAACTGTTCACTTTTACTTCGCTGTCTCCCTCTCTCTCTTGTTTACAATTCAACAATATCTTCCCTCTAGCTTTCGACCACGTGTTTGCAGTTGCAGCGGCACAAATTTGTGGAAAGTGACACGCTGACATGATTACATAGGCATCCATCCACACTCTTGTAACAATTTTGCTAAATTTTCCAGCTAGGTAGCAGGACACGTATGCCACAGCCCTTAAAAGCATATCTGCACATGTCCTTATGAGCTGTTCATGCAATTGATTCCGAGTTTGTAGAAAATTCGTAGAGGCTGCGAAGAGAAGAAAAGTCTACCATCATCGTACCATATATTAATTTCCAGCGTTCCATTCCACCTCTATATAATAATGGTAGTGGCGAAGAGCGACTCCCATTCCAGTGTCAGCACCTGCTAGCTACCACTCCTCTCATCCTCTTGGACGATCACCCTCCTCCGCTGCGTTGACGAAGATGGCCGCACGCCTCGCGCTGGTGGTGGCGCTCCTGTGCGCCGGTGCCGCGGCCGCCGCGGCGCAGCAGGCGAGCAACGTCCGGGCGACCTACCACTACTACCGCCCGGCTCAGAACGGGTGGGACCTGGGCGCCCCCGCCGTGAGCGCCTACTGCTCCACCTGGGACGCCGGCAAGCCGTACTCGTGGCGGTCCAGGTACGGCTGGACGGCGTTCTGCGGCCCCGCCGGCCCCCGCGGCCAGGCGTCCTGCGGGCGGTGCATCCGGGTGACCAACACGGGCACGGGGGCGCAGATCACGGCGAGGATCGTGGACCAGTGCGCCAACGGCGGGCTGGACCTCGACTGGGACACGGTGTTCGTCAAGATCGACACCGACGGCATGGGGTACCAGAGGGGCCACCTCATCGTCAACTACCAGTTCGTCGACTGCCGCGACAACCACATCAACTTCCATGGAAAGAACGAGACGCTCCCAGCCAGCACTCATGCGGTTGAGTAATTAAAAGCTACTGTACGTAGTAGCACATGCATGATGCCCAGATGCCGCATTGTTGCGCTGTACGCACACATGTATGAATGCATGGCACGGATCAAGTGGAATAAATTTCATGTATGGATCTTATGGTTGTAAGTTGTAACAGCGGAAAGTGGAATAAATCTCAGAAGTTGGCAGAAATCAGGTGCGTGAAGTAGCAGCTGAAACAATGCTAGTAGAGTTTGGGAGTTGTATTAGCCTCAGGTCAGTCCGGCTGCCGGCTTGCTTGGCAGCGGCGTTCTTCAACGAACACGTCGCGCCCTTTGGAGAGCGTATATATCCCGGCAGGGTTGCTGTCGTACGGATGCCGGTGGTGCCCCGGATCTTAACGGCGTGCAGCAATCCGTGTAACAATGGCGATAGTGATGACGCACCTGATCCCGATGGACGTGGCGTGTTGTTGACTATATTGTTGTTGGACTGCGAGAGAGATGGAGATTATTATTAGAGCTGACTGTGAATGCAACAGGTCGTCCATGAAGAGGCCTTGATGGACTCGAACAGCACCTGAAATGGTTGCCAATAAAAAGGTGATGGTAAAGACTTGGTGATACTCAGTTTTCCATCGTCAGATTGGCTCGTGGCTTGCTAGGAAGCCTAACATAAATTCTGGCTCCTCCTTAGTCGACGGGATTGACGAAGCCGTCATAGATTTCTTCGAAGTCGACGGAAACGTCTTCTCCCATTCAATGTACATTGTCGGACGGCCTAAAGTAAATCCAAAAAAAGTGAGCGCCAATGTCAAGCCTAGGGTTTGAACTCTACTGGACTAGAGATGCCACTGTCTTTGTAACCATCCAAACACAGGTTGGTTCTGAGCCCGCTATGTGCTTTTAATATATAATCAAAGATTAAAAACATATACCGAGATCAAAGATAAATACTAGTCATTGAAAAAGGATAAGTAGTTATAGTGTCCAAATTAATGGCATAAAACTATTGTCAAAAGAATAATAAAAAAATACGTCCTCCGTCCCAAATCCTTGTCGCGGAAATGGATGTATCTAGAGGATACATCCATTTTTATCTATTTTCGCTACAAGTAATTTAGGACAGAGGGAGTAGCATGCAATCGTGTGAGTGTCTTCATACCACGCAGCAAAAGTCAGATCTCCATTTTTCCTTTTGCAAGGTCTAGAAGACGTTAGCACCGTTTACTTAAGCCTTTGGTCCAACATTGACCAAAATGGAACTTTTCTTTTTTGAGCCGTGACCAAAATGGAGATAATCAAGGACGATGCACATCCATGGTTAAAAAAAAAAGGGCGTTGCACTTGTCCGTATGGAATTTCTGGTGTCCATGCATCATAGATTTGTTCCTGAAGCAACCGTTGTGCTGCCACCTCCCATCAATGAGAAGACGATATATTGCGCGTCCCTATTGGTTGCCCGCTGCTTCACCGAAAGCAAAAAAAAAAAAAAAAAAACTGTAGGATCTTACTCACACGTGCCCGTACCCTATTTCGCGCTTCAGCCGCTGGTTCCTTGATACTCGTACATGACGCACACCCCCTTCGAGCAACTGCCTTGGCCCATAATCTTGAAAAACTTTTCCTGCTGGCCAATTTTGGGAAGTTTCTTGCTTCCCTGCTGGTTTTGGCAAGCTTCTAGACGATTTTCGACCGGTTTTTCTGATTCTTTTGCTCTTTGCTTTTATTTTTTATTTTCCTTTTTCTGTTTCTTTTTAATTTTTTCTTTCCTTTTCTTTTTCATATATTCATTTTCCCTTTTTTTTGGATTTAATTTTTCTTTCTCTTTACTTCTTCCCTTCAAATGTGTTTTTCTAATTTCTTTTTTTTTCAAATTCTTTGAGGTTTCTTTCAAATTCATGAATTTTTGCACATGCATGATTTTTAAAAAAAATTGAACAGTTTTGAAATACATGATCTTTTTTCAAACCGGGGAACATTTTTCTAATCCGCCCATATTTCATTCAAATCCATGTCATATGCAAGAACTTTTTCAAATGCATGAACCTTTTCCAAATGTGTGAACTCTATTGAAATCAGTGAACTTTATTTTCAAATTCGTGAACCTTCTCAATTGCATGAACTTTTTCAAATTACTAAACATTTTTTAAATCTGTAAACTTTTTCAAATCTTCGAACATTTTCAAATTCACAAACTTTTTAAATCCATGAAATTTTCACAAATGCCTGAAATTTATTCAAAGTTGTGAACTTTGTTTCAAATTCGTGAACTTTTTGAATTGCATGAACTTTTTCAAATTGGTGAACATTTTTTAAATCTGTTATTTTTTTCAAATTTCAAACGTTTTCAAATTAATGAAAATTTCAAATGCATGAACCTTTTTAAAATCTGTGAACTTTTTCCAAATGCATGAACTTAATTCAAATCTGTGAAGTTTATTTCAAATTTGTGAACTTTCTCAACTGCATGATTTTTTTTCAATTGATGAACATTTTTCAAATCTATGAACTTTTTTCAAATTTTTGAACATTTTCAAATTATTGAAATTTTTAAATGCATGATTTTTTTTCAAATCCGTGAAATTTTTACAAATGCATGAACTTCAGTAAAATCAGTGTTTTTTTTCAATTTTCGTGAACTTTTCAGTTGCGGGAACTCTATTCAAATCAATTCTTTTATTCTAATGCGCGAACCTGTTCAAATTTTCTGAATAGTTTTCAAATCCGCGAACAAAAGCTTCAATTAGTGACCTTTTAAAAATATGTGTACATTTTTAAATTCGTGAAGTAGCAGCTAAAACAATGCTAGTAGAATTTGGGAGTTGTATTAGGCCATGTACACTACAAGGTGCTTAGGAGAGGTGCTTATAAAGATATAAACCAGGCTTTTCTTAAGAACCGGTGCTTAATTGTACGGGGTAGGTGCTTAATTAGACGCCTCACCTGTAAAATAGGCACCGATGCTTCAGAAAAATCCGCTTTATTTTTCTAAGCACCTCCCTAAGAACCTAGCATTGTACAAGGCCTTAGCCAGCTTGCTTAGCAGCGGCGTTCTTCAACAAAGACGTCGCGCCCTTTGGAGAGCGTATATATCCCGGCCGGGTTGTTGTCGTATGGATGCCGGTGGTGCCCCGGATCTTAACGGCGTGCAGCAATCCGGGTAACAATGGCGATAGTGACGAGGCACCCGATGAACGTGACGTGTTGTTGACTAGGCCATCTGTACATTGTTTCACCGTAATGACTGATGATGAACGTGTACCCAAGTGCTGCTGGTGGCGCGTGTTGTTCCCGTTTCAATCGTTCCCGGCAACACTGTAAAAGGGGATCCATTAGTTTAAGGTTGTAACTGAGCTGGGTAGTGGCACCTAAAAATTTCAGTAGCCAAATTCGGCGGCCGAGGACGAGGCGGTGGCGTGCGGCCGGCGGACATCAACGAGCACTGGCCATTGGCGATCAGCCGAAGACGACCGTGTATCAGGTGCATCCTTGTTCCCCCTCACAACTGCTGGAATTTAGTCTATTTTGGGCAGCCCAATAACTATTTCAAAAATTTCTAATAAATCCTAGAGGCCCACTCAGCCCATTTGTGCAAGGCAAGGGATATAACTAAAGTTTAGTCCCACATTGCTAATTTAGAGGGAGTAGGACCTCTTTATAAGGGAGGCTCCTTCCCCACTTGTATGAGCATGGGAACAAGAGGGACATCCACGCGCGCTCCTCCTCCGCCACGCGCCTCGCCGCGCCGCGGGTTGCGGGAATGAGCCGAGCCGATGTCGGGTGATAAGGTTTTTGGGGAGCGCTCTACGCGACTACTGACTTCTTCGTCACGGACGCCCTCCCGTACGTGTTCGTATCTTTCCAAGTCCTGCAACAGTTCCTTGTTCTAGTGTTTGCCGTAGACATGTTAGGCTCTACTTCAGATATGCATCTTGTTCTACTGTCTGCTCTAGAAATGATCGGCTCTAGCTCATATATGCAGATATTATTTACCTTCTCTTTGTCAAATCGCATGGCTTGTTTTATCACTGCTATACTAGTCATGCTTTATCTAGTATTTCTGTTAATAAAATCATTCGGTAAATTGCTCGTATTTCCAACAATCCAAAAACCTTATTATAGGCAATTTACCCCAAGTGGTTTTGCTTCTTCCATGAGACCTCCTATGTTTGAGGGTATCCACTATAAGAGGTGGCGCGTGAGAGCAGTCTTATGGTTTCAGACCATGAACTCTTGGCAAACCTGAAGAAGAGCAAGATGCCCAACAGGCACAAGCCTTTCAGAAAATGGATACTCTGTTTAAGGCTGCTCTCTTGAGTGTTCTTGGTGAGAACATAGTTGATGCTTCTGCGTCAATTGACAATGAAAAAGATATGTGGGACGCACTCGAGGCCAAGTTTGGGGTCTCGGATGCCGGCACTGAGCTGTACATCATGGAGCAATTCTATGATTACAGGATGACTGAAGAGCGCTCCGTGGTTGAGCAGGCTCATGAGATACAGTCATTTGCTAGAGAACTTGAGCACTTCAACTGCATGCTACCGGACAAGTTTTTTGCCGGGGGTATCATCACTAAGCTTCCTCCTTGATGGAGGAACTTTGCTACCTTACTGAAGCATAAGAGACAGGAGTTTTCCGTTTTGGATCTCATTGGTACTCTTGATGTGGAAGAAAAGGCGAGAGCAAAGGACACACGTGCTCGAGGTATTGAGGGAGGATCTAGTGCCAATCTGGTACAGAAGAAAAACTTCCAGTCCCACAAGTTCAAGAACAAGGGCAAGCTTGATGGTAAAGCAAAGTTTGATGGGAAGAACAAGGCTGTGCAGCACACGAACTTCAAGAAGAAGAATGACAAGAAGAAAGGTGTTTGTCATGTGTGTGGGGATCCTGATCATTGGGCTCCAAGTTGCCCTAATCGCTATGACAAGCGTCATCCTGGGAAAGGCGGCAAGACCGCTAATGTTGTCATTGGAGACACTGACATGAATGATGGTGGGTATGGTATATTTCCCACTATTCTTTCAGTATGTCATTCTCCTGATTGGTTGATTGACACGGGTGCTAATGTGCATGTATGCGGTGACATTTCCATGTTTTCGTCTTATCAGACCGCAGGGACTTCAACCGTGTTGATGGGCAACGGTTCAAGTGCTTCTGTTCGTGGTGTTAGCATGGTCGATCTGAAGTTTACTTCGGGGAAGATCGTGCGGCTGAAGAACGTGCATTATGTCCCCTCCGTCAATAAAAATCTTGTTAGCGGATCTCTTCTGTGTAGAGATGGCTATAAGTTTCTCTTTGAGTCGAATAAATTTGTAATATCCAAGTATGGAACCTTTGTTGGTAAAGGCTATGAGTCAGGAGGCCTGTTTCGTTTATCCTTATCAGACGTTTGCAATAAAGTTGTTAATCATATTTGCAACAATAGTGAATCAAATGTGTGGCATTCACGTCTTTGTCATGTTAACTTTGGTTGCGTGTCGCGACTAGCGAAGTAGCGGAAGCTGAATTAGTTGCAGGCTATAATGTAGAATATGCGCGGGATGCGATCCTTAATAGTTCACTGTTGGCGGAAGCCAATGTCTCGGGGACTCATTCTGACTTAAACAAGGGGTGGGTCTTTACCAACTTCCAAATCCAAGATTTAGGGAAAAAAAGAGGGGCAGGGCACTCTTCATTCTTCATTTGAAACTCATGAATGCCGGGTCGGAGGTTTTTGCCTTGTTATCAAAAAGGGGAGTTGGGTAAAGCAAACTCCCTCCTTGGACGAGCACGGGGCTTAGTCAAGTTAAGGAAAATAAACTAACCTTGTCTGTCTATGTTCACCTTGACATGAAAGACTCTTTTCCTGACCTGACTGTTCTACCTGGCTAGTTCACTTCACTTTTCGAGGGATCCTGGATTGGAGTTCACTTGTCTATGAGTGTTCGAACAGCTTCAGATCCTTCCAAGGCGCGGGGGTTCCCTCTCCATTCACTTTGAGCTGGAATAAAACAAATGGGATTTTGAGGGAGGGCTGAATGCGATGTACTGAAGGGTTAATCCCTAGTTTCACCACTATCAAGGGATCTAAGTGTCAAGTGTGTGTGCAAGCTAAGCAACCTCGTAAGTCTCATGTGACTGCAGAAAAGGGAAATCTTGCACCACTAGAGCTTATACATTCAGATCTATGTGAAATGAATGGTGTTTTGACAAAAGGTGGAAAGAAATATTTCATGACGTTAATTGACGACTCCACTAGATACTGTCGTGTGTATCTTCTGAAATCTAAGGATGAGGCTTTGAACTTTTTCAAGATCTATAAAGCTGAAGTGGAAAACCAACTTGATCGAAAAATCAAGAGGCTTAGGTCCGACCGTGGTGGAGAGTATTTTTCCAATGAATTTGATGCTTTTTGTGCGGAACATGGTATAATCCATGAGAGGACGCCTCCCTACTCACCTCAGTCAAATGGGGTGGTCGAAAGAAAGAACCGTACTCTAACTGATTTGGTTAACGCCATGTTAGACACATCGGGTCTCTCCAAGGCATGGTGGGGGGAGGCGATATTGACAACATGTCATGTCCTAAATCGAGCCCCCACAAAGAACAAAGAGATAACTCCATTCGAGGAATGGGAGAAGAAAAGATTAAAACTCTATTATCTGCGAACATGGGGTTGTTTGGCGAAAGTCAATATTCCAATTCCAAAGAAGCGGAAGCTTGGACCAAAGACTGTGGATTGTGTTTTCCTGGGATATGCTTTTCATAGCATTGGCTATAGATTCTTGGTTGTAAAATCTGAGTTACCTGACATGCATGTCGGTATGATCATGGAGTCGAATGATGCGACTTTCTTTGAAGATATCTTTCCCATGAAGGATATGGCTACCTCATCTAATCAGGACATGCCTAGTTCATCGAATCAGGAACCAGTTACAATTACCGAACTTGCCATTCCGATGGAACACTTTGAAAGTCCTGTGGAGGAGAACAATGAAGTTCCTACTAGGAGCAAGAGAAAGAGGACAGCAAAGTCCTTTGGTGATGATTTTCTTGTGTATCTCATAGATGATACTCCCAGTTCTATTTCGGAGGCCTATGCATCGGAAGATGCTGACTACTGGAAGGAAGCGGTTCGTAGCGAGATGGATTCCATCTTGGCGAATGAAACTTGGGAGATAACTAATCGTTCTTATGGGTACAAACCTATAGGATGCAAATGGGTATTCAAGAAGAAGCTTAGGCCTAATGGTACTATCAAAAAGTACAAGGCTCGGCTCGTGGCTAAGGGTTATACCCAAAAGGAAGGTGAAGACTTCTTTGATACTTACTCACCTGTGGCTCGACTGACCACTATTCAAGTTCTACTTTCACTAGCTGCCTCACATGGTCTTCTCGTTCATCAAATGGATGTTAAGACCGCTTTCCTAAATGGAGAGTTGGATGAGGAAATTTATATGGAACAACTAGATGGGTTTGTAATAGATGGTCAGGAAGGAAAAGTGTGCAAGTTGCTGAAGTCTTTGTATGGACTCAAGCAAGCACCCAAACAGTGGCATGAGAAGTTCGAAAGAACTTTAACAGCTGCAGGCTTTGTTGTGAACGAAGCTGACAAATGTGTGTACTATCGCCATGGTGGGGCGAGGGAGTTATGCTTTGCTTGTATGTTGATGACATATTGATTTTCGGAACAAATCTGAATGTTATTAAGGAGGTCAAGGATTTTCTATCTTGCTGTTTTGAGATGAAGGATTTAGGAGTGGCTGATGTCATTCTGAACATCAAATTGTTGAGAGATGATGATGGTGGGATTACATTACTTCAATCTTACTATGTGGAAAAGATCTTGAGTCGCTTTGGCTATAGTGACTGCAAGCCCTCTCCAACACCATATGATGCTAGCGTGCTGCTTCGAAAGAATCGAAGAATTGCTAGAGATCAATTGAAGTATTCTCAGATTATTGGCTCGCTTGTGTACTTAGCCAGTGCTACAAGACCTGACATCTCTTTTGCTGTTAGCAAACTGAGCCGGTTTGTCTCAAAACCAGGAGATGTGCATTGGAAAGCTCTAGAGAGAGTTTTACGTTATTTGAAAGGCACTGCAAATTATGGAATTCACTACACCGGGCACCCAAAAGTGCTTGAAGGGTATAGTGACTCAAACTGGATCTTGTTGGAAATATGCCCTAGAGGCAATAATAAATTGGTTATTATTATATTTCTTTGTTCATGATAATAGTCTTTTATTCATGCTATAACTGTATTATCCGGAAATCGTAATACACGTGTGAATACATAGACCACAATATGTCCCTAGTAAGCCTCTAGTTGACTAGCTCGTTGATCAATAGATGGTTACGGTTTCCTGACCATGGACATTGGATGTCATTGATAACGGGATCACATCATTAGGAGAATGATGTGATGGACAAGACCCAATCCTAAGCATAGCACTAGATCGTGTAGTTCGTATGCTAAAGCTTTTCTAATGTCAAGTATCATTTCCTTAGACCATGAGATTGTGCAACTCCCGGATACCGTAGGAGTGCTTTGGGTGTATCAAACGTCACAACGTAACTGGGTGGCTATAAAGGTGCATTACAGGTATCTCCGAAAGTGTCTATTGGGTTGGCACGAATCGAGATTGGGATTTGTCACTCCGTGTAAACGGAGAGGTATCTCTGGGCCCACTCGGTAGGACATCATCATAATGTGCACAATGTGATCAAGGAGTTGATCACGGGATGATGTGTTACGGAACGAGTAAAAGAGACTTTCCGGTAACGAGATTGAACAAGGTATCGGGATACGGACGATCGAATCTCGGGCAAGTATCGTACCGCTAGACAAAGGGAATTGTATACGGGATTGATAAAGTCCTTGACATCGTGGTTCATCCGATGAGATCATCGTGGAACATGTGGGAGCCAACATGGGTATCCAGATCCCGCTGTTGGTTATTGGCCGGAGAGTCATCTCGGTCATGTCTGCATGTCTCCCGAACCCGTAGGATCTACACACTTAAGGTTCGGTGACGCTAGGGTTATAGAGATATTAGTATGCGGTAACCCGAAAGTTGTTCGGAGTCCCGGATGAGATCCTGGACGTCACGAGGAGTTCCGGAATGGTCCGGAGGTAAAGAATTATATATAGGAAGTGCTATTTCGGCCATCGGGACAAGTTTCGGGGTCATCGGTATTGTACCGGGACCACCGGAAGGGTCCCGGGGGTCCACCGGGTGGGGCCACCTGCCCCGGGGGGGCACATGGGCTATAGGGGGTGCGCCTTGGCCTACATGGGCCAAGGGCACCAGCCCCAAGAGGCCCATGGGCCAAGAGAAGAGAAAAAGGGGAGAGTCCTAAAGGGGGAAGGCACCTCAGAGGTGCCTTGGGGAGGATGGACTCCTCCCCCCCTTGGCCGCACCCTTTCCTTGGAGGAAGGGGCAAGGGCTGCGCCTCCCCCCTCTCCCTTGGCCCTATATATAGTGGGGAAAAGGAGGAGCAACCATACCTAAGGCCTGGCGCCTCCCTCTCCCTCCCGTGACACATCTCCCTCCTCCCGCAGCGCTTAGCGAAGCCCTGTTGGAATCCCGCTACTTCCACCACGCCGTCGTGCTGCTGGATCTCCATCAACCTCTCCCTCCTCCTTGCTAGATCAAGGCATGGGAGACGTCTCCGTTCCGTACGTGTGTTGAACGCGGAGGTGCCGTCCGTTCGGCGCTAGGATCATCGGTGATTTGAATCACGACGAGTACGACTCCATCAACCCCGTTCACTTGAACGCTTCCGCTTAGCGATCTACAAGGGTATGTAGATGCACTCTCCTTCCCCTCGTTGCTGGTTTCTCCATAGATAGATCTTGGTGACACGTAGGAAAATTTTGAATTTCTGCTACGTTCCCCAATAGATCTCAGATGCTAATGAGATAAAGGCCACGAGCGGATATGTATTCACTCATGAAGGTGGCGCTGTTTCTTGGAAGTCTTGCAAGCAGACCATCTTAACGAGGTCAACAATGGAAGCAGAACTCACAGCACTAGATACAGCTGCGGTCGAAGCAGATTGGCTTCGTCGGCTCTTGAATGACTTGCCGGTAGTTGAGAAACCTGTACCGGGTATCCTTATGAACTGTGACAATCTAACTGTGATCACTAAAGTGAGCAGCTCAAAGGATAACATTAAGTCATCAAGACACGTTCAGAGAAGGTTAAAGTCTGTCAGGAAAATGAGAAACTCCGGAGTTATTGCATTGGATTATATCCAAAAGTCTAAAAATCTGGCAGATCCTTTCACTAAGGGTCTATCACATAATGTGATAGATAATGCATCGAGGGAGATGGGAATGAGACCCACAATATGAGTTGTTCACAGTGGTAACCATTCTTTGTGATCGGAGATCCCGTGAATTAGATGTGGAAGACAAGCTGTTGATCAACTGGGAGGAGAGTACCCTTACTGTTAAAATACCACTCCATGAAGATGCAATACTCTCCTAATCTGCATGGCAGGTTGATGTATATCTTAATGTGTTCTAAGTGGATCTTTGAAGCAGAGATGTTGTCTTGCAGAACATCTTTTGAAGAACGCACCTATATGAGTCTGATTGTTAAACCTCGCAATCTATGAGAGTAGGGTTCTCTCTAGTAAACTCATGAAAGGTCACGGAGTATGACACATAAGCTCCACCCGTGGGGAAGACCCATGGTAGCCACGTATCGGTCAAGGCTTTATGTGAAGCTAGATTCGCAGAAAACTTGCAGTTCAAGGCCCAGTTTACTGTTCAAGTTGCTTACTAGTGTAGCATAGAGTTCTAGGTGGAAGTTCAACTTAATAGTCTCCACTGCAGTACCGGTATATAAAAACAGTGTTTTGGAACCAAAGGCAAATTTCTGTGTGCCTCTGGGATCTGGTGGGGGATTGCTGGAATTTAGTCTATTTTGGGAAGCCCAATAACTATTTCAGAAATTCCTAATAAATCCTAGAGGCCCACTCATCCCATTTGTGCAAGGCAAGGGATACAACTAAAGTTTAGTCCCACATTGCTAGTTTAGAGGGAGTTGGACCTCTTTATAAGGGAGGCTCCTTCCCCACATGTATGAGCATGAGAACAAGAGGGACATCCACGCGCGCTCCTCCTCCGCCGCCCGCCTCGTCACGACGCGCTGCGGGTTGCGGGAATGAGCCAAGCCGATGTCTAAATTTTTGCCACGCACTACGGGTATACGAAAGGTCACACGAAAGCTGAAAAGTTTTTGCGATAGTGGAGTTTGAATGCGAACGGTGTTGGAATATGCCCTAGAGGCAATAATAAAAGTGTTATTATTATATTTCTTTGTTGATGATAATAGTCTTTTATTCATGCTATAACTGTATTATCCGGAAATCGTAATACACGTGTGAATACATAGACCACAATATGTCCCTAGTGAGCCTCTAGTTGACTAGCTCGTTGTGATCAACAGATAGTCATGGTTTCCTGGCTATGGACATTGGATGTCGTTGATAACGGGATCACATCATTAGGAGAATGATGTGATGGACAAGACCCAATCCTATGCATAGCACAAAGATCGTGTAGTTCGTTTGCTAGAGCTTTTCCAATGTCAAGTATCTCTTCCTTAGACCATGAGATCATGTAACTCCCGGATACCGTAGGAGTGCTTTGGGTGTATCAAACGTCACAACGTAACTGGGTGACTATAAAGGTGCACTACAGGTATCTCCGAAAGTGTTTGTTGGGTTGGCACGAATCGAGACTGGGATTTGTCACTCCGTGTAAACAGAGAGGTATCTCTGGGCCCACTCGGTAGGACATCATCATAATGTGCACAATGTGACCAAGGGGTTGATCATGGGATGATGTGTTACGGAACGAGTAAAGAGACTTGCCGGTAACGAGATTGAACAAGGTATCGGTATACCGACGATCGAATCTCGGGCAAGTACAATACCGCTAGACAAAGGGAATTGCATAAGGGATTGATTAAGTCCTTGACATCGTGGTTCATCCGATGAGATCATCGTGGAACATGTGGGAGCCAACATGGGTATCCAGATCCCGCTGTTGGTTATTGACCGGAGAACGTCTCGGTCATGTCTGCATGTCTCCCGAACCCGTAGGGTCTACACACTTAAGGTTTGATGACGCTAGGGTTATAAAGGAAGTTTGTATGTGGTTACCGAATGTTGTTCGGAGTCCCGGATGAGATCCCGGACGTCACGAGGAGTTCCGGAATGGTCCGGAGGTAAAGATTTATATATGGGAAGTCCTGTTTTGGTCACCGGAAAAGTTTCGGGGGTTATCGGTAACGTACCGGGACCACCGGGAGGGTCCCGGGGGTCCACCAAGTGGGGCCACAAGCCCCGGAGGCTTGCATGGGCCAAGAGTGGTGAGGGACCAGCCCCTGAGTGGGCTGGTGCGCCTCCCACAAGGCCCAAGGGGCAGCTAGGAGGAAAAAAGGGGGAAACCCTAGGCTTAGATGGGCCTAAGGCCCACCCTAGGGGGCGCCTCCCTCTCTCCCCCTCTTGGCCGCCTCCCCTTTCCCATCTAGGGATGCCGCCCCCCCTAGGGGTGGGAACCCTAGAGGGGGCGCACCCTCCTCCCTCTCCCCTATATATAGTGAGGCCTAGGGCTGCCCATACACAGGCGATTCGATCTCTCGTTCGTGCAGCCCTGCGTCTCTTCTTCCTCCTCTTCTGTGGTGCTTGGCGAAGCCCTGCAGGATAGCCACGCTCCTCCACCACCACCACGCCGTTGTGCTGCTGCTGGATGGAGTCTTCCTCAACCTCTCCCTCTCTCCTTGCTGGATCAAGGCATGGGAGACGTCACCGGGCTGTACGTGTGTTGAACGCGGAGGTGCCGTCCGTTCGGCACTTGGTCATCGGTGATTTGGATCACGACGAGTACGACTCCATCAACCCCGTTCACTTGAACGCTTCCGCTTAGCGATCTACAAGGGTATGTAGATGCACTCTCCTTCCCCTCGTTGCTGGTCTCTCCATAGATAGATCTTGGTGATACGTAGGAAATTTTTTGAATTTCTGCTTTGTTCCCCAACAGTGGCATCATGAGCTAGGTCTATTGCGTAGATTCTTTGCACGAGTAGAACACAAAGTAGTTGTGGGCGTTGATTTTGTTCAATATGCTTACCGTTACTAGTCCAATCTTGTTTCGACGGTATTGTGGGATGAAGCGGCCCGGACCGACCTTACACGTACTCTTACGTGAGACAGGTTCCACCGATTGACATGCACTTGGTGCATAAGGTGGCTAGCGGGTGCCAGTCTCTCCCACTTTAGTTGGAACGGATTCGATGAAAAGGGTCCTTATGAAGGGTAAATAGCAATTGACATATCACGTTGTGGTTTTGCGTAGGTAAGAAACGTTCTTGCTAGAAACCCATAGCAGCCACGTAAAACATGCAAACAACAATTAGAGGACGTCTAACTTTTTTTTGCAGGGTATGCTATGTGATGCAGATTATTATTAGAGCTGACTGTGAATGCAACGGGTCGTCCATGAAGAGGCCTTGATGGACTCGAACAGCACCTGAAATGGTTGCCAATAAAAAGGTGATGGTAAAGACTTGTTGATACTCAGTTTTCCCTCCGTCAGATTGGCTCGTGGCTTGCTAGGAAGCCTAACATAAATTCTGGCTCCTCCTTAGTCGACGGGATTGACGAAGCCGTCATAGATTTCTTCGTAGTCGACGGAAACGTCTTCTCCTATTCAATGTACATTGTCGGACGGCCTAAAGTAAATCCAAAAAAAGTGAGCGCCAACGTCAAGCCTAGGGTTTGAACTCTACTGGACAAGAGATGCCTTTGTCCTCGTAACCATCCAAACACAAGGTTCTAAGCCCGTTATGTGCTTTTAATATATAATCAAATATTAAAAGCATATACTGAGATCAAAGATAAATACTAGTCATTAAAAAGGATAAGTAGTTATAGTGTCCAAATTAATGGCATAAAACCATTGTCAAAAGAATAATAAAAAATACTTCCTCCGCCCCAAATTCTTGTCACGGAAATGGACGTATCTAGAGATATTTTTAGCTCTAGATACATCCATTTTAATCTATTTTGACGACAAATAATTTAGGACAGAGGGAGTAGCATGCAATCGTGTGAGTGTCTTCATACCACGGAGGAAAAGTCAGATTTCCATTTTTCTTTTGCACGGTCTAGAAGACGTTAGCACCATTGACTTAAGCCTTTGGTCGAACATTGACCAAAATGGAACTTTTCTTTTTTGAGCCGCGACCAAAATGGAGATAATCAAGGACGTTGCACATCCATGGTTAAAAAAAAACCTAGGACGTTACACTTGTTCGTATGGAATTTCTGATGTCCATGCATCATATATTTGTTCCCGAAGCAACCGTTGTGCTGCCACCTCCCACCAATGAGAAGACGATACATTGTGCGGAAATAGTGAAATAGAATAAAAAAAAAGCCCTTTCGGATGAAAAAGGAAGAATAGTATGCGATATATCTCACTTGGATAAAAAAAATTAAAAGAAAATTTCTCTTATCCTCGTTTGTTCCTTCCTTTAGATAAATACTTAAAAATCTCCTACTAGTTGCCTGTTGGCTTCACCGAAAGCAAGAAAAACTGTAGGATCTTACTCGCACGTGCCCGTACCCTATTTTGCGCTTCGGTCGCTGGTTCCTTCGTTACTCGTACATGGCACACACCATCTTCGAGCAACTGCCCTGCCAATAATCTTGAAAAACATTACCTGCTGGCCAATTTTGGGAAGTTTCTTGCTTCCCTGCCGGTTTTGGGAAGCTTCTAGATGATTTTCGACCTGTTTTTCTGATTCTTTTGCTCTTTGCTCTTTGCTTTTATTTTATATTTTCTTTTTTCTGTTTCTTTTTAATTTTTTCTTTCCTCTTCTTTTTCATATATTCATTTTCACTCTTTTTTTGGATTTAATTTTTCTTTCTCTTTACTTGTTCCCTTCAAATGTGTGTTTTTTCAATTTCTATTTTTTTCAAATTCTCTGAGGTTTCTTCCAAATTCATGATTTTTTTCAAATGCATGATTTATAAAAATTTGTTAACAGTTTTGAAATACATGATCTTTTTTTCAAACTGGTGAAATTTTTCCATTCCGCCAATATTTCATTCAAATCCATGAAATTTTTCATATGCAAGAACTTATTCAAATGTATGAACTTTTTCCAAATGTGTGAACTCTATTCAAATCAGTGAACTTTATTTTCAAATTCACGAACCTTCTCGATTGCATGCACTTTTTCAAATTACTGAACATTTTTTAAATCTGTGAACTTTTTTCAAATCTTCGAACATTTTCAAATTCATGATATTTTTCAAATTCACAAACTTTTTAAATCAATGAAATTTTCACAAATGCGTAAACTTTATTCAAATTTGTGAACTTTGTTTCAAATTCGTGAAATTTTTGAATTGCATGAACTTTTCCAAATTGGTGAACATTTTTTAAATCTGTTAATTTTTTCAATTTTCAAACATTTTCAAATTGATGAACTTTTCAAATGCGTGAACCTTTTTAAAATCTGTGAACTTTTTCCAAATGCATGAACTTAATTGAAATATGTGAACTTTATTTCTAATTTGTGAACTTTTCAATTGCATGAATTGTTTTCCAATTGGTGAACAATTTTCAAATCTATGAACTTTTTTCAAATTTTTGAACATTTTCAAATTATTGAATTCTCAAATGCGTGATATTTTTCAAATTCATGAACTTTTTCCAAATGCATTAACTTTATTAAAGTCAGTGATTTTTTTATCAATTTTTGTGAACTTTTCAATTGCGGGAACTTTATTCAAATCAATTCTTTTCATTTTTCATGAACTTTTCAATTGCGTGAAGCTTTTCAAATTTTCTGAACATTTTTTAAATCCGAGAACAAATGCTTTAATTTGTAATCTTTTAAAAGTATGTGAACATTTTTAAATTCGTGAAAAATCTTCCAATTCATGAAATTTTTAAAAATATGTCAACATTTTTGCAAATTCAGAAACATTTTCAAATTCATGAAAATTTTCTAGTTCTTCAGGAAAAATTGAGTTCCCTTTTTTTTCTATTTGGTGAACTTTTTTTTCAGATGGACAAATATTTGTTTGTTTCAACAAAATTTTAAATACTAAGAAAACCTTTCTGTCTTTTCCTTCCTGGACCAAAGGATTTGTAGAGAACAAATGAAGAAAAAGCGATATGTAGACGACAATGTGAGCGAGCAAGTATCTTGTTTTGAGAATCGCGAGGGAGGGAGTCCTGCAAGCGAGCGACGAAACTTGTGAGCAGGCCCATGTCATCGCGCCCCTGTGGGCTGCAGCAATAAACGGGTGCTTAATGCAGTGAATAGGCCCTCCCCATGTCGTTGATGCAACCTCATGGATATCCACGTCAACCCATTGAATCCATCCTCGCTCTGTGCAATGTATTTTCCCTTGATTTTTTTTGTGGCAATTCCCTTGAAATTTTTGAAGTGGTCAAACATAAAAAAATTCCTTTTTTCAATCATTTGTTCAGTTCTGTAATATACTATCAGTTAGGTGAAGACAGCACAATATTGAAGAGAAAATCCAGGAAAAACTAAACCACAAACAGGTGGCAAATCGTGCTAAAGGAAAACATTGGCGAATGAGGGCCGCGGGAAACCACTCGAACCAACAAGTGCAGGAATGTGGAATCTCGGATCATGCTTAGGAGTCGGCAACAACACGACCGACTGATATTTGTCTGTCGACTCGGCCACTTTCTGGCGAACAATGGAGTGTAGTGCTAGTAGTATCTTTTCGGTAAAGACAAAAGAGAAGAATGTTGTAGGAGTGTGCTCGAATATTATCGTTACAGGGGAGCTTATATTCCCTGACTCCCAAGCGACCCTTAAAGAAATATGCCCTAGAGGCAATGATAAAGTTATTATTTATTTCTTTATTTCATTATAATTGTTTATTATTCATGCTAGAATTATATTAATCGGAAACATAGACAAAACATAGTGTCCCTAGTATGCCTCTACTTGACTAGCTCGTTAATCAAAGATGGTTATGTTTCCTAACCATAGACATGTGTTGTCATTTGATGAACGGGATCACATCATTAGGAGAATGATGTGATGGGCAAGACCCATCCGTTAGCTTAGCATTATGATCGTTACAGTTTCATTGCTACTGGTTTCTTCATGACTTATACATGTTCCTCAGACTATGAGATTATGCAACTCCCGAATACGGGAGGAACACCTTGTGTGCTATCAAACGTCACAACGTAAATGTGTGATCATAAAGATGCTCTACAGGTGTCTCTGAAGGTGTTGGGTTGGTTTAGATTGAGATTAGGATTTGTCATTCCGTATTTCGGAGAGGTATCTCTGGGCCCTCTCGGTAATGCTCATCACTATAAGCTTTGCAAGCAATGTGACTAATGAGTTAGTTGCGGGATGAAGCATTACGAAACGAGTAAAGAGACTTTTCGGTAACGAGATTGAACTAGGTATGATGATACCGACGATCGAATATCAGGCAAGTAACATACCGATGACAAAGGGAACAACGCATGGTTGTTATGCGGTTTGACCGATAAAGATCTTCATAGAATATTCATGACCCACAAGTGTAGGGGATCAATCGTAGTCTTTTAAATAAGTAAGAGTGTCGAACCCAATGAGGAGCAGAAGGAAATGATAAGCGGTTTTCAGTAAGGTTTTCTCTGCAAGCACTGAAATTGTAGGTGATAGATAGTTTGGTGATAAGATAAATAGTAACGAGTAACAAGTAAATAAAGTAAATAAAGTGCAGCAAGGTGGCCCAATCCTTTACGTAGAAAAGGATAAGCCTGGACAAATTCTAATAATGAGAAAGGAGCTCCCGAGGACACATGGGAATTATCGTCAAGCTAGTTTTCATCACGCTCATATGATTCGCGTTCGGTACTTTGATAATTTGATATGTGGGTGGACCGGTGCTTGCGTACTGCCCTTACTTGGACAAGCATCCCACTTATGATTAACCCCTATTGCAAGCATCCGTAACTACAAAAGAAGTATTAAGGTAAACCTAACCACAACATTAATCATATGGATCCAAATCAGCCCCTAACGAAGCAACGCATAAACTAGGGTTTAAGCTTCTGTCACTCTAGAAACCCATCATCTAATTATTACTTCCCCATGCCTTCCTCTGGGCCCAAATAATGGTGAAGTGTCGTGTAGCTGACGTTCACATAACACCACTAGAGGAAAAGACAACATACATCTCATCAAAATATCGATCGAATACCAAATTCACATGACTACTAATAGCAAGACTTCACCCATGTCCTCAGGAACAAACGTAACTACTCACAAAGCATATTCATGTTCATAATCAGAGGAGTAATAATATGCATAAAGGATCTGAACATATGATCTGCCACCAAGTAAACCAATTAGCATCAACTACAAGGAGTAATCAACACTACTAGCAACCCACAGGTACCAATTTGTGGTTTTGATACAAGATTGGATACAAGAGATGAACTAGGGTTTTGAGAGGAGATGGTGCTGGTGAAGATGTTGATGGAGATTTCCCCCCTCTCGATGAGAGGATCATTGGTGATGACGTTGGTGATGATTTTCCCCTCCCGGAGGGAAGTGTCTCCGGCAGAACAGCTCTACCAGAGCCCTAGATTGGTTCCGCCAAGGTTCCGCCTCGTGGCGGCGGAGTTTCGTCCCGTAAGCTTACCCACGAATTTTTCTAGGGTAAAAGCTCTGATATAGCAGAAGATGGACACCGGAGGCCCACCAGGGGGCCCAGGAGATAGGGGCGCGCCCTGTAGGGGGGGGCGCCCTCCACTCTCCTGGACAGGGTGTGGGCCCCCTGGTGTATTTCTTTCGCTCAAAAATTCTTATTAATTCCAAAAAGATGTTTCGTGGAGTTCAGGACTTTTGGAGCTATGCAGAATAGGTTTCCAATGTTTGCTCCTTTTCTAGCCAGAATTCGATCTGCCGGCATTCCCCCTCTTCATGGTAAACCTTGTAAAATAAGAGAGAATGGCCATAAGTATTGAGATATAATGTGTAATAACCAAGGTTGTCAGAATCGCGATTCTGTTAGACGATTCTACGACTCTACGATCCAAACTAACCCCTATGATTCTACGACTTTAGTTCTTAGAATCTACGTTTCTACGATCCTGATAGTGAAGATTCTACGATTTGCGATCCTACCGTCGAAGCTCCGATCCGATTCAAAATCACGATTCTGACAACCTTGGTAATAACAGCCCATAATGCAATAAATATTGATATAAAGGCATGATGCAAAATGGACGTATCAACTCCCCCAAGCTTGGACCTCGCTTGTCCTCAAGCGGAAGCCGAAATCGAAAAATATGTCCACATGTTTAGAGATAGAGGTGTCGATAAATAAAAAAATACGGACATGAGGGCGTCATAATCATTCTTATAACAACAACATATATAGATTTTATTATATGATTTCTTATGCTCAAGTAACAATCAATTCACAATGTCAAGTATGGTTCAAAAACTTCATTGGGAACTAACAAACTATATTCTCAGTCATTGAAGCAATTGCAATTTATTGTAACATCAGAAAGAGTCAACAATAGAGCTTTTCAGCAAGCTCACATACTCAACTATCTTGTAGTCTTCTATAATTGATAACACTCACGGAATACTTGTGGTTATGGAGTTTCAGCCAGACACTGAGAAAGATATGGGCTTATTGTGTTGCCTCCCAACGTATTCACCTTTAGGTGATGTCAACAATAATAGCCCATGCTAACTAACATCCAATTGGATATATATATATCATGATCTTTCAAACACGAGGAGCTTGCCAAAGGATAAAATGAAAAAGGGAAAGGTGAGGATCACCTTGACTCAAGCATAAAGTAAAAACATAAAGTAAAAGATAGGCCCTTCGCAAAGGGAAGCAGAGGTTGTCATGTGCGTTTTCGGTTGATGCACAAAATCTTAATGCAAAAGAACGTCACTTTATATTGCCCCTTGTATGTGGACCTTTATTATGCAGTCCGTCGCTTTTATTACTTCCACAACAAGATCATACAAAGCTTATTTTCTCTGCACTAATAAGTCATACATAATTAGATAGCAATTTTTATTGCTTGCAACATAACAACTTACTTGAAGGATCTTACTCAATCCATAGGTAGGTATGGTGGACTCTCATGGCAAAACTGGGTTTAAGGGTATTTGGAAGCACAAGTAGTATCTCTACTTCGTGCAAGGAATTTGGCTAGCATGAGGGAGAAAGGCAAGCTCAACATGTTTGGAAGGTCAATGACAATATACTTTAATTGAGATGCGTGAAAACATAAACCATTACGTTGTCTTCCTTGTCCAACGTCAACTCTTTTAGCATGTCATACCTAACGAGTGCTCCCAATTATAAAAAGGTGTCCAAGATAATATATTTGTATGTGAACCCCTCTTTCCTTATCACTTCCTATTAATTGCAACGATGACCAAAACTACGTTCATCAACTCTCAACAATTTTTATACCTCATACTTTCTATATGTGAAGTTATCACTATCCATAAGATCAATATGAAACCTTTTATTCTAATTACTTTCTCAAGATCATAGCAACATAGCAAAGCCCTTGACTCAACACTAATCTTTATTATAGATAGCTCACGGACTCGATTACAAAAATAGATCACAATGCAAAACTCAAAACTACTTGACCAAGATACTACTAAAAGGATCGAACTAAATAAAGCGGTAAAGATAGGAGTGTGATGGTGATACGATACCGGGGCACCTCCCCAAGCTTGGCAGTTGCCAAGGGGAGTGCCCATACCCATGTGATTATGTCTCCTTCTTCACGGTCGGTGTTATGATCTTCTTGGGGATGATGCCCTTCAAGATATGGTTCTCCTCCTCGAGCTTGTTGACTTGTTGTTTGAGGTCCATAATTTCTTTACGGAGCTTGCCCGTAACGGCAAAAGCTCCTTTTACCCAAGGATGCTGCATAGCCTCTGGAGAGCAAGTAAAACTCTTTTTCATATTTTCATAAGAAAGAAATCTAAAGTTGGAAGGGGTGACCAAAGTAGGGATAGCCAGGCTAGGTAGTTCCCCCATCATAAATTCTGCTTGGAGACGCGAGGTCACTTCTTGATCTTCTTCCATGGCATCTATCCTTTTCAAATCGGCCTCCATATCATCCTCCGTTGATGGTCCGAAGTGATAAGCATCGCTATTTGCTCCTGGACTAGGTGTTGGATGAGACACCCGGCTCTCCCTGACTGACTGCTGAGAAGACATCTTGCTTTTATTCTGCAACAGGAACAACTCGAAACAAAAACAGAGGATATTTGCGTGATACGGTGGTCAAAACCTTCGGGAGTATATATAATGAATTTTTACCGACCAAAATACGTAATATGCAAGAAAACGGAGTCTGGGAGGCACACGAGGTGTCCACGAGACAGGGGGGCGCGTCCAGTAGGAGGTGGCGCGCCCTCCACTCTCATGGGGGCCTCGTGTCCCTTTCAGACTACTTCTTTCTTCCTGAAATTCTTAAATATTTCAAAACTGATAAAAATTGCCATGGGAGTTGTTTTGGAGTCGGTTTACTTACCGTACCACATACCTATTCCTTTTCGGAGTCTGGAACGTTTTGGAAAGTGTCCCTTATGTATTCCTCAGGGGTTACGGTTTCAATGATATTAGTTTCAACATTGATAGGATTACCTGAAATATAATGTTTAATTCTTTGACCGTTTACCACCCTCGGACTTGTGCCTTCGAAGTTGTTGATTTTTATGGCACCAGAACGATAGACCTCCTCGATAACGTAAGGACCTTCCCATTTTGAGAGAAGTTTTCCTGCAAAAAATCTTAAACAAGAGTTGAATAATAACACATAATCTCCTACGTTAAACTCATGCTTTTGTATCCTTTTGTCATGCCAGCGTTTGACTTTTTCTTTGAATAGCTTGGCATTCTCATAGGCTTGAGTTCTCCATTCATCAAGTGAGCTAATATCAAACAACCTCTTCACACCGGCAAGTTTGAAGTCATAATTGAGCTCTTTAACATCCCAATATGCTTTATGTTCAAGTTCAAGAGGTAAATGACACGCCTTTCCATAAACCATCTTATATGGAGACATGCCCATAGGATTTTTGTATGCAGTTCTATAGGCCCATAATGCGTCATCAAGTTTTTTGGACCAATTCTTTCTAGATCTATTCACAGTCTTTTGCAAAATTAATTTGAGCTCTCTATTGCTCAACTCTACTTGACCACTAGACTGCGGATGATAAGGAGATGCGATTCTATGATTGACATCATACTTAGCAAGCATCTTACGGAAAGCACCATGAATAAAATGTGAACCACCATCAGTCATAAGATATCCAGGGACTCCAAACCTCAGAAAAATAACTTCTTTAAGCATTTTAATAGAAGTGTTATGATCAGCACTACTAGTTGGAATAGCTTCTACCCACTTAGTAACGTAATCAACAGCAACTAAAATATGTGTATAACCATTAGAGGCAGGAAAAGGTCCCATATAATCAAAGCCCCAAACATCAAACGGTTCAATAACAAGAGGATAATTCATAGGCATTTCTTGACGTCTACTAATGTTACCTATTCTTTGGTATTCATCACAAGATAAGACAAACTTACGAGCATCTTCGAAGAGAGTAGGCCAATAAAAACCAGATTGTAGTACCTTGTGTGCAGTTCTATCTCCAGCGTGGTGTCCTCCATAGGATTCAGAGTGACACTTGCATAGGATCTGTTCCTATTCATGCTCAGGCACACAACGTCTAATAACACCATCTACTCCTTCTTTATAAAGGTGTGGGTCATCCCAGAAGTAATGTCTTAAATCATAAAAGAACTTTTTCTTTTGCTGGTATGTGAAACTAGGCGGTATAAATTTGGCAACAATTAGCATAATCAGCATACCAAGGAGCAGTACGAGAAGCATTAACGACCGCTAATTGTTCATCAGGAAAGCTATCATCAATAGGAAGTGGGTCATCAAGAACATTGTCTAACCTAGACAAGTTATCTGCAACGGGGTTCTCAGCTCCCTTTCTATCAATAATGTGCAAATCAAATTCTTGGAGCAAGAGAACCCATCTAATGAGTCTAGGCTGAGCATCTTTCTTTTCCATAAGATATTTAATAGCAGCATGATCAGTGTGAATAGTAACTTTGGAATCAACAATATAAGGTCTAAACTTATCACATGCAAACACAACTGCTAAGAACTCTTTTTCAGTAGTAGCATAATTTCTTTGGGCAGTATCAAGAGTCTTACTAGCATACTGGATAACATTCAATTTCTTATCGACTCTTTGCCCTAGAACAACACCTACAACATAATCACTAGCATCACACATAATTTCAAAAGGTAAATTCCAATCAGGTGGCTGAACAATAGGTGCAGTGATCAAAGCTTTCTTAAGTATTTCAAATGCTTCTACACAATCATCATCAAAGACAAAAGGAATATCTTTTTGCAATAAATTAGTCAGAGGCCTAGTGATTTTAGAAAAGTCCTTAATGAACCTCCTATAAAAAGCGGCATGACCAAGGAAACTTCTTATACCTTTTATGTCCTTGGGACACGGCATCTTTTCAATAGCATCAACCTTGGCTTTATCAACTTCAATACCTCTCTCAGAAATCTTATGCCCCAAGACAATGCCTTCATTAACAATAAAGTGACACTTTTCCCAATTCAGGATGAGACTAGTGTCTTCGCATCTCTGCAAAACTCGATCAAGGTTGCTCAAACAATCATCAAAAGAGGATCCATAAACGGAGAAATCATCCATGAATACCTCACAAATCTTTTCACAAAAATCAGAGAATATAGCCATCATGCATCTTTGAAAGGTAGGAGGTGCATTATATAAACCAAAAGGCATATGTCTATAAGCAAAAGTACCAAAAGGGCAAGTAAAAGTAGTTTTAGATTGATCCTTTGCTGACACAGGTATTTGAGAGAAACCAGAATAACCATCTAGAAAGTAGAAATGTGTGTGTTTGGATAGTCTTTCTAGCATTTGATCAATAAAAGGTAAAGGGTAATGATCTTTCTTAGTAGCTTTATTTAACTTACGAAAATCAATTACCATCCTATAACCTATAATAATTATTTGCGGGAACAATTCATCTTTATCATTAGGAACAATGGTAATACCTCCCTTTTTAGGAACACAATGGACAGGGCTTACCCATTCACTATCACCAACGGGATAAATAATACCTGCCTCAAGGAGCTTTAGTATCTCCTTTCTTACCACTTCCTTCATCTTGGGATTTAATCGTCTTTGAGGATCTCTAATTGGTTTGGCATCTTTCTCCACTGTAATTTTGTGTTGGCATAATGTGGGACTAATGCCCTTAAGAACATCCAGAGTATATCCAATAGCTGCTCGGTGCTTCTTCAGAGTTTTCAATAATCTTTCTTCTTCTTGCTCTGAAAGGTTAGCACTAATAATAACAGGATATATTTCCTTCTCATCAAGATAAGCATACTTAAGATTATCAGGTAATGTTTTGAGTTCAAACACGGGATCACCCTTGGGTGGAGGGGGATCCCCAAGAATTTCAACGGGAAGGTTATGTTTCAGCATAGGTTCCTGTTTAAGGAACACTTCATCTATTTCCCTTCTTTCCTTCATAAACATATTGTTTTCATGGTCTAGCAAATATTGTTCTAACGGATCAGTAGGAGGAACATCAATGGAAGCAAGACCAATAATTTCATCCTTACTAGGTGGTTCCCTATCATGAGGTTGTCTATGAAACTTAGCAAAATTAAACTCATGAGACATACCATCTATGCCAACAGCGACAGTATCTTTTTCACAATCAATCTTAGCACTAGCTGTATTCAAGAAGGGTCTACCAAAAATAATGGGACAAAAATCATCTTGTGGGGAACCAAGAACAAGAAAATCAGCAGGGTATTTAACCTTCCCACACAAAACTTCAACATCTCTAACAATCTCAAAGGGTTTAATGGTATCCCTATTAGCAAGCTTAATAGTAACATCAATGTCTTCTAATTCAATGGGTGCAATGTCATGCATAATTTCTTAATATAAGGTAAAAGGTATTGCACTAGCACTAGCACCCATATCACATAAGCCATGATAACAATGGTCTCCTATTTTAACAGAAATAACAGGCATGCCTACGACAGGTCTATGTATCTTAGTATCTGGTCTAGCAATATTAGTAGTCTCACCACAGAAATAAATAACATGCCCATCTAAATCCTCATCCAAGAGATCTTTAACCACGACAATACTAGGTTCAACATTAATTTGCTCAGGAGGTGTATAAGTCCTAGTATTACTCTTACGAACAACAGTCAAAGCTTTAGCATGATCCTTTATCCTAACAGGAAAAGGAGGTTTCTCAACATAAGTAGTAGGAACAATAGGATCACTATAGGTGATAGTCTTTTCTTCAACTATAATAGGTGCAACTACTTTAACTTCAACATGAGGATTATATTTAAACCACTTCTCTTTAGAGAGATCAACGTGAGTAGCAAAAGATTCACAGAAAGAAGCTACTATCTCAGAGTCAAGTCCATACTTAGCGCTAAATCCACGGAAAGCATCGGTATCCATAAAAGATTTAACACAATCGAACTTAGGTGTCATACCTGACTCCTTACCATCGTCGGAACCCCAATCTTCAAAGTTGCGTTTAATTCTTTCCAATAAGTCCCATTTGAAATCAATAGTCTTCAGCATATAAGAACCAGCACAGGAAGTATCGAGCAAGTTGCGATTATCAAGAGAAAGCCGAGCATAAAAATTCTGAATAATCATTTCCCGGGAGAGCTCATGATTGGGGCATGAATATAACACTGACTTAAGCCTCCCCCAAGCTTGAGCGATTCTTTCTCCTTCACGAGGCCAGAAATTATATATGTAATTACAATCACGATGAACAAGATGCATAGGATAGAACCTCTGGTGAAATTCCAACTTCAATCGCTTATAATTCCAAGATCTCGTATCATCACATAGCCCATACCATGTCAATGCATCTCCCTTCAAAGATAAAGGGAATACCTTCCTTTTGACAACATCATCGGGAATACCTGCAAGCTTAAATAATCCACAAACTTCATCCACAAAGATAAGGTGTAAATCGGGATGCAATGTTCCATCTCCTGCAAATGGATTAGCTAGTAGTTTCTCTATCATACCGAAGGAATCTCAAATTAATATTTTCATAAAGTTCAGTAGGTCGAGGAGCAACTCTTTGCTCTTCTGGTTGGGGTGAAGATACCCCGAACAAGCTCCTCAAAGGATTAGTTTCCATAGTGACAAGTAACAGAAAATTTCACCACACTATATAAATGTTTCCTTACCAAGTTCCACTCACCAAAAGCGCTACACTCCCCGGCAACGGCACCAAAAAAGAGTCTTGATGACCCACAGTGTAGGGGATCAATAGTAGTCCTTTTGATAAGTAAGAGTGTCGAACCCAACGAGGAGCAGAAGGAAATGATAAGCGGTTTTCAGTAAGGTTTCTCTGCAAGCACTGAAATTGTAGGTGATAGATAGTTTTGTGATAAGATAAATAGTAACGAGTAACAAGTAAATAAAGTAAATAAGTGCAGAAAGGTGACCCAATCCTTTATGTAGCAAAGGATAAGCCTGGACAAATTCTAATAATGAGAAAGGAGCCCCCGAGGACACATGGGAATTATCGTCAAGCTAGTTTTCATCACGCTCATATGATTCACGTTCGATACTTTGATAATTTGATATGTGGGTGGACCGGTGCTTGGGTACTTCCCTCACTTGGACAAGCATCCCACTTATGATTAACCTCTATTGCAAGCATCCGCAACTACAAAAGAAGTATTAAGGTAAACTTAACCACATCATTAAACATATGGATCCAAATCAGCCCCTAACGAAGCAACACATAAATTAGGGTTTAAGCTTCTGTCACTCTAGCAACCCATCATCTACTTATTACTTCCCCATGCCTTCCTCTAGGCCCAAATAATGGTGAAGTGTCATGTAGTCGATGTTCACATAACACCACTATAGGAAAAGACAACATACATCTCATCAAAATATCGAACGAATACCAAATTCACATGACTACTAAAAGCAAGACTTCACCCATGTCCTCAGGAACAAACGTAACTACTCACAAAGCATATTCATGTTCATAATCAGAGGAGTAATAATATGCATAAAGGATCTGAACATATGATCTTCCACCAAGTAAACCAATTAGCATCAACTACAAGGAGTAATCAACACTACTAGCAACCCACAGGTACCAATTTGTGGTTTTGATACAAGATTGGATACAAGAGGTGAACTAGGGTTTTGAGAGGAGATGGTACTGGTGAAGATGTTGATGGAGATTGACCCCCTATCGATGAGAGGATCATTGGTGATGATGTTGGTGATGATTTCCCCCTCCCGGAGGGAAGTGTCCCTGGCAGAACAACTCTGCTAGAGCCCTAGATTGGTTCCGCCAAGGTTCCGCCTCGTGGCGGTGGAGTTTCGTCCCATAAGCTTGCCCACGAATTTTTCCAGGGTAAAAGCTCTGATATAGCAGAAGATGGACACCAGAGGCCCACCAGGGGGCCCAGGAGATAGGGGGCGCGCCCTGTGGGGGGGGGGGGCTCCACTCTCCTGGATAGGGTATGGGCCCCCTGGTGTATTTCTTTCGCTCAAAAATTCTTATTAATTCCAAAAGGATGTTTCGTGGAGTTTCAGGACTTTTGGAGCTGTGCAGAATAGGTTTCCAATGTTTGCTCCTTTTCCAGCCAGAATTCCAGCTGATGGCATTCCCCCTCTTCATGGTAAACCTTGTAAAATAAGAGAGAATAGCCATAAGTATTGAGATATAATGTGTAATAACAGCCCATAATGCAATAAATATTGATATAAAAGCATGATGCAAAATGGACGTATCAAATATGTAGGAGCCAATATAAGCATCCAGGTTCCGCTATTGGTTATTGATCGGAGATGTGTCTCGGTAATGTCTACATAGTTCTCGAAACCGTAGGGTCCGCACGCTTAACGTTCGATGACGATTTATATTATGAGTTATGTGTTTTGATGACCGAAGTTTGTTCGGAGTCCCGGATGAAATGGTCGAGACATAAAGATCGATATATTGTAAGGTTATATTCGGACATCGAAAATGTTCCGAGTGATTCGGATATTTTTCGGAGTATCGGGGAGTTACTGGATTTCACCGGGAGACGTAATGGGCCTTATTGGGCCATACCGGAAAGGAGAAGTCAGGCCAAAGGGGAGGTGCCCCCCCATGGGTCCGAATTAGACTAGGGGAAGGGGGCGGCGCCCCCTTGCCCTTTCCTACTCCCTCTCTCTTTCCCTCTTTCCTTCTCCCCTACTCCGAAAAGGAAAAGTATTCCTACTAGGACTTGGAAGTCCTAGTAGGACTCCATACTCTTGGCGCGCCCCCCTAGGGGCGGCCTCCTACTCCTCCCTCCTTTATATATGGGGGCGGGGGGCACCCTAGAACACACGAAGTCTTCTCTTAGCCGTGTGTGGTGCCCTCCTCCACAGTTACACACCTCGATTATATCAACGTAGTGCTTAGGCGAAGCCTTGCGCCGGTAACATCATCATCACCATCGCCATGACGTCGTGTTGACGGAACCCACCCTCGTCCTCAACTGGATCAAGAGCACGAGGGACATCGTCGAGCTGAACATGTGCTGAACACGGAGGTGCCATATATTCGGTAGTTGGATCGGTTGGATCGCGAAGACGTTCGACTACATCAACCGCGTTAACTAAACGCTTCCGCTTTCAGTCTACGAGGGTACGTGGACACACTCTCCCCTCTCGTTGCTATGCATCTCCTAGATAGATCTTGCGTGATCGTAGGATTTTTTTGAAATTACTACGTTCCTCAACAGTGGCATCCGAGCCAGGTCTATGCGTACATGTTTTATGCACGAGTAGAACACAAAGAGTTGTGGGCGATAATAGTCATACTACTTACCACCAACGTCTTACTTTGATTCGATGGTATTGTTGGATGAAGTGGCCCGAACCGACATTACATGACTGCATTCATGAGGCTAGTTCTACCGACGTGCTTTTGCGCATAGGTGGCTGGCGGGTGTCTGTTTTTCCAACTTTAGTTGAATCGAGTTTGATTACGGACAGTCCTTGTTGAAAGTTAAAACAGCACACTTGACGAAAAATCATTGTGGTTTTGATGCGTAGGTAAAAACGGTTCTTGCTAGAAGCCCATAGCAGCCACGTAAAACTTGCAACAACAAAGTAGAGGACGTCTAACTTGTTTTTGCAGGCCTTGTTGTGATGTGATATGGTCAAGACATGATGTGATATAAATTGTTGTATGAGATGATCATGTTTTGTAACAAAGTTATCGACAACTTGCAGGAGCCATATGGTTGTCGCTTTATTGTATGCAATGCAATCGCCATGTAATTGTTTTACTTTATCAGTATGCGGTAGTGATAGTTGTAGAAGCAATAGTTGGCGAGACGACAACGATGCTACGATGGAGATCAAGGTGTCATGCCGGTGACGATGGAGATCATGACGATGCTTCGGTGATGGAGATCATGAGCACAAGACGATGATGGCCATATAATGTCACATATTTTGATTGCATGTGATGATCCCTCACTAAATTTCAAGGTATAAGTGTTCTCCCTGAGTATGCACCATTGCGACAATTCGTCGTGCCGAGACACCACGTGATGATCGGGTGTGATAAGCTCTACGTTCATATACAATGGGTGCAAGCCAGGTTTGCACACACAGAATACTCGGGTTAAACTTGACGAGCCTAGCATATGCAGATATGGCCTCGGAACACTGGAGGCCGAAAGGTGAGCGTGAATCATATAGTAGATATGATCAACATAATGATGTTCACCATTGAAAACTAGTCCATCTCACATGATGATCGTACATGGTTTAGTTGATATGGATCACGTGATCATTTAGATGACTGGAGGGATGTCTATCTAAGTGGGATTTCTTAAGTAATATGATTAATTGAACTTTAGTTTATCATGAATTTAGTCCTGATAGTATTTTGCAAATTATGTTGTAGATCAATAGCCCGCGTTGTAGCTTCCCTTTATTTTTGATATGTTCCTAGAAAAAACTAAGTTGGAAGATGATAAGTAGCAATGATGCGGACTGGGTCCGTGATCTGTGGTTTATCCTCATTGTTGCACAAAAGAATTATGTCCTTGATGCACCTCTAGGTGACAGACCTATTGCAGGAGTAGATGCAGAAGTTATGAACATTTGGATAGCTCAATATGATCACTACTTGATAGTTCAGTGCACCATGCTTTACGGCTTAGAACCGGGACTTCAAAAATGTTTTGAACACCACGGAGCATATGAGATGTTCCAAGAGCTGAAATTGGTATTTCAGACTCATGCCCGTGTCGGGAGGTATGAGACCTCAGAAAAATACTTCGCCTAAAAGATGGAGGAGAATTGCTCAGCTAGTGAGCATGTGCTCAGAATGTGTGGGTACTACAATCGCTTGAATCAAGTGGGAGTTAATCTTCCAAGATAAGATAGTGATTGACAGATTTCTCTAGTCACCATCATCAAGTTACTGGAACTTTGTGATGAACTATAGTATGCAAGGGATGACGAAAATGATGCCCGAGCTCTTCGTGATGCTGAAAATCGACAAAGATAGAAATCAAGAAAGAGGATCAAGTGTTGATGATTGACAAGACCACTAGGTTCAACAAAAGGGCAAAGGGGAAGAAAGGGAACTTCAAGAAGAATGACAAGCAAGTTATCACTACCGTGAAGAAGCCCAAAGCTGAACCTAAGCCTGAAACTGAGTGCTTCTACTGCAAAGGAAATGGTCAATGGAAGCGGAACTGCCCCGAATATTTTGGTGGATAAGAAGGATGGCAAAGTGAACAAAGGTATATTTGATATACATGTTATTTGAGGTGTACCTTACTAGTGCTTGTAGTAACCCCTGGGTATTTGATACTTGTTCGGTTGCTAAAATTAGTAACTCGAAACAGGAGTTGCTGAATAAATAGAGACTAGTTGAGGATGAAGTAACGATGAGTGTTGGAAGTGGTTCCAAGATTGATATGATCATCATCATACACTCTCTATATTTTTGGGATTAGTGTTGAACCTAAATAAATGTTATTTGGTGTTTGTGTTGAGCATGAATATGATTAGATCATGTTTATTGCAATACGATTATTCATTTAAGATAGAGAATAATTGTTATTCTGTTTACATGAATAAAACCTTTGATGGTCATACACCCAATGTTGATGGTTTATTGAATCTTGATCATAGTGATACACATATTCATAATATTGATGCCAAAAAGATGCAAAGTTGATAATGATGTGCAACATATTTGTGGCACTGCTGTTTAGATCATATTGGTGTAAAGCGCATGAAAAAACTCCATACTGATGGGCTTTTGGAATCACTTGATTATGAATCATTTGATACTTGCAAGCCGTGCCTTATGGGCAAGATGACTAAAACTTTGTTCTCCGGAACAATGGAACAAACTAATGACTTATTGAAAATAATACATACTGATGTATGCGGTCCGATGAGTATTGAGGCTTGTGGCGGGTATCATTATTTTCTTACCTTCACAGATGATTTGAGCAGATATGGTTATATCTACTTAATGAAGCATAAGTCCGAAACATTTGAAAAATTCAAAGAATTTCATAGTGAAGTGGAAAATCATCGTAACAAGAAAATAAAATTTCTATGATCTGATCATGGAGGAGAATATTTGAGTTATGAGTTTGGTCTTCATTTAAAACAATGTGGAATAGTTTCATAGCTCACGCCACCTGGAACACCACAACGTAATGGTGTGTCCGAACGTCGTAACCGTACTTTATTAGATATGGTGCGATATATGATGTCTCTTACCGATTTACCGCTATTATTTTCGGATTATGCATTAGAGACAGCTGCATTCACATTAAACAGGGCACCATCAAAAATCCGTTGAGACGACGCCTTATGAACTGTGGCTTGGCAAGAAACCAAAGTTGTCGTTTCTTAAAGTTTGGGACTGCGATGCTTATGTGAAAAAGCTTCAACTGATAAGCTCGAACCCAAATGGGAGAAATGTGCTCTTCATAGGATACCCAAAAGAAACTATTGGGTACACCTTCTATCATAGATCCAAAGGCAAGACATTTGTTACTAAGAATGGATCCTTTCTGGAGAAGGAGTTTCTCTCGAAAGAAGTGAGTGAGAGGAAAGTAGAACTTGATGAGGTAATTGTACCTTCTCCCGAATTGGAAAGTAGTTCATCACGGAAATCAGTTCCAGTGATTCCTACATAAATTAGTGAGGAATCTTATGATGATGATCATGAAACTTCAGATCAAGTTTCTACAGAACCTCGTAGGTCTTCCAAAGTACGGTCCGCACCAGTGTGGTACGGTAATCCTATTTTGTAAGTCATGTTACTAGACCATGATGAACCTACGAACTATGAGGAAGCGATGATGAGCCCAGATTCCGCGAAATGGTTTGAGGCCATGAAATCTGAGATGTGATCCATGTATGAGGACAAAGTGTGGACTTTGGTGCTCGATGATCGGCAAGCCATAGAAAATAAATGGATCTTCAAGAAGAAGACTGATGTTGACGGTAATGTTACTGTCTACAAAGCTCAACTTGTTGCAAAAAGGTTTTCGACAAGTTCAAGGAGTTGACTACAATGAGACTTTCTCACCCGTAGCGATGCTTAAGTCTGTCTGAATCATGTTAACAATTGCCACATTTTATGATTATGAAATTTGGCAGATGGATGTAAAAACTGCATTCCTGAATGGATTTCTGGAAGAAGAGTTGTATATGATGCAACTAGAAGGTTTGGTAGACCCAAAGGGTGCTAACAAAGTGTGAAAGCTCCAGTGGTCCATTTATGGACTGGCGCAAGCCTCTCAGAGTTGGAATATACGCTTTGATGAGTTGATCAAAGCATATAGTTTTATACAGACTTGCGATGAAGCCTATATTTACAGGAAAGTGAGTGGGAGCACTACAGCCTTTCTGATAAGTATATGTGATAGACATATTATTGATCAGAAATAATGTAGAATTTTCTGGAAAGCATAAAGGAGAGTCTGAAAGGAGATTTTCAAAGAAAAGACCTCGGTGAAGCTTCTTATATATTGGGCATCAAGATCTATAGAGATAGATCAAGACGCTTGATAAGATTTTTCAATGAATACATACCTTAACAAGTTTTTGAAAGAGTTCAAAATGGATCAGTCAAAGAAGGAGTTCTTGTCTGTATTACAAGGTGTAATATTGAGTAAAACTCAAAGCCCAAGCACGGTAGAAGATAGAAAGAGAACGAAAGTCATTCCCTATGCTTCAGCCATAGGTTCTATAAAGTATGCCATGCTATGTACCAAACCAGTTGTGTGCCTTGCTATGAGTTCGGCAAGGGGGTACGATAGTGATCCAGGAGTGGATCATTGTATAGCGGTCAAAGTTATCCTTAGTTACCTAAGAAGACTAAGGAAATATTTCTCAGTTATGGAGATGATAAAAAGAGTTCGTCATAAAAAGTTACATTGATGCAAGCTTTTACATCAATCCAGATGACTAAGTCTCAATCTGGATACATATTGGAAGTGGGAGCAATTAGCTAGAGTATCTCATGCAGGGCATTGTAGACATAAAAATTTGCAAAATACATACAGATCTGAATGTGACAGACCCATTGACTAAACTTCTCTCACAAGCAAAACATGATCACACCTTAGTAATCTTTGGGTGTTAATCACATAGGGATGTGAACTAGATTATTGACTCTAGTAAACCCTTTGAGTGTCGGTAACATGGCGATGTGAACTATGTGTGTAATCACATAACGATGTGAACTATTGGTGTTAAATCACATGGAGATGTGAACTAGATTATTGACTCTAGTGCAAGTGGGAGACTGAAGGAAATATGCCCTAGAGGATTAAAGTTATTATTTATTTCCTTATTTCATGATAAATGTTTATTATTCATGCTAGAATTGTATTAACTGGAAACTTAGTACATGTGTGAATACATAGACAAAACATAGTGTCCCTAGTATGCCTCTACTTGACTAGCTCGTTAATCAAAGATGGTTATGTTTCCTAACCATAGACATGTGTTGTCATTTGATGAACGGAATCACATCATTAGGAGAATGTTGTGATGGACAAGACCCATCAGTTAGCTTAGCATTATGATCGTTACAGTTTCAATGCTACTGCTTTCTTCATGACTTATACATGTTCCTCAGACTATGGGATTATGCAACTCCCGAATATCGGAGGAACACCTTGTGTGATATCAAATGTCACAACGTAAATGGGTGATCATAAAGATGCTCTACAGGTGTCTTCGAAGGTGTTTGTTGGGTTGGCATAGATTGAGATTAGGATTTGTCACTCCGTGTTTCGGAGAGGTATCTCTGGGCCCTCTCGGTAATGCTCATCACTATAAGCCTTGCAAGAAAATGTGACTAATGAGTTAGTTACGGGATGAAGAATTACGGAACGAGTAAAGAGACTTTCCGGTAACGAGATTGAACTAGGTATGAGGATACCGACGATTGAATCTCGAGCAAGTAACATACCGATGACAAAGGGAACAACGTAGGATTGTTATGCAGTTTGACTGATAAAGATCTTTGTAGAAGATGTAAGAGCCAATATGAGCATCCAGGTTCAACCATTGGTTATTGATCGGAGATGTATGGTCCGTCATGTCTACATAGTTCTCGAACCCATAGGGTCTGCACGCTTAACGTTCGATGACGATTTGTATTATGAGTTATATGTTTTGATGACCGAAGTTTGTTCAGAGTCCCGTATGAGATCATGGACGTGACGAGGAGTCTCGAAATGGTCGAGACATAAAGATCAACATATTGGAAGGCTATATTCGGACATAGAAAAGGTTCCGAGTGATTCAGGTATTTTTCGGAGTACCGGGGAGTTACGGGAATTCACCGGGAGACGTAATGGGTCTTATTGGGTCATACGGGAAAGAAGAAGGCAGGCCAAAGGGGAGGTGGCGCCACCCCCCATGGAATTGGACTAGGGGAAGGGGCGGCTCCCCCCTTGCCCTTTCCTACTCCCTCCCTCTTTCCCTCTTTCCTTCTCCCCTACTCTGGAAAGGAAAAGGATTCCTACTAGGACTTGGAAGTCCTAGTAGGACTCCATACTCTTGGCGCGCCCCCTAGGGTCGGCCTCCTCCTCCTCCCTCCTTTATATACGGGGGTAGGGGGCACTACTAGGGAAAACCTTATACACAGTATCTTAGCAGTAGCGCTGGACAAAACAGGGCGCTACTGCTACTTAGTAGTAGCGTGTTTAAGTAAACCGCGCTACTGCTACTACTTTAGCAGTAGCGTGTGCTAGGAAAACACGCTGCTGCTATGTTTGTACTGGGCGCAGATCGCTAGCCTCACTTAGCAGTAGCGCATATCTGCAGCTAGCACTACTGCTACGTTCCATAGCAGTAGCGTGTATCTCGAAAATGTGCTACTACTTACTTACCTTATCCTCATCACGCGCCCGACCCTCTCATTCACTCTCGTCCCCGCTGAACCCGTCGTCCGCCGCCGCCACGCTGCTCCTCCACCGAGGTACTCCCTCCGTCCCTCCTCCTCCCTCCTCCCTTCTTCCCTCTCCCCTCCTTCGGCCACCCTCCTCCCACCGCCCATCCCTCCTCCTCCTTCGGCGCCCCTCCCTCCTCCTCCTCCGGCCGCCCCCTCCTCCTCCTCCCCCTACCCCTCCCTCCTTCGATCCCATCGGCCTCCTCCCCCTCCTCCTCTCTCCTTCCTCCTCCCTTCCCATCCTCCCTCCATCTCTTTTTTTCTATTTTTTACTGTAGTTTTTTACTATTGTATAATGTAGTTTTTTTACTGTTTTTAGTAAGTGTTTAAAATAATTAGTAAGTAAATTAATAAAACTAGTTGAACTAGTTTATTTTTAGTAAGAACTAGTTGGATTAATAGAACTAACGTATTTTTAGTAAGAAAATTAATATAAGTAGTTGAACTAGTTTATTTTTAGAAAGAACAAGTTTATTTTTATTTATAGTAAGTTTATTTTTAGTAAGAACTAGTTGAATTAATAGAACTAGTTGAACATGTCACATTTGTTGTTATTTTTTAGTTTAAGCAATTATTTCCGCATCGACGTCGACGATGCCTATCCCGCATCCTCGTCGTCGGTACCCGTCGTTCGCTAGGGTTTTAGTTGTATTAGTGATGTTATACGTATGATACTATTCGGGATGTATTAGTGATAACTTATAGGGTTTTTGTTTTTGCAGAAATCTAGGAGCCCCTCCATCATCCCCGCCATCGTCCCCATCACCGACTCCCTCCGACCTCGAGGTGAGACCAGCCAAATCTCCATGTCAATATGAGTCCTATAAGATATGATGTAGATAAAAACATGTATATCTTGTGTTGCTCAAATAGGATATGTGGTTGCCTAAGTGGCCGGTCATGTTTGCAGGTTACACCTCCGAGTGGCCTATGTTTTGCTGGAGTGTTGATTCCGTTCCAGCAAATTTCAGGCGCTCGATATGTCCTTTTTTTAGCAAAGGTCATGACGGAATTTTCCATGAATTTTGTCATGACTTGTGCTAGAATATGTAGGAAATATCGAGTGGCCAGGATTTATAGAAAGATAATTAAACAATATTTCGGGTTGACTTTAAGTCTGTCGAGGCCGAAGAATCCCGAATGTTGTCGTGGGGGTCGTTTCTCCTTCTTCTCCTTGTGCTAGACCTTTGTTATGAACTAGGGGAAGGAGGAGTAACGACCATCACAGACGGTTGCAAATGTCAGAGAGGAATCAGTGAGGGAGAGTCTCCACCATATATGATAGGACGAAGAATCCCGAGTGTTGTTGTGGGGGTAGCTTCTCCTTCGTCCCCGTGTGCTAGACAATTTGGTGTAATGCACTCGGGAACGAAAGGAGGAGCTACCATCACCACGGTCGAATATATACACCACGTGAGCTGAGAGTTTTCAAGAAAAGACTGGACAGACCGATAGTCAACCCGTGATGAATAATAATGATCTAATTTAGTTTTTTAGTACATGTATTTAATTGTACAAGTTTAATCTTTGAATTATGAACATAGGAAATATAGTCGGACGAAGAAGGTCCGGGGAGTGCTCCTGGTGCGGCGACAACGGGGCTTCTGCGACAGGCCTCACTAGGTAGAAGGTCGGCGCTTCAGCATTAAGCTCGTGGAGTCCTTCGATTGTGATAATGTAAGCTACGACGCAAAGTGTTTTTTCGTCATTAAGCTTGACTTCTACTACTTCAACGTGTAATTTTCGTATTTTACAATTCGACTAGCTTATCCCATGCCATGCAAGACGCTATGTCTTGGAGAGGATGGGTTTTGAAGATCATGAGAGGAATGAAACAAAGAAAATTAACCTAAGGACCCATCATGGTATGGATTTTGAGGTAAATCTATACAATTCTGAGAGCGTATCCCATTTTGGTTGCCCGGGTTGGGAAGCACTTTGCAAGATGTATGATTTTCAAGAGGGTATGTTTGTCACCATGGATCTTGGTGATCCTGATATAGAGGTGGACAATTTGGACATTTGGGTCCTTGTTGATATGCTTCCAATTCTACCGCTATATGAGTTTCTCAAACATAGTTGAGGGAGTCCTGGACTAGGGGGTGTCCGGATAGCCGGACTATCATCATTGGCCGGACTCCAAGACTATGAAGATACAAGATTGAAGACTGTGTCCCATGTCCGGATGGGACTTTCCTTGGCGTGGAAGGCAAGCTTGGCAATACGGATATATAGATCCCCTACCATTGTAACTGACTCTGTGTAACCCTAGCCCTCTCCGATGTCTATATAAACCGGAGGGTTTTAGTCCGTAGGACGAACAACCTTTACAACAATCATACCATAGGCTAGCTTCTAGGGTTTAGCCTCCTTGATCTCGTGGTAGATCCACTCTTGTACTACCCATATCATCAATATTAATCAAGCAGGAGTAGGGTTTTACCTCCATCGAGAGGGCCTGAACCTGGGTAAAACATCGTGCCCCTTGTCTCCTGTTACCATCCGCCTAGACGCACAGTTCGGGACCCCCTACCCGAGATCCGCCGGTTTTGACACCGACAATAGTTATTAACTAATTTATATTGTTTATTTCAAAATAGTTGACAGCTTATTTTCATTGATAGCTTATTTTCATTCTTCAAAGAATGTGCGGAAGATGATAGACAGAACCTACTACACCGATGGCTCTGAGTTAACTTATCACGAGAAAAATCATCTGGTCACATATTGTACTGACCTTGAGAATTACAATGCCTATTATCAAACTCCTCCACATTATGGTCAATGCCACTAGTGCACGTGTTGAACCACGATAACTTCCATGGAGATGCACTGGTAAATTTTTTTATTATTACGACATCCGTGCATCTTTTGGATACTTCTAAAACTGAACTACATTGCTAACTACGAAGTTATTACTATGTTTTTCAACAGAAAATCCAGATGGATTGTGTGCCTCATTTGATGTATCAGAATGGTCGCCTTGATGTTTTGAACATACAGCCAGGTCATCCTAAGAATCTCACCTGTCCATACCGGATTTCTAAAACCGTTGAACACATGATAATCAAAGAATGGAAAAAATGTATGGACAGTCGTAAGGAGGTTCTTGGAAGAAACATTGTGCGAAAGGAAAGAATTGGAGACAGGATAATCTCCATTCTCCATAATGGAGAGTCAGGGGCTATCTTGTTTTATGCTATTTTACCTAAGAGAATATAGTAGGTCCTAATAAGAGAATGTAGTAGGTCCTATTAGGTACAATATGTTTATGAGAGTTGACGATGAGGAGTAGTTGTGATTATGACTAGTGACCAACTTGCTATGTGATGTCTCATTGATGAAAACGATGACCACGAGGAGGTGTTATATGACAATGATGTATTATGATGATAAGTTGTTAATGATATGATGATGATGATGATGGTGATATTTATTATACCATTGGGTGAAAGAACCGCGGATTAGTTTCAAGTGGATGTCCATCCACTTGAAACTAGTCCATGGTTCTTTCTCCCAGTGATGTAATAACTCATTATGATGTAAAAACAATCTCTAAATTGCCACGGTATGAAAACTTGTATAAAGGTGTATGAATACAACATGAAATAAAAAAGAAGTAAAATACGGAATAATAGTAGTAGCGCGTGTTGGGAGAAGCGCTACTACTAATTACTAGTAGCGCTCATTGTAGAAAGCGCTACTACTAAGTCGATATAGCAATAGTGTGGTCTAACCCACGCTACTGCTAACCTTTAGTGGGGCACCCTAGAACACACAAAGTCTTCTCTTAGCCGTGTGCGGTGCCCTCCTCCACAGTTACACACCTCGGTCATATCGACGTAGTGCTTAGGTGAAGCCCTGAGCCGGTAACATCATCATCACCGTTGCCACGCCATCGTGCTGACGAACTCACCCTCGTCCTCAACTGGATCAAGAGCACGAGGGACGTCATCGAGCTGAACATGTGCTAAACGCAGAGGTGCCGTATGTTCGGTACTTGGATCGGTTGGATCGCGACGTTCGACTACATCAACCGCGTTAACTAAACGCTTTCGCTTTCAGTCTACGAGGGTACGTGGAGACACTCTCCCCTCTCGTTGCTATGCATCTCCTAGATAGATCTTGCGTGATCGTAGGATTTTTTTTGAAATTACTGCGTTCCCCAACAGACCCAGCATCTGAGATTTATAATCGATTTCCTCTACCTCTTTGAGACTATATTCGATCTTGTAGACCGTAAAGTAAAGCCATGGGCCGCCTCGCGAGGGTCTTATCTTGAAGGTGCTGAAGATGGGTCATGCCAGGCCATCGATGGAGCCACGCCATGGGCCGCATACAAGAAAATCTGGGTACCCTGGTTCCCAGAACGCCGACAGGAGGAAAAGAAAGATTCGGAGATACGCTGTAGGGAAGTTACGACGACCTAGGACATCGACCTCGTATATAATCTCCACCTGCTCGTAAATGTCTAGATCGCCTCCTACCGGCAAGTCGATGGCAGCTCCGTCTGTTGAATCCCATACGCCCCAAAAACCACGAGAACATCAAGGTCGTCCGCATGTGGAGGCCGCCATGGACGAACTACATCCAAACCACAACGTCGACTATTTTCATCTTCATCGACTGATCAAGTAAGTTGTCGCCCACACCGACTTCATAGCAAACTAGTTTGTCCATGTCCTTGCTTTGATCAACATAGGATTAGCACATATATGGTCAAATTAGATCAACTCGAGAAGATGCGTTCTGACAACATGGCATAGATGAACTATGTCTTTTGTTAATTCTTTGATAGCATGGTCGAATAATTACCTTTTTGTGTCCCTCTAGATCTACTAGATGTTGTTTGTCGACAAGGATGATTCAATTATATTTGTGTCACATGAGCCAACTATATGGTTTGCTACACGGCTAAATCAACAAGATACGCGAATCACTGTTAGTATAGATGGGTTTTGTATGGTTCACCCGTTGTTACATATTTTCTTGTGCATATAGAACATTAAGGAATTATGCATTACTTGTTGATGAACCTCAAATAGGTACCATTGATATAAACTCCATTTATTTTGAGCTGATCAATTTGTCACCATGCAAATTTATGTCCCCACATTAAGGAGAGAATTGGATGAATTTCTAACACTTTTGAAGGAAATATGCCCTAGAGGCAATAATAAAGTTATTATTTATTTCCTCATATCATGATAAATGTTTATTATTCATGCTAGAATTGTATTAACCGGAAACATAATACATGTGTGAATATATAGACAAACAGAGTGTCACTAGTATGCCTCTACTTGACTAGCTTGTTAATCAAAGATGGTTATGTTTCCTAACCATGAACAAGGAGTTGTTATTTGATTAACAAGGTCACATCATTAGTTGAATGATCTGATTGACATGACCCATTCCGTTAGCTTAGCACCCGATCGTTTAGTATGTTGCTATTGCTTCCTTCATGACTTATACATGTTCCTATGACTATGAGATTATGCAACTCCCGTTTACCGGAGGAACACTTTGTGTGCTACCAAACGTCACAACGTAACTGGGTGATTATAAAGGTGCTCTACAGGTGTCTCCGAAGGTACTTGTTGAGTTGGCGTATTTCGAGATTAGGATTTGTCACTCCGAATGTCGGAGAGGTATCTCTGGGCCCTCTCGGTAATGCACATCACTTAAGCCTTGCAAGCATTTCAACTAATGAGTTAGTTGAGAGATGATGTATTTCGGAACGAGTAAAGAGAACTAGGTATTGGATACTGACGATCGAATCTCGGGCAAGTAACATACCGATGACAAAGGGAACAACGTATGTTGTTATGCGGTTTAACCGATAAAGATCTTCGTAGAATATGTAGGAACCAATATGGGCATCCATGTCCCGCTATTGGTTATTGACCGGAGACGTGTCTCGGTCATGTCTACATTATTCTCGAACCGTAGGGTCCGCACGCTTAAGGTTTCGATGATAGTTATATTATGAGTTTATGTATTTTGATGTACCGAAGGTTGTTCGGAGTCCCGGATGTGATCACGGACATGACGAGGAGTCTCGAAATGGTCGAGACATAAAGATTGATATATTGGACGGATATATTTGGACACCGGAAAGGTTCCGGGTGAGATTGGAAATATACCGGAGTTCCGGGAGGTTACTGGAACCCCCCGGTAAGTATATGGGCCTTATTGGGCCTTAGTGGAAGGGAGGGAGAAGAAGCAAGGGAGGGGGCGCCCCCCCCCCCCCAAGCCCAATCCGAATTGGAAGGGGGGCCGGCCCCCCCTTTCCTTCTCTCCTCCCCCCTCTTCCTTCCTTCTCCTACTCCTAATAGGAAAGGGGGGGCAAACCTACTTGGAGTAGGTTTGCCCCCCCTATGGCGCGCCTCCTCCCTAGGCCGGCCTCCTCCTCCCTCCCTCCTTTATATACGGGGGTGGGGGGGCACCCTAGACACACAAGTTGATCATTGAGATCGTTCCTTAGCCGTGTGCGGTGCCCCCCTCCACAAGATTACACCTCGGTCATATTGTAGCGGTGCTTAGGCGAAGCCCTGCGACAGTAGAACATCAAGATCGTCACCACACCGTCGTGCTGATGGAACTCCTCCCCGCGCCTCTGCTGGATCGGAGATCGGGGTGCGTCATCGAGCTGTACGTGTGTCAAGAACTCGGAGATGCCGGAGTAACGGTGCTTGGATCGGTTGGACCGGGAGGACGTACGACTACTTCCTCTACGTTGTGTCATCGCTTCCGCTTCGGTCTACGAGGGTACGTAGACAACACTCTCCCCTCTCATTGCTATACATCACCATGATCTTGCGTGTGCGTAGGAAAATTTTGAAATTACTACGTTACCCAACAGTAGAACACAAGTGAGTTGTGGGCGATATAAGTCATACTGCTTACCAGCATGTCATACGTTGGTTCGGCGGTATTGTTGGATGAAGCGGCCCGGACCGACATTACGCGTACGCTTACGCGAGACTGGTTTTACCGCCGTGCTTTGCACACAGGTGACTAGCGGGTGTCAGTTTCTCCAACTTTAGTTGAACCGAGTATGGCTACGCCCGGTCCTTGCGAAGGTTAAAACAGCATCAACTTGACAAACTATTGTTGTGGTTTTGATGCGTAGGTGAGATTGGTTCTTGCTTAAGCCCGTAGCAGCCACGTAAAACTTGCAACAACAAAGTAGAGGACGTCTAACTTGTTTTTGCAGGGCATGTTGTGATGTGATATGGCCAAGACATGATACTATATTTTATTGTATGAGATGATCATGTTTTGTAACTGAAGTTATCGGCAACTGGCAGGAGCCATATGGTTTTCGCTTTATTGTATGAAATGCAAACGCCCTGTAATTGCTTTACTTTATCACTAAGCGGTAGCGATAGTCGTAGAAGCAATAGATGGCGTAAACGACAACGATGCTACGATGGAGATCAAGGTGTCGCGCCGGTGACGATGGTGATCATGATGGTGCTCCGGTGATGGAGATCACAAGCACAAGATGATGATGGCCATATCATATCACTTATATTGATTGCATGTGATGTTTATCCTTTATGCATCTTATCTTGCTTTGATTGACGGTAGCATTTTAAGATGATCTCTCACTAAAAATTATCGAGAAGTGTTCTCCCTGAGTATGCACCGTTGCCAAAGTTCGTCATGCCCAGACACCACGTGATGATCGGGTGTGATAAGCTCTACGTCCATCTACAAGGGGTGCAAGCCAGTTTTTACACAGGCAGAATACTCAGGTTAAACTTGACGAGCCTAGCATATGCAGATATGGCCTCGGAACACGGAGACCAAAAGGTCGAGCGTTAATTATATAGTAGATATGATCAACATAAGATGTTCACCATTGAAAACTACTCCATCTCACGTGATGATCGGTTATGGTTTAGTTGATTTGGATCACGTGATCACTTAGATGACTAGAGAGATGTCTGTCTAAGTGGGAGTTCTTTAGTAATATGATTAATTGAACTTAAATTTATCATGAACTTAGTACCTGATAGTATCTTGCTTGTCTATGTTGATTGTAGATAGATGGCCCGTTCTGTTATTCCGTTGAATTTTAATGCGTTCCTTGCTAAGTTGAAAGATGATGGTAGCAACTACGCGGACTGGGTCCGTAACTTGAGGATTATCCTCATTGCTGCACAGAAAAATTACGTCCTGGAAGCACCGCTGGGTGCCAGGCCTGCTGCTGATGCAACTGACGACGTTAAGAACGTCTGGCAGAGCAAAGCTGATGACTACTCGATAGTTCAATGTTCCATGCTTTACGGCTTAGAACCGGGACTTCAACGACGTTTTGAACGTCATGGAGCATATGAGATGTTCCAGGAGTTGAAGTTAATATTCCAGAAGAATGCCCGGATTGAGAGATATGAAGTCTCCAATAAGTTCTATAGCTGCAAGATGGAGGAGAATAGTTCTGTCAGTGAGCACATACTCAAGATGTCTGGGTATTGTAATCACTTGATTCAACTGGGAGTTACTCTTCCGGATGATAGCATCATTGACAGAATTCTCCAATCACTTCCACCAAGCTACAAGAGCTTCGTGATGAACTATAATATGCAAGGGATGGATAGACGATTCCCGAGCTCTTCGCAATGCTAAAGGCTGCGGAGGTAGAAATCAAGAAGGAGCATCAAGTGTTGATGGTTAACAAGACCACTAGTTTCAATAAAAAGGGCAAAGGGAAGAAGAAGGGGAACTTCAAGAAGAACAGCAAACAAGTTGCTGCTCAAGAGAAGAAACCCAAGTCTGGACCTAAGCCTGAAACTGAGTGCTTCTACTGCAAGCAGACTGGTCACTGGAAGCGGAACTGCCCCAAGTATTTGGCGGATAAGAAGGATGGCAAGGTGAACAAAGGTATATGTGATATACATGTTATTGATGTGTACCTTACTAGAGCTCGCAGTAGCACCTGGGTATTTGATACTGGTTCTGTTGCTAATATTTGCAACTCGAAACAGGGACTATGGATTAAGCGAACACTGGCAAAGGACGAGGTGACGATGCGCGTGGGAAACGGTTCCAAAGTTGATGTGATCGCGGTCGGCACGCTACCTCTACATCTACCTTCGGGATTAGTATTAGACTTAAATAATTGTTATTTGGTGCCAGTGTTGAGCATGAACATTATATCTGGATCTTGTTTGATGCGAGATGGTTATTCATTTAAATCAGAGAATAATGGTTGTTCTATTTATATGAGTAATATCTTTTATGGTCATGCACCCTTGAAGAGTGGTCTATTTTTGATGAATCTCGATAGTAGTGATACACATATTCATAGTGTTGAAGCCAAAAGATGCAGAGTTGATAATGATAGTGCAACTTATTTGTGGCACTGCCGTTTAGGTCATATCGGTGTAAAGCGCATGAAGAAACTCCATACTGATGGACTTTTGGAACCTCTTGATTATGAATCACTTGGTACTTGCGAACCGTGCCTCATGGGCAAGATGACAAAAACGCCGTTCTCCGGTACTATGGAGAGAGCAATAGATTTGTTGGAAATCATACATACAGATGTATGTGGTCCGATGAATGTTGAGGCTCGTGGCGGATATCGTTATTTTCTCACCTTCACAGATGATTTAAGTAGATATGGGTATATCTACTTAATGAAGCATAAGTCTGAAACATTTGAAAAGTTCAAAGAATTTCAGAGTGAAGTTGAAAATCATCGTAACAAGAAAATAAAGTTTCTACGATCTAATCGTGGGGAGAATATTTGAGTTACGAGTTTGGTCTACACTTAAAACAATGTGGAATAGTTTCGCAACTCACTCCACCCGGAACACCACAGCGTAATGGTGTGTCCGAACGTCGTAATCGTACTTTACTTGATATGGTGCGATCTATGATGTCTCTTACAGATTTACCGCTATCGTTTTGGGGTTATGCTTTAGAGACGGCCACATTCACGTTAAATAGGGCACCGTCGAAATCCGTTGAGACGACACCTTATGAACTATGGTTTGGCAAGAAACCAAAGTTGTTGTTTCTTAAAGTTTGGGGCTGCGATGCTTATGTGAAAAAGCTTCAACCTGATAAGCTCGAACCCAAATCGGAGAAATGTGTCTTCATAGGATACCCAAAGGAGACAGTTGGGTACACCTTCTATCACAGACCCGAAGGCAAGACATTCGTTGCTAAGAATGGATCCTTTCTAGAGAAGGAGTTTCTCTCAAAAGAAGTAAGTAGGAGGAAAGTAGAACTTGATGAGGTAACTGTACCTACTCCCTTGTTGGAAAATAATACATCACAGGAACCGGTTTCTGTGACGTCAAAACCAACTAGTGAGGAAGTTGATGATGATGATCATAGAACTTCAGATCAAGTTAATACAGAACCTCGTAGGTCGAACAGAGTAAGATCCGCACCAGAGTGGTACGGTAATCCTATTCTGGAAGTCATGCTACTAGATCATGATGAACCTACGAACTATGAAGAAGCGATGGTGAGCCCAGATTCCGCAAAATGGCTTGAAGCCATGAAATCTGAGATGGGATCCATGTATGAGAACAAAGTATGGACTTTGGTTGACTTGCCCGATGGTCGGCAAGCAATTGAGAATAAATGGATCTTCAAGAAGAAGACTGACGCTGACGGTAATGTTACTGTCTACAAAGCTTGACTTGTTGCAAAAGGTTTTCGACAAGTTCAAGGGGTTGACTACGATGAGACCTTCTCACCCGTAGCGATGCTTAAGTCTGTCCGAATCATGTTAGCAATTGCCGCATTTTATGATTATGAAATTTGGCAAATGGATGTAAAAACTGCATTCCTGAATGGATTTCTGGAAGAAGAGTTGTATATGATGCAACCAGAAGGTTTTATCGATCCAAAGGGAGCTAACAAAGTGTGCAAGCTCCAGCGATCCATTTATGGACTGGTGCAAGCCTCTCGGAGTTGGAATAAACGTTTTGATAGTGTGATCAAAGCATTTGGTTTTATACAGACTTTTGGAGAAGCCTGTATTTACAAGAAAGTGAGTGGGAGCTCTGTAGCATTTCTAATATTATATGTGGATGACATATTATTGATTGGAAATGATATGGAATTTCTGGATAGCATAAAGGGATACTTGAATAAAAGTTTTTCAATGAAAGACCTCGGTGAAGCTGCTTACATATTGGGCATTAAGATCTATAGAGATAGATCAAGACGCTTAATTGGACTTTCACAAAGCACATATCTTGACAAAGTTTTGAAGAAGTTCAAAATGGATCAAGCAAAGAAAGGGTTCTTGCCTGTATTGCAAGGTGTGAAGTTGAGTAAGACTCAAAGCCCGACCACTGCAGAAGATAGAGAGAAAATGAAAAGTGTTCCCTATGCTTCGGCCATAGGCTCTATCATGTATGCAATGCTGTGTACCAGACCTGATGTGTGCCTTGCTATAAGTCTAGCAGGGAGGTACCAAAGTAATCCAGGAGTGGATCACTGGACAGCGGTCAAGAACATCCTGAAATACCTGAAAAGGACTAAGGATATGTTTCTCGTATATGGAGGTGACAAAGAGCTCATCGTAAATGGTTACGTTGATGCAAGCTTTGACACTGATCCGGACGATTCTAAATCGCAAACCGGATACGTGTTTACATTAAACGGTGGAGCTGTCAGTTGGTGCAGTTCAAAGCAAAGCGTCGTGGCGGGATCTACGTGTGAAGCGGAATACATAGCTACTTCGGAAGCAGCCAATGAAGGAGTCTGGATGAAGGAGTTCATATCCGATCTAGGTGTCATACCTAGTGCATCGGGTCCAATGAAAATCTTTTGTGACAATACTGGAGCGATTGCCTTAGCGAAGGAATCCAGATTTCACAAGAGAACCAAGCACATCAAGAGACGCTTCAATTCCATCTGGGATCTAGTCCAGGTGGGAGACATAGAGATTTGCAAGATACATACGGATCTGAATGTTGCAGACCTGTTGACTAAGCCTCTTCCACGAGCAAAACATGATCAACACCAAGACTCCATGGGTGTTAGAATCATTACTGTGTAATCTAGATTATTGACTCTAGTGCAAGTGGGAGACTGAAGGAAATATGCCCTAGAGGCAATAATAAAGTTATTATTTATTTCCTCATATCATGATAAATGTTTATTATTCATGCTAGAATTGTATTAACCGGAAACATAATACATGTGTGAATATATAGACAAACAGAGTGTCACTAGTATGCCTCTACTTGACTAGCTTGTTAATCAAAGATGGTTATGTTTCCTAACCATGAACAAGGAGTTGTTATTTGATTAACAAGGTCACATCATTAGTTGAATGATCTGATTGACATGACCCATTCCGTTAGCTTAGCACCCGATCGTTTAGTATGTTGCTATTGCTTCCTTCATGACTTATACATGTTCCTATGACTATGAGATTATGCAACTCCCGTTTACCGGAGGAACACTTCGTGTGCTACCAAACGTCACAACGTAACTGGGTGATTATAAAGGTGCTCTACAGGTGTCTCCAAAGGTACTTGTTGAGTTGGCGTATTTCGAGATTAGGATTTGTCACTCCGAATGTCGGAGAGGTATCTCTCGGCCCTCTCGGTAATGCACATCACTTAAGCCTTGCAAGCATTTCAACTAATGAGTTAGTTGAGAGATTATGTATTACGGAACGAGTAAAGAGACTTGCCAGTAACGAGATTGAACTAGGTATTGGATACCGATGATCGAATCTCGGGCAAGTAACATACCGATGACAAAGGGAACAACGTATGTTGTTATGCGGTTTGACCGATAAAGATCTTCGTAGAATATGTAGGAACCAATATGGGCATCCAGGTCCCGCTATTGGTTATTGACCGGAGACGTGTCTCGGTCATGTCTACATTATTCTCGAACCGTAGGGTCCGCACGCTTAAGGTTTTGATGACACTTATATTATGAGTTTATGTATTTTGATGTACCGAAGGTTGTTCGGAGTCCCGGATGTGATCACGGACATGACGAGGAGTCTCGAAATGGTCGAGACATAAAGATTGATATATTGGACGGATATATTTGGACATCGGAAAGGTTCCGGGTGAGATTGGAAATATACCGGAGTTCCGGGAGGTTACCGGAACCCCCCGGTAAGTATATGGGCCTTATTGGGCCTTAGTGGAAGGGAGGGAGAAGAAGCAAGGGAGGGGGCGCCCCCCCCCCCTAAGCCCAATCCGAATTGGGAGGGGGGTCGGCCCCCCCTTTCCTTCTCTCCTCCCCCCTCTTCCTTCCTTCTCCTACTCCTAATAGGAAAGGGGGGCCAAACCTACTTGGAGTAGGTTTGCCCCCCCTATGGCGTGCCTCCTCCCTAGGCCGGCCTCCTCCTCCCTCCCTCCTTTATATACGGGGGCGGGGGGCACCCTAGACACACAAGTTGATCATTGAGATCGTTCCTTAGCCGTGTGCGGTGCCCCCCTCCACAAGATTACACCTCGGTCATATTGTAGCGGTGCTTAGGCGAAGCCCTGCGACAGTAGAACATCAAGATCGTCACCACGCCGTCGTGCTGACGGAACTCCTCCCTGCGCCTCTGCTGGATCGGAGATCGGGGTGTGTCATCGAGTTGTACGTGTGTCAAGAACACGGAGGTGCCGGAGTAACGGTGCTTGGATCGGTTGGACCGGGAGGACGTACGACTACTTCCTCTACGTTGTGTCATCGCTTCCGCTTCGGTCTACGAGGGTACGTAGACAACACTCTCCCCTCTCGTTGCTATGCATCACCATGATCTTGCGTGTGCGTAGGAAAATTTTGAAATTACTACGTTACCCAACAACTTTACCATATAAAGTTAATTGATTATATAGACACGGAGAGAAATTGATCAGATGCTAGTAAACTAAATTAGCAATTGTAGTTTTTATTTGATAGCCTCATGTCAACACACTTTATTGCATGTTGTGGTATGAATGATTCTTCTATTGTTACTTTTGCATTAGTGTTAGCTACTATGAGGAAGCTTTATAATTTTTTCAACATAATGGACGAGCTGAATGGAGAAATTGTGTGCGTCATTGAAAAATGGTGCAAACTTGTTGCCGCTCTATCTGGCTGTCAACGCGCTAAAGTCGTCGAAAACAATTTTGGGCCCGACCGATGTAAACAATTGTTTTCATACTAAACTTTGTATTTATAGAAACTAAGTTCACCATATTACAATTTCAATTAATATAATGTTCTATTATTTACCCACATCACATTTTTTCCAAATAATATTTATATAATTAGTTGTTATACAATTGCAAAATTTCAAATGTATGATGTACCGAATAATTTTTTTTCTTGTTAAAAATCACCTAAACTAATTTTCTAATATTATATAAATTATACTCCCTCCATTCCATAGTATAGTGTGCCACAGTTTTCGAGATTAAACTTTGACCATAAATTTAACCAACATCGGCGACTACGGCGGGAGCATGACAGATACATTTGAATTCGTACTCGAAAGAAGTTTTCAAAGGTATAATTTTTCAGTAAAATGATTTATATATTATTGGTCAAATTTATGGTCAAAGTTGCATCTCGAAAAACGTGAACGCTCTACATTATGGAATGAAGGAAGTATATTGTATACACATATTTTTTTCATATTTATGCATGTTAATATATACTTTAATATTATTAAATATCATGATATATATTTCTAAATCATATATGCACTAATAAATATTTTAATAGTGGTTTCTAGAGTATATTAGGCAATATTATTCATAGAAACCTCTAGGCATGGCAAATGTGACTTGCAAGTTGGGTTTTGTAATAGAATCGTAGAAGAACCAAAAAAAATTGTTTGTCGAACCTAGGACCTAGGGTGCTACTAAGGTCCTACACTAGTGCATGCTGGTCCTATACAAACTGTTTTTTACCTTCTTTCTGTGATATAATTTTAACCAGTCGCCTTGCCTGTCTGTGCGATAGGGGAGGGTCCATCCCACACGACGGAGAAAAAATCGTCGGCGATAGCTCCTGGAGTCACACACGTGATGCAAAAAGAGTTCTTGTGCGATCGTATGAGCCGTCGCAAAAAATGTACGGGCCAATCGTGTGAGATGTTCTTAATATCCTGCACATTGAATTCCAAACAAACATTTCCGTTCGTATGGTACATCATACACATTTTTCCGTATCACATTCTCTATGATAGAGGTGGCCATCCTAGACAATTCTTATAATTTTATCGTTTGTGTTATTGAATGCATCACGCATAGTGCCTAGAAGAAGCTGTATGACATAGGATTGTCCATCACACACATTTTTTATATGAAAATGTTTGTGCAAGGTGGATGAACGCAAACAATTGTCGAGGGGAAGTCATGTATTATTGTTCATTGAGTCAACACACCCACTTTCTAAAAACTGTGAGGGTTGTTTGAGGTCATCACCCATGGTGTTCTTCGAGAAACTGTCTGCAATAGAAAACCCCAATAAGCAGGCTATATTGACCTATTATTTATAATCCATTTAGTAATCAAATTGACATTTCATATCAAACACACTATATTTTATATCCGTATTACGACAACCAGGATTTCATAATTGAATTACATAAGAGTACAATATCATATAGTTTCAAAACTCAGTTACACCATATAGGCATATAGTAGCTACCCCATTACAAAACAACATCAAGTTTCACATACAACATCTAAAACCTTTGAAAAGCAGACCATAGACGGTAAATGGACAGATGAAACTCATCTAGAAAACTGCTGAAGCGGAGGGCGAATATTAAGCCTTCAATGATGTTGAAGGTTCTTGCAACTTTAGGCATGTGCATGATTGACCGCTCATCTTTAGTCCTTTTGAGGAAGACTTCAATATTGTACTGTATGCAAGCGCCTTCATACCATGGAGCAAAAATCAGATTTCCATTTTTCTTTCACGAGGTCCAGAGGACATTAGTACCGTGGACTAAAGCCTTGGTTCAACTGTGACCAAAATGGAACTTGCCCTTTTTTGAGCCGCGACCAAAATGGAGATAGTCAAGGACGTTGCACATCCATGACAAAACAAACAAGGACATTGCACTTGTTCGTGTTGGAATTTCTGGTGTCCATGCATCATATATTTGTTCCTGAAGCAACCGTTGTGCTGCCACCTCCCACCAATGAGAAGACGATACATTGCTCGTCCCTACCGGTTGCCCGCTGGCTTCACCGAAAGCAAAAAATGTAGGATCTTACTCGCACGTGCCCATACCCTATTTGGCGCTTCGACCGCTGGTTCCTTCGATACCCGTACATGCCGCACACCCCCTTCGAGCAACTGCCCTGGCCCATAATCTTGAAAAGCATTACCTGCTGGCCAATTTTGGGAAGTTTCTTGCTTCCCTGCCGGTTTTGGGAAGCTTCTAGACGATTTTCGACAGGTTTTTCTGATTCTTTTGCTCTTTGCTTTTATTTTTTATTTTTTTTGTTTCTTTTTAATTTTTTCTTTCCTCTTCTTTTCCATATATTCATTTTTCCTCTTTTTTATTTAATTTTTCTTTCTCTTTACTTGATCCCTTCAAATGTGTTTTTCTTCAAATTCTCCGATGTTTCTTTTAAATTCATGAAAAATTTTCAAATGCATGATTTTTAAAAATTTGAGAACATTTTTAAAATACATGATCTTTTTTCAAATCGGGGAACATTTTTCTAATCCGCGAATATTTCGTTCAAATTCATGAACTTTTTCATATGCAAGAACTTTTTCGAACGCATGAACTTTTTCCAAATGTGTCAACCCTATTCAAATCAATGAACTTTATTTTCAAATTCGTCAACCTTCTCGATTGCATGAAATCTTTCAAATTTCTTAAAAAAATTAATCTGTGAACGGTTTTCAAATCTTTGAAAATTTTCAAATTCATGATCTTTTTCAAATTCACAAACTTTTTAAATCCATGAAATTTTCCCAAACGTGTGAACTTTATTCATATTTGTGAACTTTGTTTCAAATTCATGAATGTTTTGAATTGCATGAACTTTTTCAAATTGGTGATTTTTTTTAAAATCTGTTAATTTTTTCAAATCTTCAAACATTTTCAAATTTATGAACTTTTCAAATGCGTGAACCTTTTTTAAAATCTATGAAGTTTTTGCAAATGCATGAACTTAATTCAAATCTGTGAACTTTATTTCATATTGTGAACTTTTCCAATTGCATGAACTTTTTTCCAATTGGTGAACATTTTTCAAATCTATGAACTTTTTTAAAATTTTTGAACATTTTCAAATTATTGAACTTTTCAAATGCGTGATTTTTTTCAAATCCGTGAACTTTTTCCAAATGCATGAACTTTATTCAAACCAGTGGTTTTTTCAATTTTTGTGAACTTTTCAATTGTGGGAACTTTATTCAAATCAATTATTTTCATTTTTTTGTGAAATTTTCAAATGTGTGAACATGTTCAAATTTTCTGAACATTTTTCAAATCCGCGAACAAATGCTTCAATTAGTAATCTTTTAAAAATATGTGAACATTTATAAATCATGAACGAATTTTCCAATTCATGAAATTTAAAAAATATGTGAACATTTTGCAAATTCAGAAACATTTTCAGATTCGTGAAAAATTTCTAGTTCATCAGGAAAAATTGAATTCCCTTTTTTGCTATTTGGTGAACTTTTTTCAAATGGACAAACATTTGTTTGTTTCACCAAAATTTTAAATACTAAAAAACCTTTCTGGTTTTTCCTTCCTGGACCAAAAGATTTGTAGAGAACAAGTGAAGAAAAAGTGATTTGTTGATGACAATGTGAGCGAGCAAGTATCTTTTTTTGAGAATTGCGAGGGAGGGAGTCATGCAAGCGAGCGACGAAACTGGCGAGCATGCCCATGTCATCGCGCCCCTGTGGGCTGCAGCAATACACGGGCGCTTAATGCGGCGAATAGGCCCTCCCCATGTCGTTGATGCAACCTCACCGGATATCCACGTCGGCACATCTAATCCATCTTCGCTCTATGCAATGTATTTTCCCTTGATTTTTTTTCCTTGAAATTTTTGAAGTGGTAAAACATAGAAATTTCCTTTTTTCAATCATTTGTTCAGCTCTGTAATATACTATCAGTTAGGTGAAGACATCACAACATTGAAGAGGAAATCCAGGCAAAACTAAATGCCTCCAGCACAAACAGGTGGCGAATCGTGCTAAAGGAAAAATTGGCGAACGAGGGCCGCAGGAAACCACCCGAATCAACAAGTGCAGGAATCTGGAATCTCAGATCGCGCTTTGGAGTCAGCAACAGCACGACCGACTGATATTTGTCTGTCGACTCCCCCACTTTCTGGCGAACAATGGAGTGTAGTACTAGTGGTATCTTTTCCGTAAAGACAAAAGAGAAGAACGCTGTAGGAGTGTGCTCGAATATTATCGCTACAGGGGAGCTTATATTCCCCGACTCCCAAGCGACCCAGCATCTGAGATTTATAAACGATTTCCTCTGCCTCTTTGAGACTATATTCGATCTTGTAGACTGCAAAGTTAAGCCGGGAGCAAAAGCAGAGCATCTGACGTACCCGTCCGTGCTCCTTTTGGCTCCTGGGAGAATAAGAACTCGTGGCCGGCGAACAACCGTCCGTGCTTACTTTGCCTCATGGAGACCTCCAAGATGAAGAAGAGGGAACTATTTGCATGGCGAATTGGGAAGAATGTTGGAGCGCCAACGAGACATGCTTGAATGATTAGACACTACAGTGCGCACGGTCCAAGTACACAGCACTATGTACATTGTTGGCAAGTTCAGATGTACTGTACGTAGCTAGCTAGGCAGGCGTGCATATGCAGGTCGAGGCCCAGCGGCACCCTGTTTCCGTCGACTCTCTGCACGAGGCAACCACATTTGGCAGCACGTATCTGGACCTGACCCTGTTCTCTCGGCCGGATTTCAGACTTTCAGTTTCCTGTACGTGCATCTCGTCCTTCTGTTGCAGGTACTAGACCTAGCACGCCGCACCGCCAGACCTCAATCATTCAGGCGGGCGGCCAACGAGAGACGCCGGCCGGCCAGCTCCGGCGACCAGCGCTGGCGCTGTCATAGGGCCGTTGCATGCGTGCGGCTTACTTTAAGATCCATCACTGTGGTCAACCTTAAACTCGACGTGATGACTCATGATTGACGCCACTACTCCACCTACTAGCAAATTAAGCTTAATTAGCACTGCGTTGCGCACTCACGTTGATGCGATGATGATGCCGCGCAACTCTCCGGCAACTATATATCCGGATCCCAACTCGCTTTCTTTCTTTCTTTCTTTCTTGCTACATGTAAGATGCGCTCTGGATGTTGTTTATTGGGGTTAAGGCGTTTGTGCTGAGCGCTTTTTCGCTAATCTAATCGATGCTAGTTTAATCAATGCGGTTCTGCTGTGGCTTCTTCGTTGGAGAGCTGAGGCGAGGTGAGGGCTCACGTCATGTGTGGTGGCAATAATACGGTAGTAGGTCGACTCCTGTCTTTTACAAATTTTTTAGCGACAAAGGGTGAATTTTACTGGCTTAGAAAAGGTGCATCAAGATGATACAAACCCAAAGGGCACACATCCGACGTCTGCATAATTAAGATGCCACAACCAACATCAACGCATGAACACGAAAAATCCGTCGGTCGCAAAGTCATATAAGATCAAAGCTATGAGCAGGCGAGGAAAAAAAATCAAATCCGCGATCGGAACTACAACAATGACCATGGTTGGGTTCATGAACTGTGCTATCGAAGCACTTGACATGAATTTTATATATGTTGGCGGTTTTGTCTTATCGGTGTGTATATATGCTCAGATGGCAAGAGTTTCAAATAACTAACTTTGTCATAGGCCTTTAGCTCAATATATTTGTCACCGTACGAACTTTGTACTCTGGAGGTGTACTATACAAATCACTGGGGTGCACTGCCCTACATGTGGTCCTATAGTTTTATACCCCATGGATCGTACTCTCGCTAGAGATCTAGAGTAGTGCATCACGGATCAACCAATAGCAACGCACTGACTGAACAAAAAGAAGGCTCACGCGAACCAATCACAACGCCCCAAACAGCAAAAACAAGCACAGTAATGTTCAATCAACAAGTTAAGTGTTGTCGCCTCCCAGGTAAGGTAATCATCAGCATGCATGTGTCGTCCCAGCTTCAAGCTTTGCTGGAAGCACAAGCCTCCTTCGTGCAGGCCACCTCATGCATGCACCCACCACCACCAGGTCAAGCTCCCACACCAATCCCTTTCTCTCATTTCAGAATCAATGTAAATATCAAATGTTGTTGTTGATTTTTTTTTGCGGGGTATATTCTATCGAATTAACTTGGCGTCACCTTGGAGATTCCGGGCTGTGGCTTTGCTTCGTCCGATGGCCGTCTACGCCTCTGATCTCTGCTTATCCGTAGTCGACAGCGAGCATGCATAGGCTAATTCTTGTTAATTAATTCCGGTCGACTCACAGACCCATGTGACGGTGCTTAGGCCAAGAGTAATTGGTAAGTGCTAGTGCCAAAAAACGTCTTACATTATGGAACGGAGGGAGTAGTACATTACATCGATCACTATCAGTCTCTCTCACTTTCTTAGGAAAAAACAGCCTATCGCTCTATGTGTGCACATACTTGAGATAAAGCTGTCGTTCGCTTGCTAATTAACTTCTCCCAGTTGCACTCTAGGCATGCGATTAGCGGTGTCTGGCCTTGTTGAGCCTTGTCCGTTTGTTGTCTCGTATAGCTAGTACACTGTATCTGTCCTGCCACTCATACAACACGCATGCTACGGGTGGTTAAGTTTCAAAAAAAAAATCTTCTAATAAAGAGTGGTTAGCACGAGAGATGCTTCCACTGGCCGGGATAAAGATGGAATCAAAGAGGCTGGCCGGCTGCTTTGAGGAGGTTGTTTTCGCGCGTGTGGCGAAGCCTAAAACATGCCACGGTCTAGCACGGTGAACCAGAGGGCAAAAGATACAGGAGTATTACTCGTGCTGGCCGGCCGGTGCGTGAGTACATTTTCGTGTCTATCTCCCGGAGCTTTCAGCGACGTGCCAAAGTGAAGAGCCTTCGCTTTGGTGATGTTACTGATGTGCATATCATGCGTGTGTTGGCTGGCCCAACGGGTGGTGGTGGCACATTACATGTCTGGATCGATCGTGCTATACATGAATGAACTCTCCACGGAGCAACGGGCACCTGTTCGCCATGGAGCTCGGTTTTATTGGAGGAATGGTTAGATTTTATCGGATGGAATTTGCATGGTCACCGTCGAGAGCAGAATGGTGATGCCGGACGATAGGTCCACTGGAATTGTAACCCCGGCTAACCCAACAGGCACCTGACACTGCGACAGCACGTATTAGAAGTTGCTTCAGCTGCGTGTCTGCTGCATAGTATCAATGTCGGGGGTGGGCAAAGTTGCTTGCAAAATTGCAGTCAGTAAAAAAATGACCTAAAATGTCTTATATTAGTGTACAGAGGTGGTATTAAATAATTATGGTAGCACATGGCCGAAATGTCCATGAAATGCAGCAAATGATCTGCGTACAAACTTTAATTTGGAGCTGGCCAATGCAAAGAAGCACTGAAAATGACGCCATGTTTGTTCAAAGAAGCACTGAATTGAACGTCATGTTTGCTCAAAGGAAACGTATCAGTGTGCAAACAACAAAAATTAACCCGGCTTGTTATCACTGAATAGATCGGAAAACAAATATTCATCTTTTTAGAAACAAAGCAAGTATTTGTTACTAGGGCAACGTTTGTAGGTTTCAATATTCGTAGATGGTGTAACACCCAGTTCTCATTATTGAATACAAGGATGGAAATAGACACCCTGAAAGGAACGATGAATCGCTATCGGTAAATAGTGCTCCACCATAGGATATGTGTGCATTTCATCATGTACAAAGAAATGTGGAATCTCCAAGACAGGAACTAGACAAATGAAAGATTGGATGCTTTGCTTTACTAGATCGTGTGATGGGATTTGGTTCTTTTCCACGAGGTTTGGGAGATGCGATCGTCCCTGGATGCAATCTTCTTGTGCTACCACTATCTCTCTTTTCATGTGTTTCTCTTTTACTCACATCCACTCTTTGTTCGATTTGCTCGAAACTTTGATAGAACCGCGCTGTCGTAGTGCCGTTATGTGCGGTTTACTTTAAGGGCCGACAGGCGGTCAACCTTAAACTCGACGTGATGATTTGTGATTGGTGCTAGTGCTGCAGCTAACAAAGCTTATGCTTTTTTGCATTGCGTTGCGCACCCACGCTAATGCAACGATGATGCCACCCAACTATCCGGCAACTACGTGGATGAGGACGTGCTTTGGAAGCATTCTTCTTTGTTGAGATGCGCTTTGGGTTTTTGTCTACTCGGTTTAAGATATTTGCGCTGAAATCTTCTTGTTAATCTGATCATCATTTTAATCAACATGGGTCCGGTATTTGCTTTTTGCTGGCCTGTTGATGAAGCAAGGGGCTTTGGCTGACTGGCTCTCACGTCATGCCTGGTGGCAATAATGGACGGGTAGGCTAAGTCCTGTCCTTTTCAACTAAATAGAAATATCAATCCGTATATATGTTCACAAATGTAAAATGTTCTACTCTTTCTGATACGAATGTATATAGACGTATTTTAGTGTTTTATTCCCTCATTTCACTTCGTATGTACTTTATATTGAAAGATCCAAAATATCTTATATTTGTGAATGGAGGAAGTATTATATAACTACATTCAAAATGCTGCTCTCTACCTCACATTCTCCGCCTGTGGTTGCGTACATGAGTTGTTCAAGTGTAGTACACTGATAGTACTACCACTTCACAAGAAATTTTATAAAAGCTGATGGTTCCTCCTCGCAGACGTATATGTTCAAAAGGCGGAAATTTCCCATGAATTTCCTTATAATAACCTATTAGGCTGCCCATTTCTCCACGTCTGCAGAAATTAGTTAATAGGGTTCCCTCACTTCAAGATGGGATATCCCTTTCGTGCAGACAATTAAAGACTTTGTAGTTGAACAGTTCGTACTAGATGTGAGGACGTATAACCTATGTTGTTCTACTCTTCTAGGAGTATATTTGTAGTCGTAATAATCAATTTCCCGGGGTAGCACCTTGAAGATTCTGAGCTATCATATGGCTTTCCTCTGCCCATTTGTCGTCTACGCCTCTGATCTCTCCTTATGGGTACTCGACAGCGCGCATGCATAAGAGTAGGGACAGGCCATGCGATGATGGTTAAGCTAAGAGTAATTGATATTTGATACTATCAATCAACGTCAATCTGTCATTTCCTTACAAAAGAATAGCCTCTTGCTATATATGTGTGCACATACACGAAATAAAAGCTGCCGCTCCCTCGCTAATTAATTGTCCTTAAGTTAATTACTTCTTTTGAATGAAAAAGAGCTTTATTATGTAGGAATAGTTGTACAATCGCTTGCCACCAAGATAATCATAGTATTTGGAGGCTCCTGCAACCACAAGTCGGTTCGGAGTTCCACTCTCGACATATAAGCGAAACGATTTGCAGTCCTATTCTGTAAACGACCAATATGTATACATAAAAGCTCTCTCTCCTTCATCACCTCCTTTTATCTCATTCACCAGATGGCCTAAGTATTGCAATCTAGGTAAGCATGTTATTAGCAGTGTATTCTCCTGCCCTGTCCGTTTGCTGTCCTTTAATACCAGTACAATGTATCTTTCCGGCCACTCGTATACTGGTATACAACAGCCATGGTACGTATGGGTGCTTAAGTTCCAACTGTTTTCTAAAGAGGGGTCACGTCTCAAAAGAGATGCTTTCATTGGCTTTGACGAGGTTGTTTTCACGGCTGGCAAAGACCGGATGCGCCACGGTCTCGCACGGTGAACCACACAGGGCAAAAGTCACGGTATCATTCGTCCTGTCCGGCCAGCGTATGCCGAGAGTGTATCTCTCCGAGCTTTCAGCGACGTGCCAAAGAAAAGAAAGAACCTTCACTTTGCTTTGGTGATGTTTACTAGTGTGCATATCATGGTCGGATGGGTGGTGGTGTGGCGCAGACATGTTCGATTCTACCGAGTTACATGCACTACATACTATCTCCTCGGAGCAATTGGAGTAATGGTTAGTTTCTGCTGGAGAACTAATGGCATTTTCACGGTCGCTATCCAGTAGCAGAATGGTGAGGTGATGCCCATTGGAACCCCCAGGCCAAACCAGCGGAGAGCTGACACATATCAGTGTTGCCAGGCAAGTGACCGGACGTATGCGTGTCACTCAGCCAGAAGAGAAGAGGCCGGCTAGCACTAATAACCATTTAGCATCCACCCACATTGGTAATCCAGTAAATAATTATGGTAGCGCATGGCCCAAGCGTTGATGAAGTGCACCAAAGGATCAGCATACAAACTATAATTTGGACGTGTCTAATGGCCCCTCGTTCCATAGTAGTAGGTGCATTTTGAAAGGTATACATGGCTCCCGTAAAATAATGCACCATAGGATATGCGGCAATGCTACACGTACAAACGATTTACAGGCTTTTACAGGATGGTGAATCTTGATTGGTCAATAGGTGAGCGGGGCGGCCCACCCCCCTGAAAATCAGGGGGGAGAGGTTTGTGATTGGTTGTTGGATGGAAGGAGCGTGTAAAAGCGTGTAAGTCTTTGTATGTCTAGCATTTTTGTAGGATATGTATGCATTTCAGCGTCTACAAAGGAATGTGGAATCTCCATGACATGAACCAGGCAGACGAAAGATTGGATGCTCCTCTTTTGCAGATCATGTGGTGGGATTTTGTTCTTTTGCACTTGGTTTGGGAGATGCGGTCATACATGGGCGAAATCTTCTTTTACTCGCATTCATTCTTTGTTCGGCCTGCTTGAAACTTTGGTAGTATCATGTGGCCATTTGATGTTTCTCACAAGAAATTTGGCAAGAGTACCCACATGTCAGTCAGTTCGCTACTCGCAATGCACCGTTTCATCTATCAAGGGGTCACAATGCCTTATTAAGTGTGTATGTGTATATGTGCCTACATTAAATATGGTTTGTTGGCTTGCTTTATATAGATTTGATATGTTTTTCGAACTATAGATTAAATATTGTTGTATATCGAGGCGTGCATTTTCGAACTATCCTGTGATGTAGAGGTCAGGGACTCCCCTTTTCGAAAAACAAATATATGCCCTATACAATGCCACGACACCGACGGTTGGTGAATGAAATCCATTCTAAACCACCCGAAAACATTGCAGGAGTGGGGAATCAGATCACGTTTTGGAGCCAACGCGATGTAGGATGAATATTATCACTACAGTGTAGCTAGCTAGCTAGCGTATATTCCCCACTCGTAGGCAACCCAAGCAACATTTAAGCTTGTTGGGACTAGTATATAAACATTTACCTTCACTCTTTGAAATTATTGGATCTGCGTGCGGAATGTAAAGTGGGGAGCATCTCACGTACCTGTCCGTGCTAATTTTGCCTCCTTGGAGAATATAAGAACTCATGGCCGCCTTGCTGCCGGAGATTTAGAAGAAGAGGAAACTATTTGCATGACGTATTGGAGAAACACTAGACGTAGCTACTAGCATCTCTAATATTGTTGTTAGTGCAGTGGTTAACCTTAAACCCTATGTGATGACTCATGACTGGTGCCACTAAGACTAGTGTCATGCATATGACACTAGTCTATGTTACTACCTTCATAATGCAAAATATCATAGAAATAGTATTATATTTGGTTGAATTTGTTATATTGTAGACTTATTTTTTTCCTTAGATGTGCTATGGTACTACAAAAGTTTTACTCCCACTATGGCCAGCCTGACAAGCATAATTACTCAGCTTTGCGCAGGCACTCACACTAATGCAATGATGATACCGCGCAACTATCCGGCAACTATCTGGGATCCCAACTCGCTTTCTTGCTGTGTTAGGGTCGGTCGAGGAACCAGCGCTTTCGGGTTTTGTTTATCCATGCTTATGGAGTCATCAATCTGATTGCTAGT